>MU183021.1:82076-172318 GCA_016904865.1 Pissodes strobi | reverse complement strand
GATGTTGTACTATAAGAAATATTATTTCTCTTTTCTGCAAATTCAATTCAAAATCTATTACCACATTCTCATTAAAGAAAGTTACCTAATAAACGAACACTCTCGTTAATTGCAATTGTAATCAGCGAGAAACTTCAATAAATATCCCTTTCAGTAGAGAATCCTATTACGCCGGATCCGTGTCTTAATTTACGACTATGTGCAAGATGACAACGATAGCTTTCAACGTGCTCTTTAGGTTGCATGTAAACAAGACACCGCTCAAGAATTTATTTTGGTATTTTGATCCGGGTCAACTAGAACGATGAAACTTTTTGAAAGTATATCTGCGTGTCGTTTTCTGTCTGAAAATTAATTTAATTTGATACTGTAGGCAGAGGAAGTCGAAGGAAGCGATTTACCCGCCCTCCTGTGCTGGGTATCTTAATGCTCTGGGTAATAGTAGCATAGAGTAAAAGGGCTTTCGATCACCCATTCATTGAATTTCCACTCAATCATATTAACCACTTAAGTGCTGTGTAATTCTGGTGGCTGGTCTTCTACAACGAATTTGCAATGTTCTGAAGACATTCATCCTCATCCTCAATCTTGCTATTGTCGTATGCTTCCTTTGCTTATCTACATTCCACACATATGGAAGCCTAATACGAGCAGAGTGACTTAAGGAACAGTGCCACTCGTTATACACAAGCAAGTGCCGATATTTTTTTAAATCAAATTATCTTAGTTCTATTTGGCTTAATTTGAAGGTATTTGGCTTATCGTTGATTGATTGATTGATTGAGATTCAGCTGGACGACTTTCTTCATGAATTGTTAGACGGGAAACCAATACTAATTATTTGCAAAGTTTTGCGATGAAGGACTCACTCACTCTTGAGCAGCAGTAACACAAATATCCCTTAATTTTTCTCCACTACGTGGTAGAATCACTTTAGTAAACCATGACTAGCTTAGTACACCAAAAAGACTCCCAGGAAGAAATATTTTCGCCTAAATTCCAAACTTTGGAATTATGGGTTTATCTCCTCAAACTCTTTCTAAAATAATTGCCTTTTGCCTTCTCTTTCCGACTTACTATTGATATTCCTATGCAACCTTACTACTGCCCTTCTCATTTCTCGCTAAACCCTATGGAACTTTCTCTGCTTCTCTGTCATCCTGGCAGGTGGCATCTTACTTCCTAATGAAGAATATCCCTCATTCCCTCGTTCTAAATCTCACGAAAGCTCTAAGTATCTGATTACTAACCAGATTGTTCCAGCCTTTTCTGGCTTGAGAATATCATTCAATATCATTATCAAGTTAGCAGGCTGGCACAATCTGAACAGTGAAACAACCTAAATAAACGCTTCTACTGAATCTTAATATGAAACATTCTCGAACTTAAGCTACATGTGTTCAAATCTTTTAGCACAGAGCTGAAACCGCTAATGTTTCTTCGCTCAGTACTTTAATATCAAAATCATCTGACATCAATATTGTAGAATGGACGGCGAAAAAGGGTCAAGTCCTTTGCCAACAATCTCAAATTCCAGCAAATAACTTCTCCTATGCCTTGTACCTGAAACCAGGTACAACAAGTCTCATCTCTACGCTGTCAGATGTCTTGGACAAGGCCCATAAAACCACTACAAGAATGTTTCTATCATAAAGATTTACGAATAAGACTGTTGATAAATTCAAAAGCAACATTGGTAATGCCTTTGTTAGATTAGAAGCCAATCCAAACAGAAAACAACCTAGAAACTTTGTGTCTGATTTATTTTCCATGAGAAGAGAGTTGAAGCTTATAATTGCACTCCGCGTTAGTTTTGAGATGATCTGTCAACATTTAATCCTTCACATCCTTGATATCTAAGTCATGCCAAAAAAAGTTGGCTTGCTAGCGAAGTCCAGCCCGATGGTAATACCAGATCTGAACCAATTAATTGACAACCAACATCTTGTGGTTGAAGCCATATATAGCTAGTCTATGCAGCAGTAGTGGGCGACTTACGCATTTCAATGTCTGCGACAGGGCACATAAAAATCACTATAAGTATTTCTCGATTATTGGGTTAGACTGGAAGCAAATGCAAATAATTTGTAAAACTTTTTATATTTAATCATAAAGATATACTACGAAACGTAATCACTATAGCCGTCTGCCGGTAAACTATGACCAGCAAATTCAGAAAGTATCTTATGAAGTGAAAAGAAGACTGCATTTCGAATCTTATAGAAAAAATTATGTGCCTCACTTTTATAAGCACACAACTGAAGTGAAACTTCTTAAAGAAATATAAGGAATTGAGGTTATTTTTTGCTTCTTTTCTCAACTTTTGCCCCCGGCTTCAACACTTTTTTTATTTTTCCCCTCTTTTTTTTCAACTATTTTTTTCGTCGAAAACCGCGTTTCTCTAACTCTCTTTTTATTAATTTTTTTCTTTATTTCGTTTTTTAATACTTTTATTAACTTTATTATTATTTTTTATTCTTATTTGGTTTTATAATACTTTTATTAACACTCTTAACATTTTTCAACTATTTTTTTCTTATTTCGTTTTAAAATACTTTTATTAACTTTCCGAATATTTTTTTCAATTTTTGTTTTTTCTTTCATAAAGCATCTTTTTTCCCATTTTTGCAATCCCGACCTTGTAGCTGAACTCCTTCGCTTTTTTTTCGCCGAAAACCGCGTCCCTCTAACTTTTATTTATTTATTTTTAAATTTTTTGATTTTTATATTTTTCTTATTTCGTTTTATATTACATTTATTAACTTTCCGGACAACTTTTTACGTTTTTTCCCCATTTTTCCCCATTTTTTCGAAAATTTTGGGTATCCGGGGAGGTGGGAGTATATTTCTCCCCCCCCCCCCTGTTTCTCCCGGGGTCATCAGTGGGGATCCAGTTTTCGTCCAGGATCCTCATTTACCCCGGCTACATGTCCTGAAAATTTCAACCCTCTAACTATACTGGAACATGCTTAATTAAAGGGGCGTTTCACTTTGATAAGCGTTTCAATTTGATAAGCATTTTTTCTAACTTTACCCTCGCTAAAGAAGTTACACTTCAATAATACAGTAGCCTCTTATTTGCTCAATACGTCCATCCTGAAATACTCGATTAGTCCAGGTTTTCTGTTGATTCAAAGTCACCACATTCAGTACCATCTGGTGCTGACAGAGATATTCTTAACCTAATTTAAATTGAGCCGGCATAAGAACCTAGCGCACATTAGTTCATTGATGCAGGCGCTTATGCCAAATAATTTTATATAATATTCGTTTAATGAAGTTTCTTGGATGTTTGACTGAATGAATACATACATATATGTGAATTATTAAAATTATAGGAATACTTACGCTGGGTCTCTAGTATCGGGAATGTCTCTATTGCTAGGTAAACTATCACTGGCTTGCTGATTGAACCTGTTTCTAGTATAGGGATCTTCTCCTTGTCTCAGTCCTCCTCTCGATATATAACCAGTTTCATCGAAATAAGTCCAAGATATCCTGCAAGGAAACATATTTTAAAAAAAAAAGAAAACATTTCAAATCGTAATCTTTTAACTATCTCGTTTTAAAAGTGCAGAGTCTTTTTACAGTTATTTTCGTGAAAAAATATCTAGATATGTCAGTAAATAGATACTTTTTGCAGTTGCATAGATACATTTTGTGATTATATAGATCTATAGACACTCTAACAGAGTTACTGTTTAAGCATCTTGAAGTAAATGCATCTATACCTATATTTTACTTTCATGAGAAAAGCATCTAGATACCATAAGAAAATAGATACTTTTTGCGATTTTTGAAAAAAATATCTAGATGGTTACTATCTTGAAAACAATATTGAGATACTTTTTGAAATTATTGATACTAAATATCAGTAATCATGTTTAAATTATCTCGTTTCAAATTATCTTGCTACTTTCGTGAAAAAGATATCTTAAGTTACTTTCGTAAAAAAAGCATTTAGATATTATAAGTAAATAGATACTTTATGCGATTCTTGATAAAAATATCTAGACTGCATCGATGTTTCCTTTAGAGAAACTGATTTTAAAATAAGTATTTACTTTGGTGTACTAAGCATCTTAGATAATATTAGACACTCAATAACACGTACATCTAGATGCTGTAATTAAGTTGCCTTTAAGTATCTAGTTTTGGAAGCATCTAGTTACTTCATGGTTATTTTCTTGAAAAACAATTTTCGCAATTACCGAGATTACATATCAATTGTTATGCTTAAAGTATCTAGCTTTAAATTATCTTGCTATTGTTATTTAGTAAAAACATGCAGATGCTGTAACAGAATTACATGTGAGTATTTATTTTTAAAAATATATATGGCTATATTTTACTGTTTCTCTCGTAAAATGCATCTAGATATTATATTATGTAAAGAAATACTTTATTCGATTCTTGATAAAATATCTAGATGCTGCATCGAGGTTTCTTTTAGAGAAACGAATTTTAAAATAACTAGTTACTTTCGTGAACTAAGCATGTTATATAATATTAGACACTCAATAAAACATCTAGATGCTGTAATTAAGTTGCCTTTAAGGATCTAGTTTTAAATGCATCTAGCTACTTCATGGTTACTTTCTTGAAAAAAATATTTAGAGACTGTAAGTACAGTTACTTTTCGCAATTACTAAGATTAAATATCAATTGTTATCCTTAAAGTATCTAGCTTTAAGTTATCTTGCTACTGCTCTTTAGTAGAAACATCTAGATACAGTAACAGAGTTACTTGTAAGTATTTAGTTTTAAAAATATCTATGGCTATATTTTACCATTACTTTCGTAAAAAGCATCTAGATGTTATAAGTAAATAGATACTTTATTCGATTCTTGATAAAATATTTAGATGCTGCATCGAGCTTTCTTTTAGAGAAACTAATTTTTATATAACTAGTTACTATCGTGAAATAAGTATGCTAGATAATATTAGACACTCAATAAAATATGTAGATGCTGTAATTAAGTTGCCTTTAACTATTTAGTTTTAAAAGGATTCAGTTAGTTCATGGTTACTTTCTTGAAAAAGTATTTAGATACTGTAAGTACAGACACTTTTCGCAATTACTGGGATTAAATAATAATTGTTATGCTTAAAGTATCTAGCCCTAATTTATTTTGCTATTGCTATTTAGTGAAAACATCTAGATACTGTAACATAGTTACTTGTAAGTATTTACTTTTAAAAATATCTATCGCTATATTTTACCGTTACTTTCGTTAAAAAAACATCTAGATATTATAAGTAATTAGATACTTCATGTTATTCCTGATAAAAATATCTAGATACTGCATCAAGGTTTCTTTTAGAGAAACTAAGCTTAAACTAACAATTAACATATCAGATAATATTAGACACTCAATAACACATCTAGATGATGTAATTAAGTTGCCTTTAAGTATCTAGTTTTGGAAGCATCTAGTTACTTCATGGTTACTTTCCTGATATTTAGATACTGTAAGTACAGATACTTTTCGCAATTACTGAGATTAAATATATATTGCTATGCTTAAAGTATCTAGGTTTAAAATATCTTGCTACTTTGGTGAAAAAGGTATCTTAAATATTCTTAGATACTAACCCAAACTAACCCAAAAATCTAGATACTGTAACAAAGTTACTTTTAAAAGTATCTATACTTATATTTTATGGGAAGCTTCTTGAAAAAGGCATCTAGATACCATAAGTAATTAAATATCTGCTTTTTGCGATTTTCGATAAAGAAATCTAGATATCAAAGTTAGTTTTAAAGAATCCGGTTTTTATATATTTAGTTATTTTAGTGAACAAAGTATCTTAGATATTATTAGACACTCAATAAAACATCTAGCTGCTGTAGTGAGGTTGCTTTTAAGCCTCTAGTTTTGAGAGTACCTAGTTATTTTATGGTTACTTTCTTTGAAGAAAGTATTTAGATAATGCAAGTACACATACTTTTGCATATACTTTGAATATATAGTTTTAGAAGTATCATTACCTCTATTTTACCGTTAATTTTGTGAAAAAAGTAGCTAGATACTATAAGTAAATAGAAGCATTTTCAGATTCTTGCTACAATATCTAGATACTGCTTCGAGGTTACTTTGGAAGAATCTAATTTTAGAATCTAGTTACTTCGGTGAATTATCTTATATATTATTGGCTTTTAAGCATCTAGTTTTGAGAGTATCTAGTCATTTTATGGATACTTTCCTGAAAAAACTATTTAGGTACTGTAAATATAGATACTCTGCAATTATCGATTTATATAACTATTGTTGTGTAATGTGTTTAGATTTAAATTAACTTGCTACCTCCGTGAAAAAGGTAGCTTACATGTTTTTAGATATATTTGATTATCTAGTTTTAAAAGTATCTTTACCTCTATTTTACCGTTAATTTTGTGGAAAAAGCATCAGACACTCAATCTAGAGGCTCTAGCCAATCTGCTTTTGAGCATCGAGTTTTGTGAGTATTTAGTTAGTTTGTGGTTATTTTCTTGAAGAAAATATTTAGATGTTTGTAATGATCCATATTAAATGCCTATTGCTATGTTTAAAGAATCTAGTTTAAGATTATCTTGGATATTTCGTGAAAAAGGTAGCTTATATATTCTTACTTGAATATCGAGTTACCTAGCCGTTAAATTTGTGAAAAAAGCATTCAGATACTATAAGTAAATAGATGCTTTTTGATATTCTTGCTAAAATATTTCCATACTGCATCAAGGTTACTTTTGAATAATCCAATCTTAGAATATCTAGTTGATTCCTTGAACAAAGTATCTTAGATATTATTAGACACTCAATAAAACATCTAGGTGCTGTAACGAAGATGGTTTTAAACATCTAGTTTTGAGAGTATCTAGTTATTTTATGGATACTTTCTCCAAAAAGTAATTAGATATTTTAAGTATAGATACTTCTTGCAAGTTATTTATATTAAATATCTATTGTATGGTTAAAGTATCTAGATTTAAATTATTTTGCTACTTTCGTGAAAAATATACCTTAAATATTTCTAGATTTTCAGTAAAAATATCTAGATTCTGTAACAGGGTTGCTTTTCAATACCTAGTTTTAGAAGTAATTTTTCTTATATTTTACTGTTACCTTCGTGAAAAAGCATCTACATACCATAGGTAAACAGGTACTTTTTGCGATTCTTGCAAATATCTAGATACTGCATAGAGATTATTTTTAAAGTCTAATATTCGAATATCTGGTTACTTCAGTAATTTAAATTAGATATTTTAACGAAGTTATGTTTAAAGTACCTAGTTTTATTAAATCATCGTTCTACTTTCGTGAAAAACGTATCTTAAATATTTCTAGATATTCAGTAAAAATATCTAGACTCTGTACCAGGCTTACTTTTAAATATCTAGTTTTAGAAGTATCTTTACTTATATCTTACTGTTACTTTGGTGAACAAGCATCTAGTAGGTACCATAAGTAAACAGATACCTACCTTTTGCGAGTCTTGCTAAAAAATATCTAGATACTTTTAAAGAATATAATATTAGAATGTTACTTCAGTAAATTGACTTTAAGTAATTAGATATTTTAACGAAGTTATATTTAAAGTATCTAGTTTTAAATTATCTTGTTACTTTCGTGAAAAAGTATCCAGACACTGTAAGTAAATAGTCTTATCTATTATGGATAATTAAAGTTGAGTAATTAGCTCGGTAATTAGGCAATGAAAATGTATATGTATTTTATCTTGTATGGCAACGAAATGAATAAAAGAGCAAATATTTTAAATTTCTAAATCTATTTATAATCCATTGCTTAGCTATTTGTTAGCACTAGAGTGTTAACAGATACTAGTAAAAGTGGGCAAACAATAAATATTTGTTGCATACCTATTATAAACAATCCATACGCTATAAACATGTTGGCACCACTAAATGGCGAGAAGAAGAAAAAGCACACGCAAGAGAGATTTTGCGTATGTCTCTTAAGTCTGGAGCCGAGAAACAACTTCGGGACCATACGAATAAACTCGATTACTATTTATGAGATTTCAGGTTATTTTACGTGAGCTTAAAAATTCAATGGAAGTTCACATTTGACTTGGGTAGAAAAAGTTGGTAAAATAAATACAATCAAAGTGAGTAAAATAAATTAGGTCTCAAAACAAATTGCACTACCAAGTTATTTCAAACATAATACCCACAAGTTGGAAATAAATATATTTTGTTTTATAAACACGAGAAACGTCCAAAGCATTTTGATAATATATTATAGCTTTTTTAGAGAAGAGCCGATGTGCTAATTCTTTAAACATCAAAACTTCTGTTTATTGGTAATTTTGCAATTTGAAGTTTCTCAAATATTTTTTTAGTGAAAAAGTACAAATTTGTCTTTCCTTGCAAGTTGATAGTGTCGTATCAAGAAAAAACTGGGGGTTAAAAATAGATATAATCTCTAAGCACGCATAAAATAATTTTAAAATAATGAAAACAAAACTTTAACACTCAGAAACGATTCCGGACAGATAGTAATAGGCACTTTTCTGTTTTTGGTCAAGGAGTTGCTATACAGGGTGCTACAAATTCGTTTCTTTGTATGGGTATCTCGAAAACCGTAAGAGATACGAGGTCGGTTAAATTGGGGCAAAGTTGCGCAATTTAAGGGTGATTGACATGCTGTCGAGAAATTTTGAAAATTCCGTCTACTTCCGGAGATATCCGTAAAAAACCGAAATTCATCTATTTTATTTTTATTTTTTCCTGGCTTTGTTTGAAGAGATAAAGTAAAATAAATGTCACATTCTTATTGCCGCTTTTTCTCCTCTACAAGCTGGCGGTATCAAATTTTAAATCCGACGTTTCGCTTTCGGACCCCCTTCATCAACTTCATTTTTTTAAATACGGACCTAGAATTTTTATTTAATTTTTAAAAAGCCTTTGGTCTCCTAAAACCAACGATGTATCGCACTTATCAATAAATCAACAAATCTAGATTTTTCCCATAAGAGATAATGTGTTAGACAGAGATGGGACGATCTTTTCTGACCCGATTTCACTTATGACAATATTTGTTACCACTATCGGACAAGTGTGATACCATCGTTGGTTTTGGGAGACCAAAGGCTTTTTAAAAATGAAATAAAAATTCTAGGTCCGTATTTAAAAAAATGAAGTTGATGAAGGGGGCCCGAAAGCGAAACGTCGGATTTAAAATTTGATACCGCCAGCTTGTAGAGGAGAAAAAGTGGCAATAAGAATGTGACATTTATTTTACTTTATCTCTTCAAACAAAGACAGAAAAAAATAAAAATAAAATAGATGATTTTCGGTTTTTTACGGATATCTCCGGAAGTAGACGGAATTTTCGAAATTTCTCGACGGCATGTCAATCACCTTTAAATTGTGCAACTTTGCCCCAATTTAACCGACCTCGTATCTCTTACGGTTTTTGAGATACCCATACAAAGAAACGAATTTGTAGCACCCTGTATACAAAGCGCTTCAAAAAAAGAGGCGAAAATTTTTTTGTTAGCAAAAGTCGAAGATGTTTTGTAAAAATATGTCCTGAATGGCTTCGATCGTAAAATACAGCGTCTGAAAAAGCTTAAGAGTTAGAACATTAAACGGTTTTCTTGGTCGACGATTGAACATTTGTATATGGTAGTAACATTTTGGTAGGCATGTTTCCATCTTCAAAAGTTGTGACCACTAGGGTATAGGGTATATCCAACCTTAATGGAAGGTTTGAAACCTTTCTTTATGGTAGGATATACAGCATCAACACGTACATAGGGCCACCATCAATAATATTTTATTTGAAAAATATGATGCTTTTCAATCTATGTTTCATTTTGAGCAAATATTTTGATTTGCATTGCACTGTTTAGCAGATATTTAGGCCCGGTGTCACAATATATGTTATGGTCAGGGTCAGTTGCTCTAGTTTATATTCTCTAGTTGGTTTAATTTTCAATTGACACCACAGATACTAAGCAGAATAATGGTAATCAAAGATTATGAAACCTGGCATTACAGGCAAAATTTCGAAGCGCAGATATAGTTTTCCTATATTTCTCCATCCCTTTACATTGAATTCCTCCACGTCATTTCAAATCCCTTTACGCATTTTCCACCTTGTATTACCTTTACACTCTTTGGCTACGCTTATGACTATATTTTATTTTACTTCCTAGACATCGCGGGAGCGTTCTATAATACATCCCACGTGACCGTAAGGAGGGCACTAACCAGGGCAATATCTCGATGGATGTGTGAGATGCCACGAGGACAGCAGAAATTTCAGTAGGTGAGCACCACTCGAGGTATGCCGATGATATTGTCATCACAGCAAGAGGAAAGTTGAAGGATACACTATGTGAACTCATTCAAAGTGGACTCAACGCAATGGAAGAATGGTGCCAAATAGTGGGGCTGGAAATAAAGCCATCGAAAACAACCTAAGTATCCTCCTCTAGGAAGAGAGCTCCCTAGAATGAAAGTAATCCGAATACACGGGATCAATATTACACCGGCATCAAGAGTCAGATATCTAGGCATAACGCTGGACTGCAAACTCAAATGGAATAAACACATTGAAGGTATTGTAGCTAAGGCTACGAGGGCCCTCATGGAGTACCGAAGTCTTGCAGGAAAAACCTGGGGATGCAAAGCAGAAATCTATCAATGGATGTAAGCAATGATAGTAAGACCCACCCTACTTTATGGGTCCATTGCCTGGTTCAAGGAAACGGAAAAGCAGAGCAAAAAATCAGCTCTCAACAAGGTACAACGCATGGCGTGCATAAGCATAACAGGCGCAATGAAAGTATGTCCAACAGCAGCAAATGATGCAATTGTGGGCCCCGCACCTCTATACATTTTTGTAGAGGGAGCAGCTAGACAAACAATGATTAGAATCACAAGAGTGGGAGCGGGCGAAGGAGGATGGCGTAGAAAGAGTGAATTACCATCCCTGACAAAGCATATACCACTTGGGCTCCCCAGGGACGATATGGTCAAAAGATCCAATTTTGAAAAATATTTCACGGTCGTCATAAGAAAGAGAGAGGAATGGAAAAAGAACACCACTGCATTCTCACATTGCAGCAAAGGGTCATAAAATGGTACACAGATGGGTCCAGAACTGAACAATGGGAAGCAATGGGAAAACTCCCGGACATATTCCAGGCGGAAATTAACGTCATAGGAAGATGTGTGCAGTTCAAACTCGACAGAATTTCATCTCAGACAGTCAAGCAGCCATCAAAGCGCTGCGCGCTGCGCTGAGCTCGCCAATAATCAGCTCCAGAATGGTATGGAAATGTCTAGATAGACTAAACGAACTAGGCATGAATAACACAAACTATCCCTTCAATGGATACCAGGAGAGCTGGGATAGAAGGCAGCGAAAAACCAACCAATTGGCAAAAGTACAAGCACGCACTCCGCTTTTAGGACCGGAAGTCTTCTGTTGTATAGGGATGCACACTTACAAGGAAGAATTCACAAAAAAAAACGAACAAAATGGGTCTATGGGAACATCTTCCAGGGTTAAGACAATCAAAGACGTTTCTTGGGCCTCTTCACCCAGGAAGATCAAAAAACCTTATAGCACTGAGTAAGAACAATCTCCGCGTCCTCACGGGCCTTCTTACTGCCGGTTGAGAAGGCACCTGGAGAGAATAAAAATTGAAAACGGCGACAGTTGCTGGTTCTGTGAGGAGGGTGAAGAAACTCCAGAACACCTCACGGAGTGCGAGGCGGTCGTAAACAGGCCAATGTCCTGCTTCGGGTGCTGCATCGTCGAACAGGAGGAACTTCCATCCATAGAACCATCCAGACTACTTGGTTTTATCAAAGCACTGAAGCTGGGTGAGGTACTCTGATTGAGAATCACATCAACGAAAGCACCAAGGAAAGGGGACACAATAGATCTCTACAGGTCGCAGTGTACTAATACCCCCCCGGATCATTGATTCAAGAGTACACTGATGCAGCAGTTTAGGGGAATTAAATTACTAAAGTATCTATCCTGCTTGTTGGATTTTTATTTGACAACTGGCACATATTGATCATCATGAAAATTTTTAAATATAAATAATATCTTACCTTCCATCCGTTGTTATGCTGTTCTGCAAAGCCAAAGGGAAGCTCGTGTCGTCTGGAAGTTCGACGTGGTTATTGCTGGTATCCGGTGGAACAGAGGGACTTAGGTTTTCTACGGGAAGAAATTCGTCTTTCAGTCTCAATGCTCGGTTTTCAGTCTGAAACGAATTTATTATTGAATTAAAAAGGTTACATTTACTAGAATATCGATTGAAGTATCTGCAACGACAAACTTTTATAACGATTTTTGATTTTCTGTATATTTGTGCCTATAAACTGTGTAGTCAGTATCAAAAATGAGGTAAAAAAAAGAGAGGGCGCCCAATGAAGGAAAGGTTGGGGGGATGATTACCCACATTTTCCAGCGGTGTGAATTGTAATGATTAAGAAACCGAAAAAATACAGAAACTATGACCGGATAATAAATATTTTAAATAAAGAGCCGGTAATATCAATGATATTTTTTAGCATTTTATTGCTCTGATTTATCACGCGGCGTATATACGGATTGTCTCCATTAGTGTCTCTTTCCAGCAAAGCATGTTAACATACATGGCATTTTAAGGACGTCTGAGGATTTGGGAGCTGGAGGGCGACACACATTTATCATTGTCGGCTTTGCTAAGCTCTTTATTTCCATTAACCGTAACAAATTGTTCCTTGTAAGGAAAATGCGTAGTTTTATTACGGAGTTATATATTATGCTCTACATAAATATGAAGTAGACACAAAACACAATTTTAATCTACAAACCACCAAATTACTTACGCAAGAGAAAAGCTACCACAAATTGACTATAAAGGAAATGATACTTATAAAAGAAGAAAAGATTGTGTCAATAATAAGAAAGACATCGACAAACTATATACATAAAATTCCCATACATTCACTTATAGGAATCTGTTTGCCAATATTTGCAAATCATTAGGTCACTCCGCAAAAATTATATCGTGGTCAGAAACGATTTAAGCAACTTTGCAAATCGTTCCTTGCTAGTCTTCCATTAAGTAACGACCAGCCAGGTCACGATTATTTCTCAACGCTTTTAATATCAAAGCGGATAATGTATCTGAACTTTCGCCTATCCAATACGGAATGTTAACATAGACGTATATTCCTTTCACCGCTACGTGTGAGCTACTACCCTGTCGTTTCGCGATCTAAAACTCGTATAATACCATACATCGCTTCGCGCTTCAAAGACTGTGCTTTTTTGCAACTTTCCCGATATAATCGAAATCGTTGCATCGATCAGAACGTCTTTTATTGATTTGGGGCAGAAAATATGATAAGCAAATTTAAAATTAATTTCTGCAATCGTTCGTTATTAGGTATATTCTAGAAAATATAGCAAGTAGCCTATAGTAAGAAATATGGTGAGAAATGCCTCAGATACCGCGCGACGGTCTCTCACCTCTGGCTATTTTCCTTTCCTTAACCGGGACTCAATCGAGCATCCATAGCCCCTTTCCAGCGAGTGATGCGGAGGGCTGTTGAATCAGCAGTGGACTCGTCAGCATTCTCGCCAAGTTACTCATAGTTTAGTACTTTCTTGATAACAGTCGTCCGGGAATCAGGTTCTTAGCCGGTTTGAATCTTTCCGTTCTCATCCAGTTGATCTTTGCTCTGATCCAGACCATTGCCAGGTAAGATGGCAAACCCGGCGAGCGATGATAATGTTACAATTTGGTGCTGGCTAGTTTCTCAACCAATAATATAAGAATGATAACCAAATTATAAGTCTAGTAAAACCAAGAAAGGCATAACACCCATTGTAGCAGGTCGAATTCTAAAATGATAACCATTTTGCTAATCTGCATTAGGATTTTGCGCCAATTTAAACAAAGTTCGGAAGACCATCAAAAAGATTGTAACTAGAAAATTTCATCAAAATTAATTAATTTTTCCAGCTTAAATTCCTTTTCAACCGAGGGAAGAATGTGCTGAACCCGCTTAAAGAAGACTACTGAATACTTTCTTGCTCCGCTGATTGTTTCTCTTCCTCGAGCCTACTCTACCCGAATGAGAGTTCAACACGATAACGGCTCAGTCTTATTCACTAGCCAGAAAAAAAATTGAGCTGAACGTGCCAAAACAAGTTCTTACTTCAAAAATGGTTTTATGGAAAGTTGTTTGCATACATATTTCTTATTCAAAAAATTATGGTACCGAAAGGGTTTTTTACGTGAAAGATCCTTAAGAACTTCCAATAAACAGTAATAAATCTTAAAAATTTCAGCAATTTTGCTCACATGATTTGGCCATAATTTGATAACTAGATTTTTCAATATGGTCGTAGATGACCAGATCCTTCTTCTTCTTCGCGTACCATCTCCTAACGGAGGTTGGCTATCAACATAGCTATGCGCACTTTATTTGCAGCTGCACGGAACAGTTCATCGGACGTCATTGAGAACCATTCTCTGAGGTTTCTCAACCATGAAGTTCTTCTTCTACCCTGACAACGCCTTCCTTGAATTTTTCCCTCCATAATATTTTGCAGCAATTGATATTTTGAACCTCTAAAAATGTGTGCAAAATATTAGAGTTTCTTTTTCTTTAGCGTTTTATAAATCTCTTCTTCTTTGTTCATACGACGCAGCACTTCGACATTTGTAACTCTGTCGACCCACGACATCCGCAACATGCGACGATAGCACCATCTTTCAAACGCTACCAGTTTGTTTATTTCAGCTGTTTTAAGTGTCCACCATATAATAGAGTTGAAAATACATAGCATCGAAGTATTCTTGTCCTCAATTTTAAGTTTATGTCTTTGTTGCCAAGAAACTTCTTGAGTTTGATAAAAGATTTTCTGGCTATCTCAATTCTGGCACTTATTTCTTGTAACTGTTTCATTTATTATTGTGGCTAAATATTTGTAAAGTTGTACTCTTTCAATTGGAGTGTTATCAATTGTTAAATTTACATCTATATTTTGTTGTTTTGTGATAACCATATACTTTGTTTTCTTCAAATTCATATTGACTCCATATCGTTTACAAGAGTCAATTATTCTTTGCAGCAGATTCTGCAGATCTTCACTGCTGTCTGTTGTTACTACTGTATCGTCGGCATATCTAAAATTGTTAAATTGTTGATCGTTTATTTTTATTCCTTCGTCTCCTTCTGCAAGAGCTTCCTCAAAGGAGAGGAGACAAAATACACCCTTGCCAAACACCACGCTGTATTTCTATACTTTCAGATAAACAGTCTCATCTAATCTAACTCTAGCTCTTTGTCCCCAGTACAGGTTTGCTATTAGTCTTATGTCCTGAGTATCAATATTTTTTCTTTGTAATATTTCTATCAGTTTTTCGTGTTGAACTCTCTCAAACGCTTTCTCAAAGTCTATAAAATAAATGTATATATCTTGATTTACGTCCAGACATCTCTGCATAAGAACATTTAATCCAAACAGTGCTTCCCTTGTATCCATACCCTTTCTGCCCTAGCTGGTTGTCATTTATTTCTATATCTAATTTTGCATAAATTCTATATACAGCGTCAAAGAGATCAACAATAATGTCGATGGAGTCACTATCAATTCACTTTAGCAGTTCTATGGGAATTTCATCGGGAACACTCGCTTTTCCACTTTTGGTCTGTTGAATGTCATGAATCACTTCTTCTTTAAGGATTTCTGGTCCGGTGTTTTCTGCAAAATCAAGACTCAATTCCGGTCTAGTGTCGTAAAAAAGGGTTTTGATGTAATTGGTCCATTCTGCAAGTTGACATCTGTTAAGAGCTTCCCTTCTCTATTTTTCAGTACGGTGGATATTTATGCCTTTTTAGACCTGTCATTTCTTTGATTTTCTTATGCATGTTGAAACCATCATACCTCTTTTCATAGTCCTCTATTTCCTCACAGTTTCTTTTTGACCACTCTTCTTTTGCATGTTTGATTTTAATTTTAATTTGGGAGTTTAGTTTAGCATATTCATTAATGTTGTTCTTGATTTGTCTTCTTGCATCCATAAGTTTTAAAATTTCTTCATTCATCCATAATTGTTTTGCTTCGCGCTTGTTTGGTAGGGCTAAACCTGCCTTGTCCATAGTATTTTGAATGCAGTCCCATTTAAGATTAACATCTGTGTGATTAAGACTGGTTTGTGTTAAGCTTTTTAAATTTTTGTTAATTTCTTCTTTTGTTTTTGTCGTACTACTGGGTCTTTTAAAAAAGAGACATTAATGGATTGTTTTGTAGTTTTAGGTTTTGTTTTCTTGAATTTAAGTTCAATTTTTGCTATTAGAGGATTATGATCAGAGTTGATATCTGCTCCCGGATAAGATTATACTGATTTAACAGAGTTCTTATATCGTTCTTTTATAAGAATAAAATCGATTTGATTTCGTACTATACCTCTGCTGGGGATTTCCACGTGTAGAGTCTTCGATTTGGCAGTTTAAAAAACGTGTTCGTAATTATTAAATGTTCGGTTTGACAAAATTCTACTAGCGGATCTCCCCACTCATTACGTTGTCCAAGTCCAAATTTTCCCACGCAGTTTTCAAATTCGCCCTGTCCCACTTTGGCATTGAAGTAACCAAGTATGATTGTGAGCTCATGGTTTTTTGTTGTTTGGAGTGCTTCTCTAAGTTCTTCATAAAACGTTTCAAGTTCTTGATCACTCTTATCTGCAGTAAGCGCATAGACTTGTATAACATTAACTGCTGTTGGACTTGTTTGGAGCTCTAGCATCAGAACTCTGTCAAAAAGAGGTGTGAAACCGATTACTGATTGGTCTATCATTCTGTCAACTATTATTGCTACGCCATATCTGTGATTTAGGTTATTATTTCCAGAGAAATACATTGTGCCGTCTTTACTTGGGCATTTACCTGAGCCAGTCCACTGGACGTCACTAACTCCAAGCATGTTGATTTTCAGCTTTTCATCTCGAAAACCAGGTTATCTAGTTTCCCTGATACAAATAGGCGTCTTACGTTCCACGTAGCTACTTTCATGGCTAACCCGGGGATTCTTCGGACCCTCTGGCAATCTAAGGCCTGCCGGGGGATGAGGGCCTTTGTACAGATTTGCTTAGCCAAGATTGATCTACTAGGAAAATTTTTATCAGGTGGTTTTCCGTTGCCTTCCTCATCGCAGTATTAAAACCGTTACGATAAGCCTTGCCACGCTTCTAATTATGTTATTTGCCACCGTTTTTTTTTCTATATCTAGAAATAAGCCAACAAATTACTTTTAGTATCACTGCTGCCTAACACTAGTTTTCTCGCCATATCTGGCTACCTTCACGAAGTTTAGCCTGCAGGTCGATGCAGTTTCCAGGGTGTGGCGCGTGGAGCCATAAGTGAGAGCTGACTGCCCTGTGAGGACCAATTGTTTAAAACCATCTCCAGTCTATGGCTCTCGATGCGACCGTCTTAAACTAAGAGGTACTACCTCTCCAGCGCAGCCATACACACATTAACATATATTTCGATCAGCTTCACAATATATCACTATAGCTCCAGTTACTTATGCAGATAACGATAGAAAATTACCAAACACACGCAGAACAAACTAAAAATACTGCGAGAAAAAATCATGGACGAGAAAATTAAATAGCGGAATGAGAGCGATAACATTTTCAAGTGAATTATCGGATTTTCCTTGGCTTGACGTCTGCTTTGGCACTGACGACTCGTCAGTCTGTTGCGAAGAGAGTACGCAAGTAATCTCAGGAATGGAAGCAAACATCCCAAATTCCATAAAGTTAGCGTCAAAAGGAAAAAAGATGCCAAAGAGCTGTAGGCAGCAGGCCTACAAGTACTGGCATCAAAACCAGACCACTGAAAGTCGCAATTATTTTGCTGAAGCGAGAAACGAATGCAAACGTGTGGCTGACGAAACTAAGGACTAACACAATCAAAGGATCAGGAATAAACGTTTGCAATGCTCCAGTGGCTCCAGGAATTTCTGATCGGTGGCAAAGACAGTAAGTAATAATTTTGCAAAACATCTCTCCCACCATTGACAGACGAACGCGGCTACAGCTAAGGAAAAAGCAAACATGCTTGCCGAAATGTTTTCATTGCATTCTACCTTAAACGTCCCCCAAGGCAAGGCTCTCTCCACCATAACCAACGTCAACACTTCCATGGCCGAAGCTAAGTTTCATCACCATGATATTCGTAAAATCCTCAGAGCTAGATATGCAAAAGGCATCAGAACCGGACGGAATACCTGCCATCGTGCTAAAGAACTGCGCCAAGGGACTAACACTCATTTTTTCCAGGATTATTTCTATGTCTTGCCGAAAAGAAATTTACCCATCTTCTTAGAAAGTCGCTCGAGTGCAAGGAGGCATGAACCACGCCCTCAAACTATCGCCCAATTGCCTTGCTTCCAATAATCCCCAAAGTCATGGAACATGTAGTCAATCAGCAACTACTCAAGTAGCTCGAGACTAACAGAATAATTAGCGATAACCAATACGGTTTTCGCAAAGAGAGATCGATAGGGATATGTTGGTCTATGTTCAAAAACCATTTTGAACACTCTTTCAAATCTAACGATTTAATTTTATACAATTTTTACATTCCACGCCACTGCTCGCATCTCTTGGTTACAATGTTTATCCACTGCATCAAACAGTCTAGATAGCTAAAAATAAAGCGTCCTCAAAAGGCCTCCGACCAATCATAGCGCTTCCCGCTGTTTCCCGGCGATATTACTAGCGCCATCTGTTGTAACCACGTTTACTCATCTGAAACCGGCCGCGTATCCTACGCCCATCCGACCAATCACAGCGTATCCTCCAGGATAGCCACTTCACCCAACCTAAAATTTCCTACCATTATAGTTAGGAAGGTTTAGGATTTTCTAGGGAGTAACTAAAATTCCGATCTTTAATAATCGAATTCATGAAAACTAGTCAGCAGATTTCAACCGGATTTGTATTAAAATTAATAATATTAATTTAGACAACCGGTCATGCTAAGTTTTTACGCAATATCTCTATATTTACATTATTGCCCTTTCTATGTCCGATTGTCCAGCCAAAAGGGGCGGAGACAAGGGGCGTTAACAACTCCTTCGAGTTGATCACGATCACGTTCTAGATTCTAGAATTCAGTATGAAGTTGCATCTCGACTCTCCACCATGTAAGTCGCTCTAAAGGCGCTGTTCCCGCCGACATGGCGTCAAGCCGCCATGTCGGGCCAGTTTTCACGTTTTGAGACCTCATAATCTATCTAGTTCTTTACTCAAGTGACATAGTAGTATCCTGCCATAGTCATCGTCATCTTAAGCCTACAAACAGGTATTTATCGGCACCCTGACTGCCATTAATCTCACAAGTATGACGCTGTACCATCGTTGTGCTGGCGTCCCCAATGGTCTTGCCCATGGGAATTCTACAATCGAGCCTTGTCTCTTATCTCAAGTAAGTAAACACACACGTTTACATTCACATTCTCTCAGACGCTGTACCATCGCTGTACAGTCATCCCCAATGGTCTTGCCCATGGGAATTCTACAATCGAGCCTTGTCTCGTATCTCAAGTAAGTAAACATACACGTTTACAATCACATTCAATGTTTCACGCGGTACCATCGTCGTGCTAGCGTTCCCATTTGGTCTTGTCCATGGATTTCAACATTCTCTATCAGAGTATAACACTGGGTTGCTATACTCTTGCCTTATTCTAATATAAGGATTACTCTGCACTAGTCTGCATACATCATCTGGCCTTATTCTCATATAAGGATTAAACGGCACTAGTCTGCCAATATACTCAAGTTTTCACAAGGCTATATCCCCTACGCGGATTTCAGCTTACCTATGCGACCTGCATAGCTTGTTTTATAATCCTTTATGCGTGTACCAAAAAACCGCATTTCACAAGGCATCCAAGTCATGCTATTATGCAATAACTGCATATCAGATTCAAACCACAAAATCAAGTCATTCCTATTTGCAAGGAGTTGAAGTTCATTGTACCTAGAAGCTATAACAGAGACTTAGTAAGTGTTTAAAGTGACTTTTCCTGTGCTGGAAGATAAACTGCTGAACGAATTGAACGTTTCTCGTCAATTGTGAACATAGTGTACATAGTAGCATATAGGTGGACTTTAAGGTAATATTTATCCTGTTATTATTGCTTGTATATTATTGTATTTCATATCAGAGTTAGTTCAGCTAACTGAGCTGATACGTAGCTGTTCCGCAGGAACTCTAAACAGACATTTAACTGTACATAGCTTCAAGGATACATTTATAATCATATACTAGAAGTGAAATAAAAGTCTTGTAGTCTTCCTCCACTTAATTTATTGCGCAATTTAGCTCAGGTAGCTCCACATGTTTCGAACATATAAATGTTCATCATCAGGAGAGCAGAGCTAGGGTCCGAAGACCACAGTAAGAAGGGGAAAAAATCAACCCTTAGGAGAAAAGTATCATCTTATCATGCAGAATTAAGTGTAGGAGGAAGAAAAGAAGAAAATTCGCTAAAATACATGTTACAGTTAAAACCTAAACTTAAACTTAAAAGATATTGTGCCACATAGGACTTTTAAGTTTAAATTTAGGTTTTAACTGTAACATGTATTTTAGCGAATTTTCTTCTTTTCTTCCTCCTACACTTAATTCCAGATGATAAGATGATACTTTTCTCCTAAGGGTTGAATTTTTCCCCTTCATACTGTGGTCTTCGGACCCGAGCTCTGCTCTCCTGATGATGAACATTTATATGTTCGAAACATGTCGAGCTACCTGACCTGAATTGCGCAATAAATTAAGTGGAGGAAGACTACAAGACTTTTATTTCACTTCTACATTTTAACTCTGCGAGATTATGGACTACTTCTTCAACTTCATCATATACTAGTTTAGTATTACTACTGTTTACGCAATGCTTTAGTTGCTAAGAGTGTTATTTTTGTCATATTCTTCAAGGTCGATTGCTTTGCCTCGACTGATATCGTTCATATTGTAGCACAGCCTACATACGTTCACTCAATGTTTATATTTTGTTTATTTATGAGCTTTCAGTTGTTTTCAAGTAAAATAACTTATTAAAAAATTCATATAATGCTAAAGCTTTTTGTTTTATTTACAAAATGACTTTAGAACTAGCCCCTATGGTTAATCGTAGTGTCTATGACCACATCTCTGTTTGTTTAGAAACTCGACCAAGATTGAATCTGAAACAGTCTATGTCACTCATGTATGGAGTATGGCAATTGACTACGGAGAATCTCAAGCAATTGTGTTGGCATTCGACAGAGTTTAGCATGACGGGCACAATACTTTCACCAACCCTGTTCCTAATCTATATTATTGACCTGCTGACCGAAACCAATAATGCTTTTTACAGTTTTTCAAATGACAGTACCGTTGTCTCTCAATTTAGCTCAGAAAAACCTTTACCAGCGACTGAGACTTATCACCGCAGACAGGAGCGGATTACAACAATTAATCAAGATCTGGAGAAAATTCGGTCCGGTTCAATGCAGCCAAAACCCAAGCAGCCACGTTTACCAGGACAGCCAATACGGCGGGCCCGGACGTTAAGGCAGGATCGACTATTCCTTCACCATCGTCAATCGGACTACTGGGTGTCTCGGTCAACAGCAAGATGTTCTGGCATGACCACGTTGTTAACATCGCAAAATCAGCCTCGCAGAACCTTGATGCGAAACAAAAAACCGTATACACCGCAGGAGCTGCTCTTGTTCTCTAAAGTGCAAATAAGATTGTGCTTAGAATATTGTTGACACATCTGGGTGCCGCACTTAACCACACCATAAAACTGCTGCGAGCAACACCTGTCAGACAGTCACGACAGGCGGCAAGAGCGCACCCATTCGTCGTACAACTGGAGACACCTAGAACATCGCTTTTCAAGGACTCCTTTATCTGGAGCACTGCATCATTGTGGAACTCACTCCCAGGATATCTGCTCCTCCTAATTACCTATCTACAGCTATTCAAGAACCGTGTCAACCAACATCTTCACGCACACACCGCTCATCGAGTGCCATAGGATCTCCCTTTAGTGTGTGATGGTAGATGCAGCATTAAATTTGGTAAGTTATTTGCCAACACAAAATTTTGAATGTAACATATTGTATAATCGAAATTCTATGTTCCTTACACCAGTAACCGCTCAGGAGATGCTGGCACAAATAGACCAGCTAAAAAACAAAAAAAAAGGCTCAGCGTATGGTGAGATATCTGTCAATCTTATTAAGGGTTGTGCTCAACAAATTACAATAAATTCCTCTCTGCCACGTCATCAATAATTCTTTCAAGCAGGGCATTTTCCCTACAAATCTTAGGTTGGCTGTGGTCAAGCACTTAAACAAAAAGGGAGATCCGAGGGTTATAGACATATTAGCCTTCTTTCTTCCTTCTCAAAAATATTTGAAAAGGCTATGAGTCTTCGTTTGTTGTTTTTTTTCTGCAATTTTAATTTAATAGTCAGAGGCAGTCTTGGCAGGGAAGTCTATAAACAGTGCAGTGTTCGACTTTGTGAGTGGAATTGTAGACCTCCTTGAAAGCAAGAATGTAGCCATTTTAGATTTTACAAAGGCCTTTGACAGCTTGGACCATGACGTCTTGCTTGACAGACTTGAACGTTATGGATTTAGAGACTCTCCACTGAGGTGGATAGAATCGCACTTGAGATGTTGTATGCAGAGGGTTGTAATTTAGAGGGATGGGCATAACTACTGCTCGGAGGACAGGCCCTTGGCTATGGGTGTTCCACAGGGTAGCGTTATCGGGCCATTTCTTTTCATATGCTACATCAATGACTTGAGCAAAGAGGTGGCGGACGGGTGTGTGTCGATTGTAAACTTTGCCGATGATACTAGAATATTGGCTGGAGCAATGACTGTGGAGAGGGTCCTGGCTGTTGGTAAACATTGTCTAATGTCTGCACAGAGATGGTTTGATCAAAACAAACTTATATTTAATGCTAACAAATCGAGTTTTGTGTTATTCAGACTGAAACAGTCACCACTTGCCTGTCAGGATAATGCTGTGTTGCTCTCACAGGTGGTACCAATCACATCCGAAGGTAAGTTTCTGGGCATTTATGTGGATTGTGACCTCACTTGGGAAAGGGCGGTTGATTATGTCTCGAACAAGCTTAATAGCTGCTGTTATATGCTCAGAACTCTAAAGCAATATGTCGACTTGAAGATCTTGCTAATAACATTCAATTCCATCATGAAGTTTGGAGCTATTTTCTGGGGAAACAGTGCGACTGCTTCAAGTGCCAAAACGGGCATTGGTATGAGCAGGCTCGATTCTTGCAGGGGAGTTTTTAAAACACACAGCCTTCTCACCCTAGCTGGTTTGCATATATCTGAGTGTGTGACATTCCTGCATAATAACAAGCACCTTTTCCTAAAATACTTACCTTATCATGAGCATAACACCAGATCTCTTGACTATAATATACCCTTACATAAATTAACACTTTTTAAGCGAAGGTATTATAATCGCTTTCCACTGGCAGTAAAGCAAAATAGGGCAGCCTCGCAGAACCTTGGTGTGCTATTTCGCAACAAAAAACCGTAGACAGCTGCTCTTGTTCTCTAAAGTGCAAATAAGATTGTGCTTAGAATAATGTTGACACATCTGGGTGCCGCACTTAAGCACACCACCAGATAGTCACGACAGACGGCAAGAGCGCACCCATTCGTCGTACAACTGGAAACACCTAGAACATCGCTTTAGAAAGACTCCTTTATCTGGCGCACTGCATCATTGTGGAACTCACTCCCAGGAAATCTGTCCCCCCTAATTACAATCTACAGCTATTCAAGAACCGTGTCAATCAACATGTTCGCGCACACATCGCGAGTGTCATAGGATCTCTCTTTAGTGTGTGACAATTAAACGTAAGCTGATATACCTTGACAATGTACAATATACCTTATTTTTTGCGCCCAACTCTAGTCTGCAGTAAATTCTATGTTTTACGATATCTTTAATTATTTATATCGCACTAATGAGGATGCGTTCATAAATTTCTTTTATTTATTTACGTACTACCAATTTTCGGTTCCAAGCCCTGGTTTAAAACAAATGATCAGTGTACATACTTATCGTGTTAGGCAACAATTTAACAAGGTACTATTACGAAAACAATTGAAGCACCAGCGGGAGGTAACTAGAGCGAATCTAATAAATATTTACGAGAATTCGGTCTAGTGAATTTAGTATCAGATGTGAATATAAGGAAGTTTTTACAGTTTATAGACCAGCAAATAGTCGTGCACTTTTCGCTTTCCCGAACCGCCTTGAAACTTCTTGCAGCTGCCCCGAGTACTCCGTAAAGTAGATGATGCCAAACCAATAGTAAAGGTAACTAACCAGGAATTGAAAGAAAAAAATTCGAAACTCATCAAGACACTCAATCTTGCTATTACACAGATCAACGCAATCTGTTAATCGCTTTTGCGCGCTGTGATAAATGTAGCGAGCGATTTTCTACTTTCACGATAATAGCCTTTTCAGGATGTGACGAAGTACAATTATTTATAGTCCTAATACAGAAAAAGCTAAAGTTGTTGTTGGTAGTAGAAAATGATTGCTTGACGCATCACGAAGAGGAAATCGTTATCGCCTTAATATCATTACCTTGATACCGTTTCTTTTATTGACAGTGAAACCGTTTAATTTTCTAGCAGATTGCATGCTAGACTACATTTTTTTCTTTGGCGATATCAAATTCAAGCAGTTTAAAATATGCGCGTGCGAGTTTGTATTCATGGCCTGTTTCTAAAAAATATTTAACATCATTACAATCAGTGTGAATAGATGGATGTTAAAGTAAGCAGTTAACACTTCACATAATTTTGTAAATAAAACCTTTGTAGAGCGTCATAGCATCTTAATCAAACCGATATATTTCTAGCATGGTATAAAAGAGCTACTAACTCTTTCCAGATTGGGAAAACCAGGCATCATTTGAAACAGAAGGCAACCTAACCGAAATTGAAGTTAAACAAGTTATATATAGATACAAGTTAATTTGGGAAAATGACACTGCAGGTTAAGGCATCAAATATTGACTGTCGTAGGATGCGGAGAGCCATATATATGCCTGTCGTATAGTGTACCCGAGGATATAAAAGCAATGCCTCATATCAAAAACGATCCACCTCATTAGGAGTCTGTTGAAATTACCACTAGCTCTGATCTCAATGGACTGGAAAACCGAGGTGGAAAATTCGTTGAAGTTCACTTTTTACTTTTGGATGAGACAATATCTTAGTTTTTGAAGCCTCTGGATATAAACTTTGAGGTACATCCTTACTTTTCACTACTGCAATATCTATACAACATGTAAGTATGTAACTCTCGTAGGATGCGGAGAGGCATATGTCTATCCTGCAGGCACTCGATCTTGGATAGAAAGATTAGTGTACCCGAGGATGTAAAAGCAATGTCTCCTATCAAAGTGTTCCACCTCATTAAGAGTCTGTTAAAATTGCCACCCGATCTGATCTCAATGGACTGAAAAACCAAGGTGGAAGATTCGTTCAAGTCCACTTACTTTTAAATTTTGGACGAGATGTTCTCCCAGTTTTTGTAGCCTCTGGATAAAACCTTTGAGGTACATAATCACTTTTCACTACTGCAATATATATACAACATGTAGGTATGTAAAGATATATACTCTGAATCAGGCCATCGTCGTAAATCCTGGTCTAGTTCCCAAAGAAACCATTATAGAATATAAAAAACCTAGGGTCTAGCCTCATGCAAGTTAAGGACCGAGCAAAGCGAGTAATTTTAATTATAAATACCTACATACTTTTAAAACAAGGTGTCCTTGAATGATGGAATGAATGATCTAAGGGGTGTTAACACACTGCGACCTGTACAGATCTATTTTGTCCCCCTTCCATGGTGCTTCCGCTGATGTGATTCTCAATCGAAATACCTCATCCAGCTTCAGTGCTTTGATAAAAGCAAGTAGTCTGGATGGTTCTATGGATGGAAGTTCCTCCTGTTTGACGATGCAGCACCCGAAATAGGCCATTCGCCTGTTTGCGACCGCCTCGCACTCCTGGAGAAGATGTTCCGGGGTTTCCTCCCCCTCCTCACAGAACCGGCAATTGTCCTCGTTTTCAATTTTTATTCTCTCCATGTGCCTTCACAACAGGCAGTGGCCCGTAAGAAAGCCGGTGCGGATGCGGAGATTGTTCTTACCCAGTGTTTATTTATTTATTTATTTATTTATTTATTTACGTATATTTCTGTAAACATGTCAACATGTTTTAGAATTGTCAAAATATAAAATAAAAAATTACAAAGTTAAAGTTAAACGTATAGTTAAAAGTACAGGAGCATAGAAACACTAAAAAAACACAAAATACATATAAAGGGCTAGAAATTAATGAGCACCTCTAGAAAACATGTTCAAAAAACTCACTCAGTGAGTAGAACGGATTCTCAGCTAGCATGGCCTTCAGCTCGCTCCTAAAGCGAGGAAAAGAAGAAATATGTTTTATGGCAATCGGCAGTTGATTGTATATTTTAATGGAGTTGATTTCAGGCCCGTCCCTCACCTGAGTCAGTCGCGCTCCAGGAACATAGAGCATGTCCGCATTTCTAGTCTGATAGTGATTCACATCGCCACACTTTTCAAAGCTGCTGTAGTTCCTGAATATATTACAGGACGACTGCAAAATATACAGGTTGACAACTACTGTGAGTAAGCCTTTAGATTTGAAGGTAGGGCGACAAGACTCCCCGAAGGGAAGTCGATACATAGTTCTTATTAACCTCTTTTGACAAACCAAGACTCTAGAGATGTTGCTGGAATTACTCCATGCCAGCAGTCCATAGGACCAGATGGGATAAATGGATCCATAATAAAAGGTCTTCAGAGTGCTTGCGTCAACAACGTCACGCAATTGCAGAACTGCAAAATTTTTCGAGGACATTTTCTTACATATGTGGTCAATATGATCATACCACGAGAGGTGTTGATCGACAGATAGACGAAGAAATTTTACAAAGTCTCTCTGGATAAGAGTTGCAACTTTGTCTCGAACCAGGAAGCTTCTGTCTTGGATGACACTCAGAGATGTAAACCCTACATTCCTTGTCTTTCCAATATTTAGGCAAAGTCCATTTTTCTCACACCATGTTTGCTTTCTCGCAAAGGGTCTCATAGTCATCTGCATTAATGACAGCAGATGTGTCATCCGCGAAAAGAGTGATGTAGTTGTCATATGCTAGTAGAGGCATATTGTTAATAAATAACAAAAAAAGGACCGGACCAAGAACACTCCCCTGATGCACTCCCGTCCTGACATTCACTCAGTCGGAAAGAGTCATTCCGTGGTCACCTTGCACTTGTACGGCCTGACTTCGGTCAGACAAATATGAGAGTATCCAATTATAAGCTGGCCCCTTGATTCCATAGTGAGATAGTTTTTCAAGAAGAAATGTATGATTTAGGGTATCAAAGGCTTTAGTAATGTCATAAAAGATTCCCAGTGTCTTTAGCTTGTTGTTAAAATTTTCAAGCACTTTAGAATAGAAAGATAAGACAGCATCGGACGTAGAGCGTCCGACTCTGAACCCATATTGCCTACAAGTCAAGATCTGAAATGTACCCAGAAAACTCATCAACCTATTCCGAAACGCCTTTTCGAAAATCTTAGAAAATACTGACAAGAGCGATACTGGCCTAAAGTTTTCCACGAATGATGAATCGCCCTTTTTGTATATAGGTACTACAATTGCTTTCTTTAATTCATCTGGAAAATACCCATGTTTAAAAGAAATATTTGTCAAATATGTGAGAGCATAGAATTTGTTGGGCGCAGCTTCTCAATAGGTTACAGGGTACCCCATCGACACCACAAGATCTCTTGTCACTTACTGAGTTGATCAACTCCAAGACCTCACGCTCACAGGCAGGCGACAAGAACATAGATTGAGGGATTGTCTCACTGCCCATATTTACATGTGGATTCTGCTGAGCGTCCTTGACAAGCTCTTTAACCGAATCAGTAAAAAAAGTATTGAACGCGTTAGCGATTTCATCACTGCCAGTAATCTCCACCCCGCCAGAGACAAGGACCTCCGGTAATGATTTTTTCCTATGTTGTGAATTAGTATGTGAGTTTATTATGTCCCATGCTGTTTTAGTGATATTTGTGGAAGTTGATAGCTTACGGGAGTTGTAGTTTTTTTTTAGCAAGTGCAATTTTTTGTTTGTGACACCTTAGTCTATTTTTGTATTCGAGTTTTAGGTTGCAATCACCTGAACTCTCAACACGTCTATTTAGCTGCCTCAATTCATCGCCCTCGAAAATTATACTTTGTGTTATCCAGGGACTTTTAACTTTCCGAGACTTTCTCTGTGTGGACTCGTAGGGAAATGCCATATTAAATAGACTATAGTAGGTAGAGAAGAAGTGAGAGAATCTACACTCCAGATCCACAGATTCCAGATCAGGAAACCACCTTTCCCTTGACAGCAAGTGACCAAAATGGTTTATGTTTTCCTCAGAAAATGATCTCTTCCTCACAGTTGAGGAAGATGGCTCACTCACAGCAGACTTACCTGGCTCAAAATACACAATTTGGGCTCTATGATCTAAAAAAGTTACGTTTACTACCTTACTCTCAATGAGACATGCAGAAGAAAATATGTTATCGATCAGAGTGCAGGACTGACCCTGCACTCTTGAGAAATCATAAAAAGATTGAGTCAGGCCATACGAGCTGAAAACGTTCAAAATATTCAAAACATTTCCATCACCACATCTAAAATCATAGTTAAAATCACCACCAAGTTACATTACGTTGACATAAATGGACTAACAGATTCTCCAGACAGTCACAAATAGCACTAATTAATTATAAGGTGTTTTGATCTTCCTGGTGAGGGGGCCCTAGAAACATCTTTGATTGCCTTGACCCTGGGAGGCGTTCCCATGCCTTGATCCTGGAAGGCGCTCTTATAGACTGATCCATTTGGTTCGCTCTTCTTTCCGGAATTCTTTCTTGTAGGTGTGCGTCCCTATGCCACAGAACGGTTCCGGTCCTAAAAGCGAAATTTGTGCTCCTACTTTTGCCAATTGGTCTGCTATTTCGTTTCCTTCAATCCCAGCGTGTCCTGGTATCCACTGAAGAGATAACTTGTTATTCTTGGCTAATTCATTTAGCATATCTAGGCATTCCCATATCATTCTGGATCTGATTGTTGTTGAGCTTAGCGCTTTGATAGCTGCTTGACTGTCTGTCTTACAATCTCTTTCTTCCTATACTTTCTGTCGAGGTTGAACTGCGCACTTCTTCCTATGGCGTTAATTTCCGCCCGGAATATATCCGGGTGTTTTCCCATTGCTTCGGAGAATTTGGTTCCTGGCCCAAATACTCCGGCTCCGGTTCCCTGTTCAGTTCTTATACCATTTTATGGCACTTTGCTGCGATGTGATAATGCAAGTGGTGTTCTTTTTCTGTTTCTCTACTTCTTATCACGACCGTGAAGGATTTTTCGAAATTGCATCTTTTGACTATATCCTCCCTGGGGAGCCCAAGAAGTGGTATTTGTTTTGTCAGGGATGTTAACTCACTCTTTCTAAGTCATCCTCCCTCGCCCGCTCCCTCTCCTCTAGTCATTGCTTGTCTAGCTGCTCCCTCTACAATAATGTGTAGAGGTGCGAGGCTCACACTTGCCTCGATTGGTGCTGTTGGACAAGTTTTCATTGGGCCTGTTATGTCTATGCACGCCAGGCGTTGTACTCTGTTGAGAGCTGATTTTATGCTCTGCTTTTCTGTTTCCTTTAACCAGACGATCGACCTGTAAAGTAGGGTAGGTCTTACTATCATTGCGTACATCCATCGAAGGATTTCTGGTTTACATCATCAGGTTTTTCCGGCAAGGCTTCGGCACACCATATGGGCCCTCGTAGCCTTGTAACAAATCCTTCAATGTGTTTGTTCCGTTTGAGTTTGCAGTCCGGCGTTATGCCTAGATATCTGACTTCCGATGCCGGTGTAATATTGGTCCCGTGTATTCGGATAACTTTCATTCTAGGGAGTTCTCTCTTCCTAGGGAAAGGTGCTATGGTTGTTTTCGATGGGTCTATTTCCAGCCCCACTGTTTGGCACCATTCTTCCGTTGCTTTGAGTGCAGCTTGAATGAGTTCACATAGTGTACCCTCAAACTTTCCTCTTGCTGTGATGACAATATTATCGGCATACTCAACACAATGTAGACCGAGGTTTGTCAGTATTTCCAGAAGTTCGTCCACCACTAGACTCCACATTAGTGTTGAGCAAACTCCGCCCTATGGCGTACCTCGAGTGGTGCTCACTTCCATAGTCTGATTGCCTACTGAAATTTCTGCTGTCCTCGTGGCAAGCATCTCACACATCCATCGAGATATTGTGTCGTTCACTCCCTTTCTCGTTAGTACCCTCTTTACAGCCACGCGATGTATTATCGAAGGCTCCCGCGATGTCTAGGAAGGCGCAGAGCGCGATTTCTTTCTCACTTAGAGTTTCTTGTATCATGATGGTCAGTTGGAACAGTGCGTTCTCTGTGGTACTGCCCGTTCTGTATGCATGCATTCATTCATTCAAGGTGTCCTTTGTCCATCTTTTCCATTTATTTTGAGAAATTATATCAAAATGGAGCTGTCATTTTTATATCAACACATGGATTATTTGGCGATAATATCTACAATTAAATCAAACAATTAAAGAAAGGTATTTTTTTTATGGTTGGAGTAAAACTGGCATCCAGATCTTACGGGTGTATTACTGATTAACAAATTTTAAAATAGGAATACACGATACTTAGTATTTATGCAATGGCTGCCACGCTGTCCCGAATGGTACCCTTGCGGAACATATTGCGTGAGCAGATGCCACAAATTAATAATCCCGAAGATATTAATTGAAACGCGTGCCAAAATCAGATATTTACTGAAGCAATAAAAGCTCATAGAAGCAATTTCAAAACTCCACCGCTTAAAAACCAGTTTTTAAATGATCATCGGTCAGTAGGTTAGAAAATAATTCATAACCACATTAGGATTATCACATTAATACGCCTTCTAATCTAAATGCTCGACCATCAAACACCAAATAAATTATTGTTATTAATAAAACCTCAAGCGGAAATAGTAACCCATCACTTTCCATAAACTAATTGCATCCATCAACAGTGAGAAGATAAATCAGTGGGAGAAGTAAAAGGAGATCATCTGCATAGCGTTAAAGAACTGCAGATGATGTAACCATCCTAACATGACAGAAATGTGTTATTAAAGTTACTTCGTTCGTATGAAGGTCGTAAGATAACTATTAGTAAAACACGGCGAAGAGAATGTCGGTCACGTTAAGATCCAATTGAAAGCAGCATCTTAATGGCAATGAAAAAATCGACGGTTGATATATTTTTAGTTCATTTAGTTTAGGTATTTATTGTGAAGGTCCAGTTTTAGATCCGGTTGTAATAGGCATTTTCTCTGACTACAGATATATCTTCAAGCGAGGACTTTCGTTTACTATATATTCACAACGGAGCCCTGGTCTTCTGCTAATATAGATTCAATTATTATTTTTGTTTTACAATTTGTATTCATCTGGTCTCTAAATCGTGAACAAAGAGGAACAAAAAAGTGATCTACAAAATTACTTGTCTTGCAATGTTTGATCTTTAATGGAGACAAATTCTTATTCATAGAAGAAATGGGCTTTTTTAAATCAATTGCATACAATTTTGTCCATGTCCCATCGGCTACCTTCTATAGTAACCTTTAGTGAGAGTCAACTATCCTGGATTCCATTGTTTAGTTGGTTAGTTCCTAACTGTAACCATAATATTACTAAGCAGACAATCTTAGATGCCTGAGATTTTGAAACCTTTTGTTGATGAAAAGGTGATGTTAGGCCTTTTTTTAAATGGGGGTGGTAAAGTATTTTTGGCTTGTAAATTAGGACATTGTTGAGAAATAAAATTCTACACTGATATGATGTTAAAATGGGTTTTACCATATTAATAAAATTCCCATGTAAAAAACTGCTCTCATAAAAACGGAGACTTGAAATGTACCTCATTTATTGTGAAGGAGAAACGAATGCGTGTGTGATTGAGGAAACTAAGGACAAACACAATCAAAGAACCAGGAATAAAATCATCTCTCCCACCTTCAACGGACAACGGCCTCACGGCGAGCAAACATGCTTGGCAAAACGTTTTCATCGCACTCTACCATAAACGTCCCGCTAGGCAAGAATTTGCCCACCATATCCAAAATCAACACTACCGTGTCCGAAGTTAAGTTTCACCACCTTGATATTCGTAAAATCCTCAAAGAGCTAGATACGCAAAGGGCATCAGGACCGGATGCAATACCTGCCATCGTATTAAAGAACTGCGCCAACGAACTACCACTCATTTTTTCCAGAATTGTTTCTCCGTCTTGCCCAAACTCACCCGTCTTCTTGGAAAGTCGCACCAGTGGAATCAGTATCAAAAAAGGCAAAAAAACCATGCCATCAACCTGTCGTCCAACTGCCTTGCTTCCAATAATCTCTAAAGTCATGGAACGTGCAGTCAATCAGCAACTACTCAAGTACCTCGAGATCAACAGAATAATTAGCGATAACCAATACGGCTTCCGCAAACAGAGATCGACAGAAGGTATATTGGCCTATGTCACTCATATATGAAGTAAGGCAATTGAGAACTAGGGAGAATCTCGAGCGATTGCGTTGGATATTTCGAAGGCATTCGACAGAGTTTGGCATGACGAATTGATGGACACATTTCAGACACATTCACCATTAATGCGGGAGTGCCTCAAGGCGCAATACTTTCACCAACTCTGTTCCTCATCTATATTAATGACCTGCTAGCCGAAACCAGTAGTCCTATTTACAGTGTAGCATCCTTGTCTCTCAATTTAAATCAGAAAAACCTTTACCAGCGACTGAGATTTATCACTGCAGACAGGAGCAGATTAGAAGAATTAATCAAGATCTGGAGGAAGTTCGAACTTGGGGCGACAAGAATTGGGCCCAATGTAATGATGCAAAAACCCAAGCAGCCATGTTTACCAAGAAAGTCAATACGGGCGTGCCCTGACATCATTATGGCGGGATCGACCATTCCTTCATCCTCGTCAATGGGACTACTGGATGTCTCGATCAGCAGCAATATGTCCTGGGATGAGCACGTTGTTAACAACGCAAAGTCAGCCTCGCAGAAGCTTGGTGCGCTATTTCGCAACAAAAAACTATATACACCGCAGCAGCTGCTCTTGCTCTACAAAGCGCAAATAAGACCGTGCTTAGATTGTTGCTCACACACATGGCGTGCCATACCTAAAAGCACCCTAAAGATGCTGGATTCCATTAAGAAGAGAGCTGTGCGTCTCGTCGGTGACCCGGGATCTGGATAGTCTGAAACACCGCAGACATGGGGCCGAGATTTCCTTGTTTTATAAATATTTTCACGGCAGATGTTCCCGGGATTTGGCCCGTATCATCTCGCCCCTAGCAGCGCCTCTCAGAGAGTCAAGACAGACGGCTAGAACGCACCCGTTTGTCGTACAACTGGAAACACCTAGAACATCGCTTTATAAGGACTCCTTTGTCTGGCGCACTACATCACTGCGGAACTCACTCCAAGGACATATGTTCCACCCTAATTACAACCTGCAACCATTTAAGAATCGTGTCAATCAACATCTTCGCACACACACCGCTTGTCGAGTGCCATAGGATCCCTCCCTTTAGTGTGTGTGCCACTACCATAAAAAAGGACAAATATGTCATCTTCTTCTTCGAAGCTTCATGAGTCCACCCTCGACAAATACTATTTTGGACCCATGTTTCATTTTTTTCTGAGAATGAGTCAGAGCTCATTACAAAAGAAACAAGCATCTTTGAGCTTTCCTTCAGAAGTGACATTTTCTATTTTATTTTAACAAATTTTCCTTTTCGACTTATTCGCTTTTTCTTTTCTTGTCTCTTGTTTAGCTTATAATTCTAATTTGCAGTGAGCTGCAGTTAGTAACACAATCTTGCGTCTTCTTCTGCCAAGTTTCTTTCCTTCATTTTGCTGTGGGAAAAGTCTTATTATTCGAATGGGGTTCAACCGTTTCTGCAGAAGTTGATGGCAGTGGTTCTGAATGTGTTACAGAATGAAATTTTTTATGGTGATTCAGCTGGTGGTGCAGAAGTTGATCACTGTAAATCAACGGGCGATGCTAAACATGGTCTCTACAATTGCTGCTGCAGAAGTTGATAACTGATAACTGCCCATGGATTGGTCTGCTACATAGACAAATTTGTGGTCTCTGAAGGTGCGCATAGATGATAAAGGAACACATTCTGGTTGAAAGAGTATATTCCAGGTTTTAAACCTCGTGGAGGTGGCATTTATAAGCTCTCCTACTTGGTAGATTATTACAGCGTGACCAGGATGATTTATTAACTACTTTCTTACTGCTTGCTCATAGGAAGTACTCAAAAGTGTCACACACACCAAAGTAAAATGAAGTTTTCTCCCGGGCAAGATTGAGTGGGAGCTACTAAATTCAATGAATTTCTGAAACCAAACTATGAATGAACCTTTATTACGCCAACCACTCTTATGATATACTGCGGAAGAACCTGGGAGGGCATCGCTCATCATTAGTGGATTTTGCTTTTTCTATGGGTAACACAAACATGATTGACATGTAATTGCCTGATGCATTCATACAAATTTCAGTCGTTATCGCAACTCCCCTTTCAGATGAGGATAATGGTCTTCTTTTTACCTCGAGGTGCTAAATCTCTTAAGGGCTTATTGGTCATCGTTAGTGTCCGAGTTTCACCAACATTGTGTATATTTGATGAGCAAAAATTATGTTTCCCAAATCAAAAGAATTTTTGAACTCCTATGCGATTCACACCAAGGATTGTTGTTTTCTTGCTTACGGAGACTATGCAGATGCACCTGCTGTTCTCTTCTCCACATTCCGGTATTCCGAACAGGTATAAGAATGAATGCGTTTACAGCGCCAGTTGACAGGTGTGGTATATATTCTTTTTTGAAATAATTGGTAACCCGTCTCGCCGGAACACTCAAGGCGAGCAAGCAGTTTTCCGTATTGGAATTTATCGGTCTAATTACCGCCTGATTGTGTCGTTGCAGTATTTGGCAAATGAAGTAGAGTGTATATTTTCGAAAATTATCGGTCATATCGCCTATAAACGTTATGTGATGAACTAGTGTGGTCCCCCTTTTTTTAAAGAGTATGTTGGACACGAGTGTTTCTATTTAAGATAGTTAAAATAGTTTATGATTTAACTAGGGTCCTTCTGTGGGATATAATTCCTTCCGCGAGATAGAAGTTTCTCCTTTTGGGGCTAAGACCCATCGGTGGTGTTTTTGTCAAGGTGGTACGACCACATGGTGGGGACCCATCTTCAGAGGAAACGCCAGTCCAGTGTCTGCAAATCTACTAGCTACAAGTAAAACCTATTTTGTTTTATTTAAGGACCTTTATTATCGATATTGTCGTTATACATCATTTTAATTAATTAATTTATAGTTAAGCGACTTTAGGTCGTTTGATGTCGATCGTTTATATTCTCCTTATTTCTCGTTTCATTTATTGATCTGGCCATTTCACTTATCAAACTTACCTTTAAACAGCTGTAGGTTACCCAATTTCATGCATCATATATTTCTGCTTCTTTTAATAGTTGCTACGGAGATATTTAATTTTATCTTTATTATATCTGATATTATCTCAAGTAGAGAATTCATTTTGCTATAGTCAGGATAGTTGATTGATTTATTTTACTGTAATTAGCTGTAAAGCTCAAGACAGTAATTAGTTTCCCATAACTGAAATTTGCAAAATTTATTTTGTCGCCTTGATATCGGAATCGACTTGAGCTTAATTCGTTTACCTGTAGATATTTAATTTTTACAGATTATCTTATTGATTTAGTATAATTGAGTGACTGTTTATTGGTCTACTGATATTGTCGCTGCCAGGGGATTCATTTAGGTTAGGCTTGGTTAATAATCACTTCATTTATACCTGTAAACATTCACCGGCTAAACGTATACATATTTACTTCACCGGGTATCACATTGATTTAGTATAAAGCTAGTTTAGTAAAGTAGAGTGTGTTAGGTTGTTCTTGACTGCCAACTCATATGCAAGAGTTCTCAGATCTATTAGTGTAAGGCCAAAAAGCTTTTCCTCTAAAGTTAAATTATGACGTACTATCTGTTTTCTTGGGTCTCCAAAGTTTGTATTTCCACAGCCTCTTACCTGTGAAGCTTCTTGGAAATAAAGTCCTTTGTCTGTTACTTCCTCCCTATTCGTCGTAGCAGATCGAATGCTACTTAAACTCTCCTGTACCCCATTTCTCATTCACCCACAGCTACAATCATATCTTTTTATTCGAATTAACCTATATAATATCAAACGCATGCCAATAGTAGTAGAGCGAGATGATGAAATTATCTTGACGGGTCACCGAACATAAATATTCGATTTACCAAATCACTACATACTACTGTGATGGCGGCTTGGAGCAATAGTTCCTCCATTTTGACACAAGTGGGAGCGTTTAAACAAGGAAACACATCGTGTCCCCGTTCTTGCTCGGTATTCCGCGTAATTAATGAATTTATAGTCAAACAACTGTAGGCTGTTTGATGTCTATACCGTATATATTTTATCGTTATATATTATTTAGATTAATGAATTTATAGTTAAACGACTGTTGGTGGTTTAATGTCTATCGTTTATATTATCGATATTTCTCGTTTCATTTATTATTTTATTTTACTTATCGATCTTATTAAAAAGCTGTAGGTTATCTAATTTCATGCATCGTATATTTCTGCTTCTTTTCATACTTGCTGCGGAGATACTTAATTTTATTTTTATTACAGTAGAGAATTCATTTTGCTACAATCAGGATAGTTGATTGATTTATTTTATTGTAACTGGCTGTAAAGCTCATGACAGTAATTTGTTTCCCATAACTGAAATTTGCAAATTCAATTTGTCGCCTTGATGTCGGAATCTACTTGAGCTCAATTCGTTTACCTGTAGATATTTAACTGCCGTAGATGAACAGATTTACTTCACAGGTTATCTTATTGATTTAGTATAATTGAGTGACTGTTTATTGGCCTACTGATATTGTCGCTGCCACGGGACTAATTTAGGCTTGGTTAAATCACCGGTTATCTCATTGATTTAGCATAAAGCTAGTTTAGTAAAACTCCAACTCACTTGCAAGTGTGCTCAGATCTGTTAGTGTAAGGCCAAAAAGCTTTTCTTCTAAAGTTAAAATATAATCTACTATCTGTTTTTCTTGGGTCTCCAAAGTTTGTACCTCCACAGCCTCTTATCTGTGCAGCTTCTTGGAAATACAGTCCTTTCTCTCTTACCTTCTTCGCATTTCTCTCGAGTCGAGCGCTGCTTGTAGCAGATCGAAGGCTACTGAAGCCTCATATCTCAATCATACTTTTTTATACGAATTAACCTATATAATATCAAACGCATGTCAATAGTAGTGGAGTGAGAGAGTGAGATGATGAAATTACCATAATTTTATCTTTGCATATTGAAAACAAAAAAAAATCACAAAACTACAACGTTGAAATCATAAGATTTTCAAAATAAAACTTCGCAAGAGTCTTGGGTTACAGAACACAAATATTCGAGTAACCAAATGACTGCATACTACTCTAATGCGGCTTGGAGCAATAGTTCCTCCATGTTAACAGAAGTGGGAGCATTAAAACAGGGAAAAACATCATGCCCCTGTTCTTACTCGGTATTACGAAGCTTTGGATCTACCTTATTTATTATTATATATTTTTGTTACTAGTTGTTGATCAGTTAGGAATATTGGGCATATAGAAAAATTGATTTTTCTTTAACATTTCAATACTGTATATCCGAAAGAAGCCATTTGCGGATACATGTTTGTATGAACTTATTTTTAACTGCAAAATACGCTGCCGAAGAGTCCCAAATGATAATTGGGATCACCCTGTATAACGCTCCTTAGTGTTAATAAAAAAAAATAAGTAGAACCAGAGACAAGGGAGAGACGCGCAACTCAATGTTAATAATCAATCGAGAAAGAGAAAGTTGCCATGCCTTCTTTGTCTCGCTCCAAGGGAAATGAACGCAGATGGCGCACGAGACGGGCGCTGTCGTTTGCCCGCCAAATTCAAATTAATTAACTAAATAAATACTCGCATATAATTCAAAATATCATTTATTTGGTTTTGATGTATATATTTCTTACAGACAATACAAATCAAAATCACTAAAAAGTAACATTGTAAAACTGAATGGTCAAAGAGACGATTCTTCCCATTTATTAAATTTAATATAAACATAATTGCACTAATGCTACTTTCGATTATTATTTCTCAGTAATCTTTCTCAAATGAAAGCAAGAAGAATCGAAAGTGGCATAAGTTCAACTTCAACAGAATGACAAATAATACCTATAAGGACAAAGAGGTTGCCTTCCATCGAGCAACTAGAGTTAACATGCTTGCAACAAATTATCATAATAATAAATAATATACACTCTAATCACTAATAAGAATCAATAATTCAAGGTGGGAAACTATGATAATCGCACAATAAATCACGAAAACACGTAAACAGCGCAACCAAACAAAGCGGCCATTACAAAAATGTCAAGACTTCATCGGCGCGCGTCACCGCCACCGTTCTGGTGCAGCGTTGTCAAATTGATTTTTTTATTCATAGTATATCTTTTGTTTCTTAATCAAGCGTGAGTAAAAAAAGAAAACGGTATCCGACTAGATACCGAATCGACGAAATTAGGTACACATTTCATTAGGGTCACTAAACTTGCACTCGTGCAGTTTACATCCTTGAGCCGGGGCCGAAGTGGCTCTATAACAATTCAAACAAAATTCAATCATTTGTGGAGCCAAAGGCAATCAATTCCAGGGTAAAAAAAGAAAGTCAAAATGTATGTACAGAAATTGTAGGCGAATTGGCAACAACGGGGAAAGCGATGACTGCTCCATCTAGGTTCATTTCCCCAGATGAGTGACAATGAAAGTAGTATAGGAAGTTACGTGAAACAAAAAGCGATAAAGAACAATGGACAAATTTACTGGGCCAGCAAGTGTGCACACTCGGCCTCCCTTGTATCTGGTAGAACTTAAATTAAAAGGTTATAATACTTATAATTCATAGACCTGGAAATATTATTTTCTAATAATCAATCTAAGTAAAAATTAATATCAGATTTGCTTTGTTCCGGTTATAATTTAATTTTATTTGTTATTTTTACTGCTGTTAGTTTGGGAAAATATTTATTTTGATTGTGATTTCCTACTTCGCATTTATATCGGATAATGGGAGTACCTAACAGTATATAAAGCTACAATTGAAAAAAACTGCAACAAAACTAAAATTAGCGCCATATAATTTAGGAATGCGAAGAGAAACTTTTTTCTTATTAAATGAAAAACAATTACAGATATTAATTTCAATCTCATTAATAATTTTATATCATTGCTTCGAGCTAATAGTCCGTAATTTTTATGAAAGTTCGAATCAAAGCGATAAATAATGCGAATCATTTAGTGGGTAGATATATATTTTATGGAAAGTCAAAGGACGGAGGAAATGCACTCTCTTCTACTTATTCTTTTCATTATATTTTAAGCTCTTCTTTATCCACATATATTATGTTAATTTTTACTCTAGATATAAATTTTACCTGAACTATATTCTATTTACCTGCTGATATAAATAATGATTTCAAACTTTTAAGAATTTAAATATGTGTTTAACGGTCAAGGTATGGTTTCGGTAGAACTGCTGGCAGTAACGTCTGGCAGTCAAGCACCGATCTTTAGGAAAATAATATATATTTCGGACGCTCTAGCGAAAACACATATATTATTTGCCTTAAGATCGGTGCTTGACTGCCAGACGTCGCGGCCAGACGTTACTGCCAGCAGTTCTACCGAAACCATACCTTTAGCGGGCCAGATCTGGAAGATGCGGGATTTTAACAAAATAAATATTCTCAATAGCCAAATTAGTGTTGGGAAATAATAGTCATATTCACTAAAGCTCCTCTAATAAAAAAAAAAAAAAATCCGCCACTTTTAGTTTCTCCAAAACGACTATTTGAGTACATCTTATCATACCTATGGTCTCAGTAGCCAAATTATTGTTGGGAAATAATAGTCATATCCACTAAAGCTCCTCTAATAAAAACAATTATTCCGCCACTTTTGGTTTCTCCAAAACGACTATTTGAGTACATATTTTACCTATGAACTAGTTCACTGGGTTCAATATAAGATTCTGTATGCTTCAGTGACGTTTGAGTTAATATCTACGAACTGATCGTACGCATCGAAGCTCGAAGCAAAACATACAAGCAGAAGTAATTTTTTGGATCACTGCATATCTTTGGGGGAAATCTAAATAACAGTAGTCCGCCCGATCGTTGCGGTCAGTGGGCAATGTTGCCAAGAAAATTCGGTTTATTGACATATAAATTTATAATTTATAGGCACATTATTAAAAATGCTAAAAATATACTAGTGAATACCCTCGCTGTAAAAAAAAAGTATAATAAAATTGATATTTTATATCATAGGTAAGAAATGATTTGTGGTTGCTACTGGTTTACGTGAAGATACTTATCGTAATGGAAGAATATTTAGTTTAATTTAGCTTCGAATTTATTTTTCGATTACCCAAGCAATAATATATATGAGAAATACTTTCATTATTGATTGAGCAGGTGATATTTATAGATAGCAGAATATAAGATTTTTGAAATACAAGTAAGAGTGTTTAAAACCCTTTTTACAAGCATTGGATAAAATTGGAAACTTTTACATTTTGAACGCTTAAGTTTTCAGAAACTATATTTCTTATGGAAAAACTTCATATATTTTTGTAAGTGTCCCCCTTAGTTCAGAACGGAAAGCCCTATTTGCATGTACCCTAAAATATCTATTTTACTATATAGTATAGAGGAAATATTGTAAAACATACGAAGTAAGTCAAAACTGCACAGCACACCAAATTTTGAAATACATTTGGATCCCCATTTTTGAATAGGGAACAAGGTCTATCGTGTAAGAAACACCGAAGTTGCATGTTTTCCTTAATATTGAGAACTTTTCAACAACTTTCGTGCTTAAAAACATTCTTTCCTATATCTTCAAGTTCCTATCTTAAGACATCGATAGGCAGGTTGGGTCTTATAAATCCCACGTTGATGTTAGGAACTATTATTTCCGTATTTTTGTACTTGCGTGGCCCCGTGTCTCAGTAGCCTCCGCTTAGGTGGCCCTCTAGCTAATACGAAGCTCAAATCAGTGGTTATTGTGATTCCGCGAGTGTATATCATTTTAAACTTGCATGGGGTCTAATAAACCCTGCCTGACCCTTTACGTGACAATAATTAATTTTTGTGAGCTTTGATTATATCTGTGATATTGTCACGAAAAAAAAACTTAATGCACGCTACTCGATAATGGTGGGAACATGGTTTGAGAATGAAGGTATCAGCCAACAATCAGCAAAACATTTAAAAAAAGACCAACCAGAGGCGTGTCACGAATTGTGCGTCGTATGACGCCACGCCTTGGTTGGCGTGCAGGTTATGTAGCTCAGGTTAGGATCAATCTACGCCAGGTGAGACGTGATGATAAAAATACGATACAATGCCTATTGGCCAAAGTATAAATAAGGTTACACTGCATCCAATTACTAGAGTACGCATGTTTTTTCAGTTGAGGTGTACTTTGAAATGTTTATAGGTTTTGATCACTATTTTTTATGAGTTGTGTTGCGTTTTATTTATGGTTAGCTTTGGGTTAAATCAGGCGCAGTGTAACCTATTTGAGCGCCGTATCAGTAGATTGATTTCGTTCAACGTCATTTAGAGTTTACACTGCACTTTAAATATTTGGAAGATTCTGCTTTGAAATTATTTTATTTAGAACTTTGACAAATTTCTCGTAAATTGGACTTTACTACTTTAGGTGAGTAATCTCGAGACCACGTACAGTTACGCGCATTAAAAGTGGGACACCCGATTTTTCCTATTGTAAAACGAGCTAATGCGCACCAGCACATACCTGCGGCAATGACGAGGTTTGTCAAATTTGACAGGAAAACTTAAATATGGCGCAGTTATCCGTTGTCGAAAAAACTAGAATAATTACTTTGTTTGAAGAGGATTTGCCAGTAAGAAGTGTGGCTGTGAGAGTTGGGAAACCGAAAAGTACGGTGCTCAATGTTTATGTGAAATGGCCTGCGACACAGAGCGTCGAAAGAAAGGCAGGTAGTGGGGCTTCCAGGACGACAACTGAGGAACAGGACAATAATTTAATTCGTTACCTCGAAGAACATCCTTTCCGAAGCGCTTCTGACGCAAGAAACGATACAGGGTTTCCAGCTTCTGCCAGTACAGCGCGTACAAGAGTTAAACGTCGCTCTAATTTAAGAAATCGTTCTGCAGCCAAGAAAACTTTTCTCACTAACGGTAACAAAGAGCAAAGAATTCGTTGGTGTTTGGAATATCTTGTGGCGGACGTAAATTTTTGGCAAAGAGTAGTTTTCTCTGATGAAAAACCTTTCAATCATTTTATAATGGCGGTTTAAGAGTATACAGGCCGCCGAGATGTAGATATGAGGAAATGCACACTCAAAAAATTGAAAAGTCCGCACGATTTTCTGTCAGTGTTTGAGGTTGCATGGGAGCTGGTTGGGCATAGCTGTGCATAAGAGTAGACGGCAGGTTCAGCACTGAACAATATTTGAACATCTTGGCCAAGTAGGAGTCCTGATGCTAATCCGGTCGAGAATGTTTGGGGACTGATGGTAAAAAAATGTCAAATTTTTAACCCGAAAACAGGGAGGAATTATGGACAAAAATCGTGGAAGTTTGGAACAGCATAATGACTGAGGATTATACACAAAACTTAGTGGCTTCCATGCCCAGAAGAATCCATGCCGTTCTGGAAAAAAACGGTTCTGCTATAAAATATTAATAGTATCATTACACGGAATGCGCATTATCTATTTAGCGATTACGTGTTTTTTAAATAAATAATTGTAAAAACCAAGTTCAATTTTGTGTTATTCAATAGGGACTTTTGTTGATTTTATATTTCACGTTCACGATATTATTGCTTAGGGTTGTGGTAACTAAACTCGCTGGAACACTATCACTCTTTGTAGAAGAATAATAGATAAAATAATTTTGTGAAAAAGCTATGACAGTCATAAAACATAACCTAATGAATGTACGTCGTATGGTCATGCCCTATTAGCAGGTAAAAGTCTGATTTACCAATAATTCCGAAAAATGACAAGATCTGTCGTGTGGGTGTCCCAGTTTCAATGCGCACGACTGTGCATATGCACTGCGAATCTCAGTTTTGATTAGGAAATTAGGTTGCAAGTTAGAACCTTCTGATAACTACGTACATGTGCGCTGTGGTAAAATTATGTGGAGCGGGAAGGTGATAGACAAATCTGTCGGATTGATGATCAGCTTGACTCTTTATACATTAAAATTTGCTGATCATTGCAACTTTAAGGCTCATAATTGCATTTCTTCGTTGCTCAAGTTTTTATGATTTGTCTTGAGTGCTTAAATAATATTTTCCAAGTTCAAGTTTAAGTTTAAGCCAGCGTGATACTTAATAAGCCGTTAATTTTTTTTAATAATTCACAGTACGTTAATATTGAATGAATGAATGATGTTGAGGGGTATTAATACACTGCGACCTTTATAGATCTATTGTGCCCCCTTCATTGGTGCTGCTTCCGTTGGTGTGATTCTAAATCAGAGTACCACATCCACCTTCAGTGCTTTGATAAAAGCAAGTAGCCTGGATGGTTCTATGGATGGAAGTATTCGACGATGCAGCACCTGAAGCAACATTCGCCTGTTTGCGATCGCGTCGCACTTTATGAGAAAGTGCTCCGGAGTTTCCTCCCCCATTTCACAGAACCGGCAACTGTCCTCGTTTTCATCTTTTATTCTCCTCAGGTGCCTTCTCAACCGGCAGTGGCCCGTAAGGAAGCCGATGAGGATGCGGAGATTGCTCATACTCGGTGTTATAAGGTTTTTCGTCCTTACTGGGTGAGAGGGCCCTAGAAACATCTTGGATTGCCTTAACCCTGGGAGACGTTCCCATACTGATCCATTTGGTACGCTCTTCTTTCCTGCATTCTTCCTGTAGGCGTGCATCCCTATGCCACAGCAGGGTTCCGGTCCTAAAAGCGGAGTTTGTACTTCTATTTTCTCCAACTGGTCCGTTTTTTCGTTGCTTTCTAACCCGGCGTGTCCGGATATCCAATGAAGTGATAGTTTGTTATTCTTGCCTAGTTCGTTTAGCCTATCTAGATATTCCCATACCATTCTGGAGCTGATTTTTTGGTGAAGTCAGCGCTTTGATGGCTACTTGACTGTCCGAGAAGATGACAATCTCTTTCTTCCTATAGTTTCTGTCGAGGTTGAACTGCGCACATCTTCCTATGGCGTTAATTTCCGCCTGGAATATCTCGGGGTGTTTTCCCATTGCTTCAGAGTTTGGTTCATGGCCCAAATACTCCAGCTCCGGTCCTCTGTTCGGTTCTTGACCCATCATCTGCATACAATTTTATGGCACTTTGTTGCAATGTGAGAATGCAAGTAGTGTTCTTTTTCTATTCTTCTCTACTTCTTATCACGACCGTGTACCTAATTTTTTTGTAAAAATTATAATTAGGGGTAACACTCTCACAGTAAGCGGCAATAAGTTGTAGAATTTAGGACTGTATTATGAAATACCTGTTTTTATTTTATGCATTCTATGGAATCCTGTGGAGACGTTAGATCGGTGCCTAGTGTTGTCATGATGAATATTTTGATGTATTTCATAATTCAAGATGTTTGCCCTAATACTCAGCAGGCAATGGCAAATATATAGGGCAGTCAGCTCTATAGCTCCTATTACACATAACTCTAACTGCCCTTCTCTGCAATGCAAAACACGATTTACATCTGTAACATGCCGCCAAGCCAAGATTCCGTACGATATCCTGGATTGGACGCTTACAAAAAAGACAGATAAAGCAGCTTTTTCTGAAACAGTCTGAGTCAGGACCCTACCCTCCCACAGACCTCCCCAATGGGTGAATCACACTTGAGTTTGGAATCGATCCTGATTCCTAAGAAATTTACTGGTTCATTTTCTGGTACATCCAATTTACGTGTCGAGAGGAATAATTTTTGAGTTTCAGATACATTCATGCAGTCTGCGAGCCTCAGCTCTATCTCCCCTAAAATTACCTGTAATGAATGCATCCATCCATCTGCAAGGAGATGAGTATCAACATTGGAAATTGGAAACATTGCTCTCCAGATCATTAATATAGATCAAGAAAAGCAGCGGTCCCAAAACTGAACCTGGAGAACCCCATACCTTTGAATAGTAAGGTCAGGCTTTTTCCTACCATTGTTCACCATTTGATGTCTATTGTTTAGATATGGTAATATTGACGCTATATTTTGAAAATTTCTACATATCAAGTTTTTTGGCAAGAATATCAATATAGACGCCGTCGAAAGCCTTACTAAGATCACAGAACGAAGTTCTTTCTGAATCAGTCTGAGTCAGGACCCTAACTGCATGGGCTCTCGACGCTATACCCTCCTACAGATCTCCCCAATGTGTGAGTTCTACTTGAGTTTGGAATCGATCCTGATCCCTAAGAAATTTACCGGTTCATTTCCTGGTATATCCAATTTAGGCGCCGAGAAGCATAATTTTTGGGTTTTAGATGCATTCAGGCTTAGTTTATTGGTAACAAACCAGTCTGTGAGCCTTAGCTCTATCTCCCCTAACATTACCTGTAATGCATCCTGCATTCTGCTCCGTTTACGACCGTTGCGTCACCTGCAAGGCGCAGAGTGTCAACATTGGGAACACTGCTCTCCAGATCATTAATATCGATCAAGAAAAGCAGCGGTCCCAAAACTGAACCCTGGGGAACGCCATACTTTTGAATAGTAAGGTCAGACCTTTCCGTACCAATGTTCACCTTTTGAGATCTATTGTTCAGATATGATAATATTAAGTTGATGCTAGATTTCGAAAATTTGTACAAGCCTTACTAATAGCACTGAAGATGGCCTCGCTATGATGTTCTCCCCTCTCCATGGCTTCATTTATTATTTCAATAAAAAATTCCACATTAAATGGACCCACTACATAAAAATGGATCAGCATTTATGGTAATACAAGTTTTTGATAGGACAGCATTCTCTCAATTCTTAGTTTTACGCTACACCTCCTATAATTAACACAGTCCATTGCAAACTTCTTGGTTTGGCAAGAAATTACTTAATATTTTGCGCAACATTTTTTTAAAAATAAATAAATATATAGATACCGTTCAGGTGCAACTTATCCGGAATTACCAAACATACTCATCGTCCGGATCCTATATGAGCTTTATAGGTCAACAGATTCATCGACTTAATAAACAGCAAAACGCACTATATTCAATTTTGCCATTTTGAAAAGAAGCGCAACCTGTATAGGCAGGCGCTCAACTTCAATTTTAATCTTTTTCTTTGCGTGATTTTCTATGGGCAAAGAAAGTACCAATGTCGCAATAATGTCGTTCCAAGTTCGACAAACATCTTTCCGAAAACACCGAATATCGGGTTAAAATCATTTCTCGATCTGCTTTCGCTTCACATTAGAAAGTATCCAGTATGTAATCATTTAAGTCAACATGTAAATTAAGGCAGTAAATGATATAAATTGGCCATTTAGCGATTCATATCCGCTTTATGATTTTTTACGAAGGATTATAATTAATTTATTTATTTTGTTCCTATTTGCAAATTATCCTAAAATGATGGTTTCAACACATCTGTTATTTTTTGACAGCCCAACAACAAAATATTAATGTAGGGAACAATAAAATTATGACCATTAGGCATCGGTGGTTGTTAATATGATGCAATCGCATTATAATAATTGAGCCATCATGAAAATATTAAAATGTCGACTTTGGTAAGCAAAGCATGTTATAACCATCAAACTGAAGAAGTTCAAGAATAGTCAAACAATGAACACTTAAAACGTCACAAAACCCTTATTATTGAAGTTTCTTTGTAGAAGCGCTACTATCGGGATCAGTAATATTGAATATAGCCCTCACAATCGTCTTTTCGAAAATGCTTCCTGTCTAAAAAAGTAACGCACGGTGCTGATTGTTGATTCAGGCACAAATAATCAGCAGTGAGTAGCCCTCAAAAAAATAAGAGATACTGGTATAATACTAAAGATGACACAAAATATGGAGGAGTTAACGCATTGGATATCAAATTATCAATGTAAGAATATATAATAATACTCTTTATTTATTTAGCACAATGCTAGCAAAAAATAGGTACATATACTGGCCAAACACGAACTAAAACAACTTAACCTACAGTATAATAGTTTTCTTAATATATGAAACACAAGCCTTTTTAAAATTCATCAGGTCTAACCCAAACTAACACAGTTTTTTACATATTCAGGTAACTCATTGCTTTAGCCTTCTGTGGTATAAGGAATTTTTGTCTAAATTCGAACTAACTCTCGACAGGAAAAAGTTATCTCTTGAACGAATGTTATGTTCATGCACATCCCTAACAAATTTACAGTTACCAGACAAGTGCTCAGCTAACAAATTAATCAACATCTTATAATTACCCATCAGCAAATAACTGTATTTGTAATTTTTTAACTATTTTTATAATGTGATTATTATCAAAGATGAAAGGAATCGGACCCACAACAATTCCTTGTGGCACATTCCATATCTCCATATCTTGCTGCTTGACTGCGGTCACGTAAATTACCAAAAACCAATTCAATATAGATCTTCTAAAACCATATCTTTTCCTTTTAAGTATTTATAGTACTATCTTTTCATTAGCACACATTTCCAATAATTTCTCATATGATGGAACCATAATAATGGACCTAAACTCCTTATATTAACTTGCATTCTTCTCCTCTATAGGTACAATAGTACTTGTCTTCCAGCTATATGTGAATATTCTTTAATCGAATTAGCCTTTACTTGATGGAGATCCATAACTAAGAACCACTTAAATAAGTAAACCACTTAAAGATTTCCACTAACTTTATTTAAACAGACACGTGTTTCGACGGTAACGTCGAGTTCTTTTTTTTTTTTTTTTTGAAAAATACCTTACCGTCGAAACACGTGTCTGTTTGAATAAAGTTAGTGGAAATCTTTAAGTGGTTTACTTATTTAAGTGGTTCTATGTGAATATTCCTTGGTCGGTATAAACAATTAATTCTTAAATCATTTATCACCATAAAGGAGGGGTGGGAATTAACTTTATAATTAACCACTTTAATAGGGTTGTGGGGTTTTTATTCATAGGGTGTGAATTGAAACATGTATTTTAGGTATCACGTACTTTAATAAGGCAAGATTGAATTGGCATTAAATATGATTGATATATACAATGATTTCTAATTATTTCATGCATTCATCCTTTCACACATAAAACTAAATACTGTATATGAGGTTAGCTATTACTAAATGTCTTTCAAGACTTCTTGATTATTTAATTTAACAAGAACTTCTTCCTTTGATCAACTTTGCTTCAACTAACTGCTTTTCGTTCACACAAAATATCTTGTACTTTACGTCTTCTTCGATTCTCTCAGCTTAACTTCACCAGGAATGTAAGACTTCGAACATCTGTTTCGAATCTCGAGTAAAGGAATAGATTTGTCTAGTACAAATTTCCAACCCCCATTTTACCTTCTTCGATCTTCAACAGGATAAAGCTACGAGTTGTATTGTCTCGAGAAAATGCGTTAAAACGACCAAAGAGTCATTAATTCAGTGTGGAAAAAAGGTAACACAGAGTACAGTAGATATTTCCTAAATATCTGTGCAAACAAAGGAGAAAACTACTAAATATCTTGGCGTCAAACAGGGCAGCGACAGGGGCTGATGTCTGATGGCCAAACTCAAAGAGAGCGGTGACTGGACCGTTGTTCCAGGGGTGAGTGTTTGTAAGGTACCATAATCTAATTTTGCCTACCGGCGCGGCAGGAAGAATAGTAGAGAGGAAAATGCGCGGACGCGGATGCATTTGAGAGGATGGAAACATGTTCTTTCTTTATTTGACATATTTGACCACATTGACGGAGACAAAGATACTTATATTAAATTAAGAACGATTAATAACGATTTCCTTCACGGAGTGAAAACTTGCTCTCCAGCGATTGTTGCATATAACGGAATCTATTATATACAGACAATCCAGGTTCGGACTAAGAAGTAACTGAAATACAACGCTTTAAATGCATAAACTGCTGTTTACCTGGGGTGAAATAAATATATTTGAGTTTTAATTATGACTCGATCACACTACAGAAATACAGGCTGTTATTATCAAACTATACCATGAAAAACTATATTCGTGCCAATTTCTTTTAGTTGTTACTGCTTTTTATGCAATTGATCGCTTACTTTCTTTTCTTCGTCAATTTGGTTTCCCCATTTTTCCCTTATAACCTTCACCCACTCTGGAGCCAACTCGTTTAGTACAGATAATAGCTTATCCAGCCAAATAATTTACATCTGTATTTGAAGGCCATGTCATATCCATTAAATTAAGCTGATATCTGGTTATGTTTATATTTTGGTAATTTTGGAATTTTATTTGTCTATACACATCCCACTATGCAAAAAGCATGAAGGCTTCTAGCGGGCGATTTTAAGTTGCTTCACTATTTTGTAAAAATTTTATTTCAATGGGAGAAATTGCCTGTTTGAGATAAGGGAAGATTACGTTGGGGTTTGGAACCTTCGGCAACATGCACCAAAACAGAGTTTTATCCACAATACCCACACAGAATATTTGCACTTGACGCGCGTTTCGCTAACCATGTTAGCATCATCAGGAGATGATTAAAGTTTTTTTTCATCTCCTGATGATGCTAACATGGTTAGCGAAACGCGCGTCGAGTGCAAATATTCTGTTTCGGTATTGTGGATAAAACTCTGTTTTGATAAGGGAAGATGATTTTGGCAAAAGGGCCAATAATGAGAAATTGCCATAATGATGAGGATTTTTGTGGACGAAGCTCCATTACATTATTTAAGTCGGGTAGTTGATACCCGATACAACTAATTAATTAATAAAGGGGCTCCCCACTAATTAATTGAAAGGCATATGTAACGAGACGACCTATTAAAATTAATGTATGGATAGCTTATTGTTGAAACACATAACGTTGTTCCAGTTTTCATCGATGGAAAAGTCACGATATGCTATTAAATTAAAATTGAAATTATAGCGGCTGGTGGAAATAATGGAATATATCAATGATTGTCGTTCATAGAGAAAGTCTTTGTCTATGGTGTCGTTTTAATAATAGTTTATGACATAGACGTCATAGAAATGAGTTCAGTAATAAAGAAGATTTAAAACTAAGTATTAGATATAAAGTGGCCTTAAATTTCAGACCTATGATTGACGAATGTATGTTAAGAATTTAGTAACAAACTGGGATATTGTCTGATGGATTGTAAGACTTGGAAATTCGGTGATTTCCATTATACTTTGTTTCTGACAATTTGTTTATTTAAGTACTTTAAAAAGTAAATGCAATTTTATCTATTTAAATTGTGGATTTTTTCAAAAACTCGCACAGAGCTCTATAGTAAAACGTAAAGGAAGCAAACTGGGTTATCAAAGAAAAAAAAATCGGTTACCATAACACTAAACAATAGAAGGATCGAAAATATATTGGCACGAACAAGCTATACAGGCAATATTTAAAAACTTCCTGATACTGTGCGTTACTACTCTGCATACTTTCTGCTCTATCATTTGTGTAAAATTTATTCCCTCAAAAGCACAAATAGCCACAAAAGCGCTTCTCTTAAGCACCTTCAAAACCATGGTTTTTGCTTTCATATCACTCATAAACTACGTGGAACAAAAGTTCATTTTTCAGAAACAGAGTGTAGCACGTCAAACACGAGACTATGTACTCGCTTTCATATAGAGCTTGTGGTTACATCTACACAAATTACCTTATCTCTAGAGCAATACAGTAATTAAGTAATTCAAGGTGGTGCACCAGAATTGTCGAGGTCAAATTTGTGTCTACCAACACCCCTATACTTCAACCTTCTCCCCCTCTGCGACTCCCGCTCGTGATTTGTTCTCCCACTCTTTCCTAATTTAGTTTTTGGTTTAGGCTTTAAGTTTCAAGAAAACTGTTAAATAATATATAGCCTCTTAATGCTAATAAGTGTCGTCGCAAAGTGAGATAAGAGGAGGATGAAGCCTTCCTTGTAGGGGGACGAGTGGAGGAAGGAGTGGCAGAGATGGTGTTGGGGAAGGAGGAGAGGCAGAGAGAGGGAGTAATAGGGGAAGTGGGAGTTTGGGAGGAAAGGCACGTCTATGGTTTACTGCGTTTTGCACCTGCTCTGTGCAAGATAATAATTCGGTGTTTATGAATAAGCATGCCCATCTCCAAGATCAAATCTCTACTGTTTTTCTTTTTAATAATATCCATTCAGTCCTCCCTCCTTTATTTTATCGCTTATTGATCGGCGTATTTTAAAACGTAAAGCTCTTAGACAAACTAGAATTATTTTTGTCGTTATGTAATTTAATTTAATTCAGTAAGTATGAAAATCATTTGTATAATCTTGATTCGACATTATTTGTTTATTTTACTCCTTTATGCTGTTTCTATGAATCACCGACTATGTTTTTATTTATTTGGAATATTTTTTTCTCAGTTGTTATGATAATACTGTGGTTTGTATTATTTTATTAACATGATAAATATTTTCATTGGCAGTATCTTTCATTACAAATAAACGTTTAATAATTTCCTTTTTTATCAAAATGAAACATTTTTAAATTTGTAAAAAAATAAAAAAAATTGTCTATGGTTCACTGAGTTTTGCACCTGCTCTGTGAAGTATAATTAAGGTTGTGCGCTGTCAAACATTGATGAATAGACTATAGATTCCCCATCTCTAAGATCAAATTTCTACTATCTTTTTCTTTTTAATAATTTCCATTCAGTCCTCCCTTCTTTATTTTATCGCTTATCGATCGGTGTAGTTTAAAACGTAAAGCTATTAGACAAACTAGAATTATTATCTGTTATTTTCTAATTTAATTTAATTTAGTCGGTAAGAAAATCATTTGTGTAATCTTGATTCGACATTATTTCTTTATTTCACTCCATTATGCTGTTTCTATGAATCACCGACCATGTTTTTATGTATTTGTAATATTTTTCTCGGTTGTTATGATAATACTTCAGTTTGTATATTATTTTATTAGTTGCTATATGTCATAAATGTTTTAATTCGCAGTATTTTTTTTTATAAAAAAGCGTTTAATATTTTTTTTCTCTGTGTTTCATCGAAATGGAAAATTATTTATTTTTTGAAAAAATAAACAAAAATTCATATAAAAGTCATGATGCTGGTATATTGACCTTTTTATATGGGTTTTTGTTTATTTTTCTACAAATTTAAAAATGTTCCATGTCGATAAAACTCAGAAAAAATTACGTTTATTTATAATAAAAATACTGCCAATTAAAACAATTATAACACATAACTACTAATAAAATAATACAATCTAAAGTATTATCATAACAACAGAAAAAATATTCCAAATAAATAAAAACATAGTGGGTGATTCATAGAAACAGCATAAAACAGTAAAAGGAAGATATAATGTCGAATGAAAATTACACAAATGATTTCCTTACCTACTAAATTAAGTTAAATTAGAAAACGACAGATAATAATTCTAGTTTGTCTAATAGCTTCAATGTTTAACCGATCGATATGCGATAAAATAAAGGGGAGATTACTGAATGGAAAATATTAAAAAGAAAAAGAGATAGTAGAGATGGGGAATCATTAGCCTTTTCAGAAATGTTGGACAGCGCACAACCTCAATTATACTACCATAAAATTCAGCTTACCTGTCCCTATTCGTAAATTAGGAAAATATGAATTGATATATATATTTATAAAGTTAAAATAACAGTATACATAACCGTTCTCATAAACTATGTAATATAAATAAGTAGCCTTCCTAATAAAATGAAAAAAAAGTTATACCAAACGCATTTTGCCAGGAATGAACATAAAACATGCAGGCATTTTTTCGTGTGTAAATATTTGGCAACACTGTTTATCGTATTTCCATCGTATCAATACGGCCCCAGCAGCAATATTGACCTTTAGAAAATTCCTTCCAACCTTAAAATATAACTATTGTAAAGTTTCGAATTACAGTACATCCCTAAACTTATACGACTGAAATCAAGAAAACATCAATAAAATAAGAGCATAATTAAATGCTTTGAAAATTAATTATTTCTTGCAAAGGGTTGTGCAGATCAAAAAACATTTTTAAGTCATAAGTATAAAATGCGATTTGTATTAAAGTACGTAGACTTGTTATTGCCAAAAATAGTGTTATTACGATTCATAATGCTTCTTGTACCAAATTTCTCGTATTAACATTCAGCTCCTCTTGAAGCTTCTAGAGGCATGTTCTGCGTGTTAACAAACAAGCAAAACGATTAAAATGTGTGTCGTATTGTAGGTCGAGATATTTAAAACAGAACGTCTAATAAAATCTATGGTTTAGTATCCACTACACAGCGCCATGTAGATAATAATAAACGCATATGTTTATTCTAATTATTGTTAAAACGTTGTGGACATTGCTTTCAGATACCAAATTAATTAGCTACGAGGGGAAGTAGCAAAATTTCTACCTTAATTTTTGAAGTGAAAACTTCTTTTGGAGCGTTCGGAACATTTTTCCATCCTGTAATCTTTTTAGGCACGTGATACTCGATAACTGCTGAAAAGATTATTTAATTTTGATGAAATTTCCTGGACACATTCGTTCTTTTTGACGATCTTCCGAATTCTATTGAATCTAAGGCGAATCAGGAAATGACGACTATTTTTTTGGGTATGTATATTTTTGAAAAAGGGACACCACTTTGGGTCGTTCTAGCGCCGAAAAGTTGGGAGGATCGAGAGAAACGAGACATAACAGTTCGATAGGGAATTTTTAAATGCTCCTCTGTTACGAAGTTGGGAAAATTAATTATTGATTTTTTGAGAAAAATATTTTTTTTAATATATAACAGTTGATCGATCATTTGGCAACAATGTACGCCAAAAACCTTACAAGAGGTCACTTTACAAAATGATAATGCCTTATATACAGGGTGAGCCACTTAAATTTCAGTTTTTCATCATTTTGAGTTTTGATACTAAAAAGAGATATAGGGCATTTAAAGTCTTATTTGGATTATCCTGTATATCTTTTCAGTCTTTGCAATATATTAATTCGAATAATCATTTACCTAACTGCTAAATTTACAATAAATATGTATTATGACGGCCTATATGCTTATATTCATATATTCAGTGATTACTCACGTATTTCCATCGGCGGATGGTAGTAGCACCGGAATCGATGTCCGGCGCTTCCAAGAAACTTTTTTTTTAATCTATTTAGTTTTCAATATCAGTTTGTTGAAGTTTTCACTTCTGTCGTGTAGTCGTAAGCACACACCGATTTTTTAAATCTGTCCCATTTTTTTTTACTTTTACGTTTATATATTTGTTAGCGGTACGCGGTACCTTCCCCCGTACCTTCCCTCATCTATCGACGCTCCACTCATGAAAAGTAAAATACGAGCGGCTAGGCGCGAGGCGAACTGCGCACGAGAGTCTTAGTCTGATCACGGGACAAGCAGCATAATTAATATTGGTGTAATCAAGGCGAATAAATATTTTTGGCGAATTAGAACTTTTATTGGGGTTAATACCCCTGCCTTAACATCAGAAGTGGGATTGTTCCGTGTCCAGTGCCGTAAAGACAATATCTCGGACAATACGACCAATTAACGGGAGTCTTAGGCTGATCGCGAGACAATCAGCATAATTAATATTGTTGTAATCAAGACGAATAAATAGTTTTGGCGAATTAGAACTTTTATTGGGGTAAATAATTAATTAATTCGAACCCACGTCCACATGAAAATAGGTGGCAGAACTACCTAAAATATAAAGAACGTTAGTGGCGATCCCTCTATACGTGAGGGGCAAGTGCCGATCCCACTTGGCTTAGATAAATGGGTTAGTGGCGATCCCGCTAGACCTAGATGAAAATAGGTGGCAGTACTACCTATAATGTAAAGAACGTTAGTGGCGATCCCACTATACATGAGGGGCAAGTGGCGATCCCACTTTGCTTAGATAAAAAAAAGGTTGCAGTACCACCTAGGTAACAAAGATAAATACAAACAAAGTGTAAAAATAGGTCCACTTCATAGGGGTAATCATACGGTTTACTATGTAAAAAGTAACTACTGACTAATTTGATACATATTTCAATGTCTTTGAATAATAACGATCAACATTAGAGAAAATAAATTATCGTATTAATCGTAGACTATCTGGAAAATACTGCTGTAGGTTTTTTTTGCATTTCTAGAAGCATGGTTCTATGAGGAGCGAGGACGCTCCACTTGCAGGATGGCCGTGTTAGCGGTACGCGGTACCCTTCCTCGTCTATCGACGCTCCACTCCTGAAAAGTCAGGACGGACGAGCGGCGAGGCGAACTGCGCACGAGAGTACGCGAGTCTTAGGCTGATCGCAGGACAAGCAGCAAAATTAATGTTGGTGTAATCAAGACGAGTAGAGAGAATTAGATCAACTTTGCTCAACTAGCTCGCATTATTATTTATAAGCACATTATTATTTTTTTAAATAATGCAAAATTTTTATCTGATGAAAAAAATTGAGCGAGTCTGCTAGTACTCGAGACACTGATGTGTAAACATTTTATATCGACATCGTCGACATGAAAATCTAATGCCACCTTAGGCCGCGTGACGTCAGAATATAGACAACCACTTATTTGGAATTGGTTGCCAGGCGTTAGAAAGAACACGCTTTACACTGACGGTTACAGACAGCCTACAAAACACATTTCCGCCACAGATACCGCCGGACGTGCGTTACATTTGTAACGTTTACATTAGAATGCCTAATATATTACACTTCACGCATAACCCTCCGCTCGCTTCGCTCGCTACAGGAGTTCAACCAACAAAAACTAGCCAAAACTAGCCCAAGGCATGCCCAAAATCAAGGAAAAAACTTTTTGCAAATATAACCTCAAGAAAATAAAAAAATAGGATTAATACCAACCGTAAAAATCAACGCGAGCGAAGCCGCGGGTAAAAGCTAAAAGTGTCCTATGTTCTTTACTATACTCTTGAAAATATCTGTACAAAATGTCATGATGATCGGAACAGTTTATGCGTGAAAGCGTAAGAAACAAACAAACAAACTCATTCGCATCTATAATATTAGTTAGGATTCTTTTATAATACTGAGTGAGAGCTTTGGAGTGGATTCATTCACTGCACAAAATTCGAAAATCTTATGTCACCAGGAATAACATCAACATATGGACACAGCTTATTTACCTACTCATCTTGGGCCGACATCCTTTGATTTGGGAAAGTCAATAACCAAATTTTGCAAATTTTAGAAGAGGGCTATGACTCAATATTGAGTTAAACGTCTGGGCATCTGAATAATACTTTTGACAGTTCGTTTAATTTAAAATAATAATATGCTTTTTTATCGTCTAAAATCCGCTTAAAACGATTTTAAATGGCAAAATTGTATATAATACCGCCCTAGCGGCTAGAATCGGTTTACACATTTCCGTCCCATTTGCCGATATTTACCCTCATACCGCCGCGTAAGATGTTTACACATCAAAAATAATGTTGATTTCGGATGCATTAAAATGAATTAGTGAAAAACAAAACTGAGAATTAAAATTAATTAAAAATTTGGTACGCTGATAGAAAATATGGAAAAGCAAATTTTGATATTTTTCTGGATCCTCGCAAAGGAGCAGTTTTTTCCTATCCTACTCCCATCGATTTTTTAATGCCAAACAGGCAAAGACTAATACAAAAGTCAAGCTTTAGTGAAACCAATCATTATAAAAACCATTTGGTGTCAACTTTCTTAACGACATTGTACGTATAGAGTGAGGCAAAAATCTGGAACGCTCTATACCGGGTATCCCAGATCCATTGTAACCCCTGCAACTTCGATGTTAATTAAAAAAATAAATGGTACTTGATATATTAACCAACTTGTATTAGTTTTGAAATATCAGAAGTTTGCTTCTGCGATTTAAACGAAAGTGCACCCCCCAACTTTTAGTTTAAATAGCATTTTTCAGTTTTCAAAGTCAATATATGACATAGATAAGCAACCCAAGTTTATAGAATTAATGCACTGAAATCTGCGATCAAAGACACGTATCACAGGGTCGGAAAAAAACATACACACATTTAATTCAACACCTTGTATATTGTGGATTTCTCAAGTCTGGGAAAATCTAGGAATGAGATATGCCTTATCAGATTTGCTTAAAATCAGCCATAAAATTAAAATATCGAATAATGAGATTGATCCTAGATCCTACGAAGAAGCTTTGGAATAACGGAAATATTAAGAATAACTGAAATAAGACTCGAAACTAGAAAACAAAGTCAAAATTCTGGGATAAACAGTTAGAATTCTGTTAAGATAATTAAGATTATCTGATAAAATGAACAATTTTGAAGTAGAAAGTTAAACTAGCATAGATATTTCTTAATATAGAGAGAAGCATTCACATGTCTATATATTTTTGAGATACTGACATCTGAAAATACCAATTTTTTCTTTATATCTTGACAAGCTTTAGAATTTTAAATGCGCAACAATATTTATTTTTTCTTTGTTTTTCATTCTCCACCTAAAATTTTAACTTTCGGTCTAACTGAAAGTTAAATTTTGCCGATTTCCGGTTACTTCCAGTTAGATCGGAACAGCCTTAAGTAACAGAACATTAATTAATGCAAAAGTTGCGGTGATGCGACAGTAAAATGCTGCATGCTACTTTTTTGCATTTGACTCTAAAAATCAGCAGTTTTTGAACTTCTTTTGAAGCGTTCATTCAGCACATTTTTTTCCTGAGTAGTTAATAAGACTGAGCAGTTACGCGTGATGCGTCAGGCTCGGCTATGTGATGCTCATTCTGACAAAATTGGGACCCCAGCCAAGCGAAGAGAAAAACTGTGGGGCGTTGGCACAATTTATCCCGGCTAGTGACCGAAACTGAGCCGTCAGGCGCGACGGGTGACGCTCAGCTATCGCTCATTCGGGCAAATTCAGCGTCAACTTGATTGTTCTCGAAAACGGCAAAGAGGCGAAAAATCTCCAAACACTTTCTAACATGTTGGGAAAATTGTCTATTCAGGGAAAATATAAAAACATTGATTTCTAGGTCAAAAAAATTTAGGTTTTTCTTCTCGGAAAAGGCGATTACTTGACGAGAATCTACGCCAAAAACTATATTAGTAGACACTTTGGAAATGATGATGCCTTTTAGGCAGGGTGAGCTAGTTGAATTTAAAGTTTTCGCCATTTCGCGGTTTGACAGGACAAGGTTGAAAACCGAATAATTTGCAGCAAATATTATTTCTTTTTTTATTCCGACTTATATCTAAAAGTTTTTACTTCAACATTCTGACTCTATATTTTACAGTTCTGACTTTTTAGCTTATAAATCTCAATTCAGACCTACAATCTCAGAATTTTAAGCTTTTATTTCAGAATTATTTAAATTTATTTTGATGTTGTCTTTCAGTATTTTTCAATGTTCATTTGGTTTATTCGATATTGCTTTGGTAATTTTCTATAACTTTTGCATTTGGACTCTTCATTTATCACGTTCTTACAGCAAACTCTACTAGTGGCGGGCAAAATATACATGAACATCAAGTACAAATATTAATAAACACATTGCAGGGAAATCACTACGATAATATTTAGCAATAAATTTTAGCCTAGAAATAAACTTGATTAAGACATAAATGATAAATGATTTATTCGTACTGTTAACAATTATTACAATTCCATATGCAGCGGAACGCACATTATCATTATTTGCCTAGATGGATGCCTCTCACTTGGTGATTATAGTCAAGTGATTGCATCTTGCATACCCATACAAACATGCATTAAATAGATTTCATTGCATCAGTCAACCAAGGTATTTTTTGGTTTTTAGTCGTGAGAAGATCTAATACGGATATTTAAATTTCTTGGGTTGCCATTCTCTCTCTAATAAACTTGATGAATGATATTACATCATTCTAAATCAGGAAGGTAAATCGCGGCGGTACCAGACATCATTTTTTTTCCACATGTGTGGTTCCAAAAATAAAGGGCTATTTGCACTGTGGCTCAAAATAAAGTAGCCGAATTTTTTAACCTCAAAAACGTTTTCCTATTGCACCGGTTCAATTTATAATTATTGGTATCCTGATATGTCAGCATGTGCTTTTTCATATCCTTTATTTTGAGAGAAATATTTTAAATAGGACTGGACTTGAGCAATGAATTTAAGGTGGTTGCAAAGGAACCAGTACAGGTTGAGCTATTTTTATTTTTTTAAATATTTTTAGTTTTAAAATTTATACAAACTTTACTTTATTTTCTCGTGTCTGGAAGCTGTAGTTTCTGAGCCCAATATTGGGCCATGTCCAATCATTGTTGATTGTTTGTCCATAGATCGTCAAGGGTATATCTGTGCGGGCAGGCTAGTAGGTTTGCCATGTCCTGTATTGCTTCCACAGTCACAATTGTCGTCATTCCTGTCTAGTAGGCCCCATCTGATAAGGTTGGACTTGGTCGGTGCTATGCCAGTTCTTAAGCGGTTCAGCATTCGCGCATTAGCCACGTCATCCAGTCGCTCGATATCCCGCTTTGAGGAGTTTTTGTCAGTGGGTACCAAGCTGGTGGTTCATCTAGTGGGGTGGTAAGGAAACGCTTTCTTGATTTTAATCTGCCTGGGTACGGTTTGCAACCAAAGGGGGTGACGATCATCGAAGGTTTGTTTGGACCTTTCGGTAAATTCATGGGCTGTTCTGACGGAGTCAGGGTCCGAGAAGCCTGAGCGTTTACAGGGTTTATCTACTGGGGTTGGTTTCATGCACCCGGTTATGAGTCTGCATGACTCGTTAAGACCAGTGGCGCACCCAGGGGGGGGGGGCAGCGGGCCCCCCCCCCCCCCCCCAGACTGTATAAAGACTGCATAAAAAATGTGACCAGGGCGTGGCACCCCAAATTTTTTTAGCGCAACCTATGTGGGCCCCCCAAACATATTTTCTGGGTGCCCCACTGGTTCAGACCGACGCGACGTTTACTCTCTTGACGTGCGCGGATCTCTTCCACACTGGGCATGCATATTCCGCCGTTGAAAAGCATAACGCCTGCGCTGTTATCCTCAGTATTGTCAGTTTGGCGCCCCATTTACTATAGCTAAGTTTCCTCTCAAGGTTGTTACGCGCTTCCACATTCTTTCGGGGTTTCTCGCAATTAAACCTTTATGTTAAGGAGCGGTCTAATGTGACTCTGAGGTATGTTGGTTTTTCGGTTTGCTCTAACTTGATGTTATTTCAGGTGGGGTTGAGTTTCCTTTTGGAGATGGAAAGCGCAGACCTGAGTTTTGGATGGGTTTGGTCTTAGCGAGTTTTCTTGCTAATAATTAGACATACTAATCAGGGCATCTTTAAAATTTCGTTCAACCCAAAACTTGAACTTTGGTCTGTGACTCCTAGGTCGTCTGAGTATATAAAGTTTCTAGTAAAAGTTGGCGTTGGTTGGTCGTTGGTATACAATAGTTGACAGTACGCTACCATGAGCGAGGCCATTTTTAAGGTTCGCCAATGACTTTTTCTCCCCTCTAGATTCACGAAGAACTGTCTATTTTGCAGTAGCAATCCCACTATTTTGATGAGTTGGTAGTCCTTTAGTGTGACGTAGACTTGTTGCAGTGGGTTTCTGACATGGACGAGGGCTAAGCCTGTCATCTTTTTCTCTTCAAATCCGTCCTCGATGTGTTCCGTCAAACCGAGAATCTGGCTGGTGCAGGACTTTCCAGGTCTGAAGCCAGCTTGCTGTGGTATGATTTTTGAGTCGACCACATTCTCTATACGGTGTAGGATGAGTCTTTCATACAGCTTATATAGTTGGCAAAGAAGCGATCTAGAGCGGAGGTCTTTCCCAGGTTTTAGTATAGCCACGACTTTTGCTTTCCTTCACAATTTTGGTATTTAGAATGTCGTTCGGCAGTTATTGAATAGTCCAAGAATCCAGCTTTTTGCCACGGTGCCAAAGTGTTTAATTTGCTCCACAAACAATAATTTAAGGATTGATGCCAGACAATCAACAATCAACTCGACAATCAAGTACTGCAATCAATGTCATCTTATTAGGAATCAAATTTCAATCAATTTCAGAAATTAATATCAATGCATTAAAGCATGTTTGTAAACATTTACAGAATCATATTCTAAATATGCCCGTCTCGATTCTCAACTACTGCCACCATTCATCTTCACCATAGCTTTATTTATTGTTTCGTGACGAAAACTATTCCAGAACAGAACAGAACCCTATCAGTGGTCATCACTGTAAACCATTTCAAATGATCAACAGGGTTAAGGTCTGGGTTAGTTAGTTAGTTGGGTAGCCACAAGTTCGGTTCAATCTAATCAGGGCAAAACTTGAACAAGAAACTTCTTGTGCTCGGTGAGGTGTAGGAATTAGTACCGTCTTGTTGAAAAGCATAAATGTCGCCGATTCCTTCAATTTCGGGCGGTGTAAAATTTGTTGTTGATATGCCTCCGAATTGAGTTTTACTCCGGCATCGAGCAAAACAAGACCCCTACTTTAGAAACTGCTACAAAGACTAGCTTTTTGAGATTTGATAAAGATATTTGCCAAAGAAATATTTCTTTCAACTGGCGCATTAACGCACATCTTATTATGTTGTGTTATTTTTAGAACAACACTTTTTCATCTGAGAACCACATTTCTGAGATATCTTCGTGAGCACGGAATCTTCGCAGCATCATACTACACCTTTTCAACCATTTTTATGATACATTAGCAGTAAGTTTTTGATAATATACTTTTTTGAACACTTGCAGTTAAAGGTCTTAAATAATTCTTGGACTGTAGAACGGAGAGTTCTTAATATTTTAACTCATTTTCCAGTACCAAGAGATTTTCCAGCTCGTATATTTTCTACGGCATTTCTTACTCTGTTAATATTTTCCTGTATCGTTGAGGTGCGCTTTCTCCCTCTTCCAGCTCTTGCTCTTATAGGTCCATTAGTTTCCCGAGCTATTTTGAAAACTTTTTCGAAAATCGAAAGCTTCTAAAAAATTAAATAACAAATAAAGGTTCGTATTTGAAAAGGGCGCAATACTTTCACCAACTCTGTTCCTCATGTATATTAATGACCTGCTGACCGAAACCAATAATCCTGTTTATAGTTTTGCAGATGACAGTACCCTTGTTCCCCAATTTAGGTCGAAAAAACCTTTACCAGCGACTGAAACATATCACCGCACCGCAGACAGTAGCAGACAGCAATCAATCAAGATCTGAAGAGGGTTCGAACTTGGGGCGACAGAAATTTGGTCCAGCGGCCACGTTTACCAAGAAAGCCAATACGGCGGGCAATAAGATAGTGCTTAGAATATTGCTCACACATCTGGGGTGCCGTACCGAAGCACATCCTAAAGCTGTTGGATTCCATTGAGCGGAGAGCTGTACATCTCGTCGGCGGCAGACAGTCACGACAGACGGCAAGAGTGCACCCGTTCATTGTACAACTGGAAACATCTCGAACATCATTGTGGAACTCACTCTCAGGACATCTGTTTCACCCAAATTACAACCTAATTCAAGAACCGTGTCAATCAACATCTTCGCACACACACCGCTCTTCGAATGCCATAGGTGGTGTGTGTCATTGTCATAAAAAAAATAAATAAATAAATTGATGATGGGCCCTTACATGGCCAAACTTCATACTTGAAATCTATGGATGCCTCCTTATAGGTGACGAAAATGGTAACGATAAAGTGATCTTTATTTTAAATGTTCTCCTCAGGTAAAGCCGGGAAATTTTTTTAGATTGTTTGAGAAATTCTCAAAAACGACAAGAAATTTGCTAAATCGATAGGCTATTAAATTCACTGCTTTGCCGTAATTTAACTGGCTTCAAATCATACCGTGTGCAAGATTCCAATGGTGAGAAGCGAATTTATTACACCCTGTACTGCACTGAGTTTCAGAAAAAAGTCTGCAAACTTAGATCGGTAACGAGAGATCAATAATAATAAAAGTTGGGAGTTAAAGGTCGAAATTTGAAAATGTTGAATCATAACAAGTTCAAGCTACATAAGGTCGAAAATATATAGAGCAGAAAATACAAATCAAAGATACAAGAAACTGAATACTACTTATATTAGAGGTAGAAATGGAATTAAAAAGAAAACGCAGAAAGTGGGAACTTATACTTATTTATTATTTTCTAATTACTATTTCAAGTGGTGTATCGAAATTGTTTCGCGTTAGATAGTTATGGTTAGTGTTGGTTAGTCAGGCCCTGGTGCGTTCAATGTTCTTTTTTTAGTGCGTATAGATTATAAATCGAAAGTGGTTCGTATTGGTTTATTTTGGGTTAGATACTGAACTATTAACTATAGGGTTTGCAACCACTTGACTCTGGTAAATGTAAGGTAAGAGGACAAAAACTAACTAATAATTTGCAGTATTTCTTTTTCACCTTCTTAATTTCGACTTTTTGTATTTTTGACCTTTGTTATTTCCTGTCTATCGCACTTTCGGTCCTAATTTCCATCCTCAACCTTTTGTATTTTCGGTCTTTTTTATTTTTTACTATTTTTAATTTCGATATTTTATTTTGATGCCTTTAGTAAGTTTGTTCTTTTGACCTTTTCTCAGCAATTCATCGCGTTGTTACAGCCTGGCAGCATGAAGAAACTATCGGTGCTGATAATATTCATGATGTTAATGAAATGAAATGAAATTTAACGCCGAAATGAAATGAAAATTATTGCTTTTTTTGTGCGTATCGATTCTAAATCGAAGGTGGTACGGATTGGTAAGTTTTAATTTAGATGCTGAACTGTTAACTATACGGTTTGCAGCCACTCGACTCTAAGAAATGCAAGATGAGAGGACGAAAACATCACTAATAATTTGCAGTACTTCTTTTTCACCTTCTTAATTTCAACTTTTTGTACCTTTGACCTTTGTTATTTTATGTCTATCGTACTTTCGATCCTATTTTCCATCCTCGACCTTTTGCAATTTCTGCTATTTTTATTTTCGATATTGTGAACTACTAAAATGCATAAACTACTAAGTAAATATCGCCCTGTTCTAAGTTTGAACTTGAACTTTGAAAATATTATGTAAACATTAAAGACAACGCAAGCAATTATAAACCTTAAACGTGCAACAATCAGCACATTTTATTATACAGGGATGGCCAAAGGTCTGGAGTAAAATTCATACTTTTTGAGCAAGCAATGTTTTCAAAAAACGCTGAAACACGTTTACTGATCTTGAGTTTTTCACATTTTTTGGTTAAATGAAATAAAAATTCCCAATCCCCTAACCCCCAGTTACCCCAAACTTTTTTTTCAAATGGAAACCTATGTCCTGTGGGGGCTCGTTGAAAGCACATGAAAAATGGAATCCAGCCATACCAAATAAACAAGTTTTATCAGTGGCGTAGCTACCGGGTGGGCCTGGGGGGGGCAAGGCCCCACGGCGCCAAGAGAAATTAGGCGCCGCTCCGAATTTATAAATATGCTAATGCTAACAATGCTCATGAGCTTAACAGAGTTTTTAAATTAATTAAATTATAATACAGTCAAAGATCAAAGACCAAAATATGTATTAAACTTTTTACCCAACCAATACATTTTGTGTCAGGTATTTATTATTTTATTTTATTTTTATTTTAATATTTATTCTATGTGGAATAAAAAGATATATCCCGGCGGCATATTTACACATCCTTACATACAATGGCACTAGGGTGCTGAAATCGGTTAGGTTTTGTAAGCGTTTGTAGCGCTACAAAAGCTCACTGATTTGGGCACCTGGAACACGCTGTTATATAATATTTCACTTTTCGCATGGCCCTCCGCTCGCTTCGCTCGCTACGGAGGCTCAAAAAAAGGGAACTAAAGTCTATTCGAATTTCATTTACGCCGTATGAAAACAATAGCACGTGCTCGATAACAGCCAAGAGCGTGCCGTTTTGCGTTCCTATTGGTGAATCGGTCATAAATCATTCGATACGCCGCCCAGTTATTTTGACCAGGGTCGAATTCAGTTTTCGCTGTGATTCCCCTGCTTGCAAAAGACGTTTTGTGTAAAGTAATTACAGTGTTTGTTCGAAATAAAAGCTTATAACTACTTCGTACGGTGAAGTTATTGACAATTTATTACTTTTTAGATTAGTTTCAGCATTTTTAGTTACACTTTTTTGATTATTTAGTAAAGTACGACCCTGTGCAATTCAGGCATACATGTGCTTTTGTTTACATCAGGCGTAAATGAAATTTGAATAGACTTTAATCAGGTGCTGACCCAAGACATACCCAAAATCAGGAAAAAAAAACTGTTTAGAAACTTAACCTAAAAATATAAAAAAAGCAACGGGGTATGAACCCAGACCACTGATAGCCGCCGAATTGAGACCTATAACCATCGAGGCCTCTCGACCACGAGGGCTCTTGCCGCAAATTGATTGCATCGCGAAGACATGGCGCGATAGCTTTTGTAGCGCTACAAACGTTTACAAAACTTAACCGATTTCAGCACCCTGGTGCCGTCGTATGTTAGGATGTGTAAATATGCATCCCGGCGCGGCGGCATTTGGTACATGCAATTTTGTAAAAACGCTGCGTAAGGCGGCATGCGGCTTCAAAGACAAAAAATGTGAAAATTTCGGTCGTAAAAAGTATGTGTTTTTTAGAGTTTCGTATTTAGGAGGTACCATTAGCCAGACAAGTCTAAATAGCCTAGCAATACACAGCATAGAAAATGAATTTGTCCAAAAATTAATTTTGATCAAATAATCGATCAATTTACGTCGATTTAAAACCGAAGAAAGACTCCAATGTTTAATTAATTAATTAAGGTTACAGATGTTTAGTTTACGTTTATATTTAAATATGTATGTACCTGTTGGTTGGTTGCCGTTTACATATTTTATATTCATATTCCTGTAATTAAAAAAAAGCGTGTGCACTATGTGCGCATATCAGAAGTGAAACTTCTTAAACTTAAACGCCCTAGCCTGGGATTTAGTTAAAAAGTTGTTTTTTTTTAAATATATCACTCAATTAACAAAAAGGAAAGGCCTACATGAAAAAAACTATTCTTCATAAAAGTTTCGCTTATGTCTTGACAAGGCAATAGTGCAAACCCCATATTTTTATCTTGTAAACTAACAAAGGTATCACAATAAACGTCCGTGACCGTTTTCCGTTCCCTGCCAGCTCGCCCGCCGTGTGTCGGGATCGCGACCTTCAAATTTTACTCCCGGCGCGCGTTAAGAAGTTTCACTTCAAAAATATACCTTTAATATTACGATGTATTATTTTTTGATTAATTTGCGTATATACACAAAATATAGGTTTGTTTTAGGCGCCAGCGGATAGGCTTGCCCCCCGGCGCCCACATTTCTAGCTACGCCACTGAGTTTTATGTTTGCAATAACCAGTTTTTTTTTAATTTATAAATTAAAGCTTCTTTACAAAATTAAACTTTATTAAATTCTATTCAGAGGTGACTTAATGCCGCAAATGCTGCAAATGTCATCCATTTACTGTCTGACATTCTCCTAGGCGATAGTAAAAGCCGTCCACAGCATTACGAATGACTTCAGGTGGCAGGTGGTATATTACGTATCTCCGCCGTGATTTTGTGCTTTAGATCTTCAATATTGCCTGGTCTATCCTGATAAACTCTTTCTTTCAAATATCCCGAAAGAAAGTAATCTAGGGGCGTTAAGTCTAAGGATCTTAGTGGCCATTCATTTGTACCGCGGCGTCTCCCAATCCAATCATTTGGAAACATTTGATCTAACTACCTGCGAACATTAATATCAAAATGTGGAGGAGCGCCATCTTGTTGGAACCAAATTCTTTCATCATGTATATCTGGATCTATTCTATGAGGGAAAATCAAATGTTGATAATACCTGCCCATACATTAACTTTTTGAGGACGCTGCGTATGCGCTCCTGATATCCAGTGTGGATTTTCCTGAGACCAAAAGCGATAATTGTGCCTATTAAACACTCCAATTAATAGAACGTAGCCTCATCCAGAAAATTATATCCAGTGTTGTCGACACACTGTCTCATCATTTCCTCACAAAATTTCAAGCGCCTATCATAATCGTCTTTCAATAGCTCTTGAACAACGCACGCCTTATACGGATTAAATATCATTTTTCTAAAAATCTTCGAACTACAGTTCGAGGAATATCCTGACTACGAGTCAATGAAACCGTTGAAGTATGAGGATATTCAGCAATTTGTAATGATATGTCCAATTTTTATAGTCATCCAAAACAACTGTCGGAGCAGATTTGGGCAAATCACGTACTTGGGGAATACGGCTCAAATTTGTGAAATATTTTACTAACTGTCCCTTGTGAGATTTGGTTTTCGGGATATTTTGCATTAAATAAATCACCCACTTCACGTTGACTTCTTATTTTGTCTCCACATCCAAGTAGGATCAAAATTTAGATACGCTACCTTTCCGACAATATCATTGTGATTTAAAAATTTTGGTATTTGCGCGATACTAATATTCAAACATATTTACAACTAAAGTAAACAATTAGCCTGAACAGCCTGGTAGATGAAAAAATACACACAAATACCTTATTTTTTACTCTAGAAACAATAATAATGGTTCAAATTACCTTATTTTTTGCTTTAGCAACAATAATAATGGTTCAAATTCTTTATCTGTTATTAACTTTTCCGAGTAGTCCCTCACTACAGTAGTTATTTTATAAGGCCCTAAAATCCTGGTTATTGCAAACATAAAACTTGTTTACTTGGTATGGCTGGATTCCATTTTTCATGAGCTTTTCAACGAGCCCCCACAAGACATAGGTGTCCATTTAAGAAAAGTTGGGGTAACTGGGGGTTAGGGGGTTGAGATTTTTTTTTATTTAACCGAAAAATGTGAAAAACTCAAAATCAGTCACCGTGCTTCAGCGTTTTTTGAAATCATTGCTTGCTCAAAAGATATGAATTTTATTCCAGACTTTTGACCATTCCTGTATAAATAAGCTAGCGAACGATCAGTTCGGCAGATTTTGTTTCTCACCTAAACCAGTTCCCTGCAGTAGTACACATGTACGTGGAGTCCTAACCCGCAACCTTATTTCCTACCCAAATCTTTCCACAGCACACATGTGCGTGGACTTCGAGGATACCTACCTACAGTTGCAAAAGTCGAATATACGACAAATTCGTCAAAGTTCTGGGAAAGATAATTGTCAACGTAGAATCTGTCAAGTAGTTAGAGTGCAGTGTAAATTTTGAGTGTATTTAAGGCAAAGCCAACCCTAAATAAAACACAACACTTAAAGAAACTATATTATAAAACAATGACCAATGACATATAAACAATTCAAAAATATACCTCAATCGAAAGCACATGCGCACCTTGGTAATCAGGTATAGTGTAAACTCATTCAGTTTCTGACCAATAGGCATTGTTATTGTTTTTGCATTAAGTTTTTTGACCAAGAGACGTTATTATTGCTTTTAGCTAAAGTGCTTCCTTTATCATCTCACCTGACGTAGATCGATCCCGAATCTGAGCTATATAACCTGCACGCCAACCAAAGCGTGGCGCCACGGCATACAGGTCGTAACCGTAAAAGACCTGCTAATATCCTATACGTGACAATATTTTATTTTTGATGCCTTTAGTACGTTTATCTTTTGACCATTTGTCCGCAATTCATCGTATTGTTTCAGACTGGCATGAAGGAACTATTGATGCTGTTAATGAGGTAAATTGTGAAAATGAACGCGAAGAAAAATCATCACAAGATATTCTAGAGACCATGACTACACCCATTGATAATGATAAGAGCTTAGACAAGGAAAGAAGATGATGAAGATATACCTCTTAACCACTTGCTGATCTTCCTCGATTTGCGTTATTCTTGATTTGTTCGTATTTGGTAATTTACGACACTTTTTTGCTCTTGTTTTTATGTTTTGGTATGCATTTATTGTAAGTACTTAATTATGCATACAAATTTATTTTAAATGTTTAGTTCCTTAAGATTCTGAAATATTTGCCAAATAATATATTGCCGGAATTTTCACAATCCTCTTGGAATGCTTCAACCTGATTTTCAATAATGTTACCATGTATAATTGAATTCTATACAATACCAGCACTTTTTTCCCAGTAACTGTTTAAATTCATACGAAGAATTAATGAAATAATCAGATGAACAATATTCTTTAATAACCAGGGCATCTTTCAAACAAACGCAATTAAGTGAAATAACGGTAACAAAGCTAAATTTTACATAAGTAATACAATCGTAAAAGATGAGAAACTAAATAAAATTAGCCTAGATTTTAATGTTGCGAGGCATTAAGATTCACACCGTCAGTTATTTCCCTATTCTCACCGAATCAGACTGAGTGTTGTAATTTCGTATAGGAAATAATTGGTGTAGTTTGTAAGGTGGCGCTGAATGGTAATTAGGGGCATCATTTTAAACAATTTTAGTAGATTATTTGGAAATTTACTTGCTGTTCTCATAACTAGACTTTCTCTATTGCCATCATAATGTGAACACTTAAAATAGACTGGTAGTCAATTGAAACCCAGAAAAAAATATAATTTCAGTTCCATTTAGTAGAATGGTTTTTTCGTATTTTTATACCACTCCAAAAGCTTTAATTATCCTTTTTTAATGTTCAGCACACACACAACAGGTAGTCCTACAGGAAAAGGAGTTCCGCCAGCGATGGTTGATGAACAGCTTGGCTGTGTCTAACGCAATTCAGCTATTGAAGCCGCTGCATGATTTTGACGTTAGACACCTAGGCTGCATGCAGCCGCTTTTTAAAGCGGCTGCAAGAAAATCCAGCGAAATAATTTTCGCTGAATGCTGCCGACAGCGATTCAGCGCTACCGAATTGTAGGTTATATACGGGTTTGTTGTTTGTTTTATTTTGGATTTTGGAGGCAAGAGCTGATCCAGTGTGAAAAAACTGTTTTACGTTCTTCTCTGTGCTTTCAAGGTTTATGGATGTTGTTTCGCCCATTTCCATGCAAATTTCAATTACGTTGTGGTCGGCAGTGCTTGATAAATTAGATACTTCATGAGTTACGGAGTTATATAACTCTGAAGATGTATCTTTCGTAAATAATTCCAAAATAAAATCGTTCATACTGAGAAATTGGTCAATTATTATTTTGTTTTGTTTGTACACAGTACAAATAAATTATGACAGTCGGTCGGACACTCCGCTCCACCCACGGCACAGTGTGTGCCGTGGCTCCACCTCAAAAGCCGTCTAACAGAATCGAAAGCGCTGAATGCAGCGCTTTAAATTGTGTGCTTTATCGCTGAATTGCGTTAGACACAAGCCTTGTGTCTGACGGGTGTTTCTGTTTGGCACAACTCTGAGCGCAATCATAAGTGCCAGCTCGTTCGAACACCTTCCGTAGTAGCAAAGAATAGTAGTAGTATCGATAGTAAAGAGATAGCTTGGCCACTTTTCTTCGATGTTCAAGGCTATCAAGGTCTTTATTCAACTCTGGTCATTCAAAAGTTGGACTGTTCTCCTCTATCTGAGTCCAATAGCTTGGGCAAGTGTTTGGGTGCCGAGTTCCACGCATGGGAACAGTATTCCAAAGATGGTCTTATCTGGGTAGTAAGAGCTGATGAGGTGTATAATACAACTTTTTTGCTCTATAGAGTGCTCCTGCTTTTGTGCTGCTGCTTTGTCGATTTTGATGACGTGATTACGCCATGTTGTTTTCTACGTTGATGCTCAGCAGGCTTATAGATGAGGCCAGAGTCGGTGTTTGTCCTGTCATTGATAAGTCAGGTCCTGCGGTGTTTGCATTTTTTGAGAATACAGCTGCTTGAGCCTTTCCTGCGTTAAACTGGACATTGTCCTTGTCACCCCATTCCACGATGGTGTTCATATCCTCATTGATGGCATATCCAATCTGATTTTTAAGCTCGCGTTCAGAACGAGCAACGGTCATGAATGAGGATGTAAGAGTGCTGTCGTCCGCAAAGCTGTAAATATAATTGTTGTCCTGTCTGCAAAGCTGTAAATAGAATTGTTGTCCTGTCTAAGCGATCGTTGATACAGAGCAGGAACAGTGTGGGAGATAATATACACCCTTGAGGAACTCCAGCATTGATTTTAAATTCGTCCGAGAGATGTCTATCAATAACAACTCGGATGCTTCAATCCCTTAAGGAATTGGGAAGCCATAGAAGTAGTGCTGGTGGTAGTATGTACGCTGTCATTTTGCTTAACAATCCGTCATGCTTCATGCCACACCCTATAAAATGTTTTGGATATGTCGAGAGACAATGCACGAGATTCACCGTAGCTCTCGATGGCTTTGGTCCACAGATAGGTCACGTAAGTCAGGAGATCTCTCGTTGATCTAAGCTTGCGGAAGCAGCCATACTGGCGATCCCTTAAGATGTCTGATGATTCAAGATATAGATATTAAGAGCTGTTCCATCTCCATGACTTTGGACATGATGGGAACTAAGGCAATTAAAGCTAAATTGTCATTTAATATTATATGCAAGAGTTTAGGATTTTATCTGAACCACCAAAACCTAAAACATCTTATGTGCAATTTTCCGGAGAAGTTTTTTCAACTTTGCCATGCTCATCATAACGATTCTAAAATTCAGATTATTATTTTAATGACACATTCTAATGGAAGTAATAGAAAAGGCAAAAAAAGCAAACTAATAATTGTATTCAGGTAGGCACCTAACCTATATAAGTGAGGGCTGGTGTAAAACAACAATACTCCACATAATTATTATCCTGATAAGAGCTTTAATAGTCAATTAAAATAATCATATATTTCTATGTTAAATGAAAATGTGCGATGTCATAGAAGTAAATTGTAACTGGCTAGCGCGCATTTTCATAATATTTATTTGATGGAATAGCAGTAGTACCGAGAGCGGCACTTTCCTAATCACATATCACTATCTATAATATAAAGAAATATTCCACTTTTTACGACCCACTTAACTTTAAAATTAAGAAATAAAAATCCCGTCTTCTTCACATTCTAAATTCCTCAGATATCGCCTAAATACCAATCTTCAAACTATTTTACGTTAATGTACCCATAAAAGCCCGTTCTATTCTATTAATAATAATTCCGTAGGTTATGGTTAGACATAGTTATTTATTGGTGTCGTAATGCTGCGACCTTCATGTTATTAATTTGATACGCCACGCTGTTGGACAAACAGTGAAAACGAAAGTAACAATTTTACAATCGGAAATCAGAAGCAGAAGTGACCGAACGGAATGCTAATTAATTGGGGCTGATAAGAACCACCATGTGGTAAATGCGTTTCAAAATATTGAATGCAAATTTATTTAAATGATTTATATTATTCACCCTTTTTAACGGCAGTTGGAGATCAGGTCAGGTGCTTTCTTTTTTTGACTTAATGCACGGACAGTTTTGGCAAGCTGAAGCAGCAGCTTAGCAGTAGAAGCTGGTAAGGAAACAGGAATAGCAGATAATAAATATCTTTTGTGCAACACTTATTTCCACGTGAAAATAGTTTTAGACTAATTGTATCATCTCCACTTTTGTTCGGAAAAAAAGTAAACAATATTTTCAACGTATCATATAGTACCATCGCATAAGAGAAGATAAACGGAGTGTGGGAGGTTAGGACATGGGGCACATCCGGACAATTCAAATTTACCGCCTTAGAGTGTCATGACAATTCATTTAATTTTGTATTTTCAATTTGCTTCGAGCTTCGATTTCTAGTATGATGCCAAAATATGTCAAAAAGAGAAATCGCCTTGATATTTCGAAGGAAGTCCGTAACAACGCTGCTAAAGCTATTTTGTCTAATACCGTTGGTTCTTCCACATATTTTTTAAAACTAACTACTTAAAAAAATTCTAACTGTTTCAGTTAGACTATAAACTGCAATTCATTGATTTTTTCAAAATATTGAAGACATGCGGACACACCTTTTGAATAATGTTCTGTTTAATTGCAATCTGCTATTCATAGTACTATGATAATTATCTTCCTTTCTTCTTCTCATAGTTCCTATCCGTTTCGGATGTTAACTATCATACATTCTATTTTAACTTTGTTCACTGCAGCTCGGAATAATTCAGTTGTACTCATACCAAACCAGGTTCTAAGATTTTTCAACCATGAAATTCGTCTTCACCCAGCTCCTCGTTTTCCTAGTACTTTTCCTTGCAAGATAGATTGCAATATATGAAACCTGTTTTCGTTCCTCATTACGTGCCGCAAATATTGGAGCTTTCGAGCCTTCACAGTATTGCCCATTTTTCTAAGAACTTCGATATTTGATATGTGGTCTGTCCATAATATTTTCAATATTCTACGGTACAGCCACAACTTGAATGCTTCCAATTTCTTCGTGGTAGCTTCAGTAAGCGTCCATGCTTCCACCCCGTAAAACAAAACAGAGAACACGTAGCAGCGTAGGAGTCTCATCTTGGTGTGCAATGTTATGTGATAGCTTGTGAACAGATATCTCATTTTGTTGAATGTAGTCCTGGCCTTTTCAATTCTGCTTCGTATTTCTTGAGAGTGATGCCATTCTTTGTTCGTTCACCAGAGTTCCGGGGTAAGTTATACTACTCACTCGTTCTATCGGTTTATGGTTGATTATAAGCTGACAGTTATCAATGTTGTCTTTGCTTATAACCATTAGATTTGTCTTTTTGCTGTTGATGTCCAGGCCATATAGTTGGCTGTACTCTGCTATTCTATTCATAAAATTTTGTAACCCCTCTATGCTATCGGCAAAAACGACCATATCGTCTGCATAACGAATATTGTTCACTATTTCTCCATTTAATAGTATTCCTGAATCTGTGCGTTCAAAGGCTTCTCTGAAGATGAATTCTGAATAAATATTAAATAGTAATGGAGAAAGAATGCAGCCCTGCCTTACACACATCAGAATCTTCATTTCCTCTGTTGTCTCATTTCCGACTCTGACGAAAGCTGATTGATTCCAATACAGGTTAACTATTATGCCGACGTCCTTTCCATCCAAGCCTACGTTCTTCAGAATTTCTACCATTTTCTGGTGTTTTACCCTATCAAAAGCCTTCTGGTAGTCAAAAAAAATGAGAGTACGTTACAGTTCATGTCTCTGCATCGCTGAAATAAAACTTGGACGATATAGATGGCCTCTCGTGTACCCACTGCATCTCTGAACCCAAACTGTGTAGGTGGTGTTTGTTCTTCACAGATTCTGTAGATTTTCCTGTGTATGATCTTTAGAAATAGTTTCAGTATATGGCTCATCAGACTTATTGTTCTAAAGTCTTCACATTTTTTAGCTCCTGGTTTTTTAGGCAAGGTGATAAACTCCGATGTGAGCCACTCGTGCGGAATCACACCAGAACCATATATTTTATTAAACACATTTGTTAACCTTATACTGTCTTCATCAAAAAGTTTCAAAAACTCTGTATTTATGTTATCGGGGGGTTTTGTTTCTTTTGTGGATTTTATTGCTATTCTAACCTCGTCAGGATATCTGGATCTGTATCATCTTTTACTTCGGGAGGTTCAGGTCTTGTGTCATAAAAGAGATGTTCTATGTATGTTTTCCATGTGTCTTTCAAGTCAGCTATGTTAGCTATATGATTTCCCTCGTTATTGGTTAGGGTGGTTACACGTTTAAGTTTATACGTCCCAGTTAACTCTTTAACCTTTCGTATCGTGCTTTGCTTGTTGTGTTTCTATTTCATTACACTTTTCTTTAATGTCTATTTCCTTGGCTTTACGGACCTTTCTTTTAATGATTTTATTTATGCTGTTATAAGCGCTATCCTCGTCTTTATTTTTTCTTCGTTGCTCCGTCAACTACAGAATCTCATCAGTCATCCAGGCTTTCTTTTTCGTTGTATCAGGTTGTAACAATTCGTTTTTGATATTCTTAATTGTCGTGTTTAGTTTACTCAATTGGTCTTCATGGCTCGGGTCTATCAGCGATTTGATTTCGTTATTTAGGTAGGTTTTTACTTGTTGATTTATTAGTTTCTGCAGGTCGTACTTATGGACATTACTTTTATTTAATTCTTTCATCTTTATATTGAATACACCGATAAGGGGATTATGATCTCCGTGTATGTCAGCTCCTGGATAGGTTTTTACTGACTTACAGCTATTTCGGTATCTCTTGTTCACAAGCATGAAGTCGATCTGGTTTCTGATTACACAACCCGTATTGTCTCGAGGTGATCTCCAGGTATATAGCCTTCTAGCTGGGAGTTTGAACCATGTGTTTGTTATCACAAACTCTTGCTTTTCTGCAAATAAATCTAGCAAGTCTCCTCTATCGTTCCTCTCACTCAGTCCATATGGTCCTATGGTATCTCCTATCCGTCCTTTCCCAATTTTTGCGTTAAAATCACCCATAACTATTGTTAGTTCTTGCTTGGGCAATTCCTTCAATATGTTTCTAATTTGGGAGTAGAATTCTTGTACTTCCTCATCACAGTGTTGGGTTGTTGGTGCATATACCTGGATTATATTTATGTTAGTCGGTGTTGATTTTAACTGTAATAGCATAATTCTTTCAGATATTGGGGCAAAGTTTGTGACAGATCGAGCACCTGACTTGTTCATTAAGATGCCAACTCCATGCTCATATTCTCCATTTGCGCTTCCCGAGTAATATATTCGATGGTCTTTAATGTCACAGAAACTGGAGCCTGGCCATCGCATTTCACTTATTCCTAGGATTTCTATTTTTAATCTTTCCATTTCTGTAATGGCAATATAAACTTTCCCAGTTTGGGCCAAAGTCCAACCATTTCAAGTGCCTATCTTTATTTTCGGTCTGACAGTGGTTTTCTTTGTATCATCATTTTTCGGAGAACGTGAAACTCCGGATTCTGATTTAGCCTTGAACATAATCATGTTGATACTACTAGAGACACCTATTGTACGTCTTTAATGCAGTGGTTTCTCCTTGCCTTCTGCATTCACATGCCGTTGACTTTTGTTAGTTCGTCCGCCTTCAGGACCGACTTCTCGATTCAAGGACAAGAGAGTGCCTTTCCCTCTTATTAGCTCTTCCACCCGAAGCTGTTGGCCAATAAGAACGGTACTGCTTATTCTGGTAGTCACTCGGTCGACAGAGCCTCGTCAGTCATCTAGCATCTTCCTTTAATGAAACAAATTCTTCGTGTAACTTTTCCACAGACTTATTCAATTCACTGTTTGTTGATGAAACTATTATAAGGGTTAATACACAGAGCTGATAGCGACTGAATGATCATAAGTATTACTGTTTCTCATAAACACAAAATCCTCTCTTATTTAACAGATTGATGACAAAGGGATGACATAAACTTCGTCATCATCATCTTCTCCAATACCATTCCAACCATGTAGCATAATTTCCAAAATAAGTATACATTTTTTCATAATTCTTTTTTGCTTAGTGTCTTTTGTACTAATAAACTTCCAATTATTTCTACACAATGGGCCAACATCATTTCTTTCTAACCATCACCATCTGCTCCAATACTATTCTAGTCATGTAGCATAATTTTCAAAATATCTATAAATGATTTAGATTCTTTTATAACAATACTCTTTTGCTTAGTCTCTTTTATATTAATAAACTCACAATGATTTCTACACAATGGGCCAACATCATTCCTTTTTAACCATCATCATCTTCTCCAATACTATTCCAGTCATGTAGCATTATTTACAAAATATCTATAAATTATTTAGTTTCTTTCATAACAATTCTTTTTTACGTAGTCCTCTTTATATTAATAAACTCACAATGACCTCTGCACAATGGGCAAACATCATTCTTTTTTAACCATTCTGTAAAGCGGTCTAAACAAAATTTGTGAATGCAAGAATTTGGTGTGCAATTTCTTTCTTTCTGCACTTGATTGAAACAAATAGCAACTTCACTTTTTCTTCTTTTTTTTTTGAACTAACTATTTCTGAATTGACTCGTTTCCGTGCTCGATTTCTTAGTTTGAGTTCTTCGAAACTTCAAATTGAAAAAAAAAACATACAGAGCTGCTTGTTTTGATGATCTTAATTAAAAGGCGAAGGGGATAATCTGACCACTTCTCTCTCCAAGGCTAATTCAATCAAAAAAAGTCAGGCTCTGTTAAAAGACGATATAATGCATTCGTATAGATACACGGGGCTTCCGTATACCAAAAACGACTCTTCATGACTAACTGGACAAAATGAAGAAAATACACGTGACTGACTTAGAGAACGAAAGAAAATTAGATGACGGTACGTCTTCATCATCAAAGTATGCTGAAAGGAACAGGTTTTGCCCAAAGGTTAGGTTGGATGACTTCTAATTTTTGCTCCCAGATTTCGAATCACTTCCGAAAAAAATACTGATTGCAATCAAGGAAATTCAGTTCTTTTATTGCTGGATAATCACGAATCATACACATCACTAATGGCTATGAACTGTTGTCGTGAAAATTAAATGATCCATTTACCTTTTCCTCCGCATTGCACGCATCAAATGCAACCATTTGACAATTCCGTGTATGGGCGATTTAAGGCCAGTTGTAAATCCACCTTTAACGACTTTCTCCTCTGTAATCCTAGAAAACCAATTGGAATATATGATATTAGTAAGCTGACTGCAGATCCATATTTACAGAGTTTCACGCCTAAACACATCGTAAGCAGCGTTTTTAGTATTGGCTTGTGGCCTGTCAATTTTATAATTTTTGGCGATGATGAGGATTTTATGGGATAATCATTCGCTACAGATAATCATTCGCTACATATAGAAACTGAGAAAAATGAACCAGTTCCTGGGGCAACAGGTTTTGTTTAAAACTTAAGTTGAATAACTTCTATTTCTTCCCAGGCTTCGAAGCATTTTCAGAAAAATACTGATTGCAATCAAGCAAATCCAGTTCTCTTATTGGTCGATACTCACGAATCATACACATCACTAATGGCTATAAACTATTACAGTGAAAATGAAACAGTCACTTATCTTTCCCTCCGCATTGCACGCATCAAATGAAACCATTTGACAAAGGCGTATATGGGCGATTTAAGGCCAGATGTAAATCCACCTTTAACTCCTTTCTAATCCTGAGAAACCAAATGGAATCTATAATATTAGTAAGCTGACGGCAGATCCATATTTACAAAGTTTAATACCTAAAAACACCGTAAGCAGCTGCTCTAGTACTGGCTTATGGCCTATCAATTCTTTCATTTTTAAAATGAAGAGGATTTGATGGTATCATCCTTGGCTATATATCGGCTAGATCCTGATAAAACTGACAAAAATGGATTAAATCTTTCTTCAATTTCTATTACGGGTGAATCGTTTATTTCGCCTTCAATCATGGATAGTGTCAGTAAAGCCAAGCCGACTCTAAATTAGATGAAAGCACCATAAGCATTGGCACCATTTTAAATGACTTAATAAATAGTACCACGAAACCTAAGATAAAAAATGTTATCAGTTCATACTATACCATAGGCAAGTCGAGGTCAGAAAAATCCACAATTTATAGTAGCACGCCAGAAGAGAATAGAATACAAGAAATAGGAGCAATAAAAAATAAAAATTGGAAAAAGCAAGAACGGCGAAATGGAAGCTTATGATAATCGATATAGTAAAATAAATGAAAGTCAGATTAAAAGAAAAGAAAAAAGTTTGGAAGGAATTAAGATCACCTAAAATAAAAAAAAATCAAAAATGTAGATAGTGACATATCAAATTCTGATGTAGATGTGCCTCACAGACTTTGAAAAGATGATGATTTGTCGGATTTATCAAATGGATTTTTGGGGCTAACTTTTCCGGACGAAGAGAACGACGATGTTCTCATGTTGAACAATGATATAAACAACTGATTATGCGTCAAATACCGATTTCTAGTATGGTACAAAAATATGTCAAAAAGAGAAATCGCCTTAATATTCCAAAGGAAGTCCTTAAGAACGCTGTTAAAGCTATTTCGTTCAATACCGTGGGTTCTTCCACATATTTTTTGAAACTTATCACTTCAACAACAAAATCCTAATTGTTTCAGTTAGACTATATAAACTGAAATTCATTGAAATCTTCAAAGTATTGAAATGCCGATGCACCTTTTGAATAATGTTCTGCTAAATCGCAATAAAAGTTAGCATATTCTGTTCTGCTATTCATAGCACTGTGATAAATATTATCTTCCTTTAATGTACCAAATTCCTCTTGTCTCACAGACTCATCCAATTTACTATTTGTTGATTGAACCATAAGTATAGACGCAAGGAACTTCAATATACCAAAGACGACTCTTTATGCCTAACTTGGCAAAAAACTGTGCGGAAGTTCAAACAAAATTCCATTTTCAACTATATTAGATAGTTATTCAAGCTCCCAAAGTAATCGTCGAAATTGGAACAAAGAGTGTAAGTCAAAATGCGTTTCAGCTGAAAGGGGAGTATAAGTGACTATGTGTGGCTTCATTTCTGCTACTAGAAATACAATTTCTCCATGATATATATTTCCTCGAATGCATATGGAGGGTCAGTTCTTGGGGAAACAGATTTTGCCCAAACATTAGGTTGAATGACTTCTAATTCTTCTTCCCAGGCTTCGAAGCATTTTCAAAATAATACCGATTGCAATCAAGGAAATCAGGTTCTTTTATTGCTGGATAATCACGTATCATACACATCACTATTGGCTATAAACTACTGTCGTGAAAACGACTTTATCCTGTCTAATCCTGGAAAACCAATTGGAATCTATGATATTGGTAAGCTGACTGCAGATCCATATTTACAGAGTTTCACGCCTGGCGATGAGGAGGATTTTATGGGATAATCATCCGTTATAGATGGAAGCTGCGAAAATGGATTAAATCTTTCTTCAATTTCTATTTCGGATCAATCGTATCGTCTTCAAACATGAATAGTGTCAGTAAAACCAAGCCGACTCAAAAGTAGATGAAATTACCATAATCATTAGGATAGCGCTACGACACCTTAGATAAAAATATTATCAATTCATATTATACCAAAAGAAAGCCGAGGTTAGAAAAAATCAGAATTTGTACCAGCACGCCAGAAGAGAACAGAATACAGGAATTAGAAGCAGTAAAAGAACAAACATTGGAAAGAGCAAGAACGGTGAAATGAAAGGTTAGCGATAGTAAAATAAATGAGTCAGATTAAAAAAAAAGACAAAAAAATAAAAAAAAAACTTAAAAAATAGGTAGTGACACATCAAATTCTGATGTAGATTTGCCCCGCAGACTTAGACAAGATGATTATTTTTGAGACTAACTTTTTTGGACTAAGAGGACGACAATTTTCTCATGTTGGACAATGACGTAGGCAACTAATACCCAACTAACAAGAGAACACTACATTACCTTTACTACATCGCAAACCTGTTATGGATGTATGAAAGCGGTTTTCACTTTCCAGATGTGCCAGACATCTAGAATGTTTCCAGAGAAGACATAGTGAAAAAATTGCCTAGGCCGGGGGCCACTCCAGGAATTTGAAGAATGGACACGATTTCCAAATTTAATCTTAGATTTGGTGGTTTCAACGTTCAATAAATCGGAGTTTTTCTTTTATATATTTTGCAGGATCTACGTTTAGTCCGAATCTACCTCACTATCTGTCCGAAGTTGTGAAAAAATAAATTAAGCAAAAACTGGTAGTATTATTCCTTGAAACGTAAGTACAAAATGTCGAAAAAAGACCAAGATGTTTAAACTACTGATTTTTAAAGACTATATCATCTCTAATCCGGAAAAACCAATTGGACTCTTATTTACAAAGTTTCACGCCTTAAAACATCGTAAGCAGCTTTTCTAGTATTGGCTTGCGGCCTACCAATTCCATAATTTTTGCCGGTAAGGAGGATTTTATGAGATAATCATTTGCTACAGATAAGGCAGATCTTGGTAAAATTGACAAAAATGGATTAAATCTTTCTTCGATTTCTATACCGGATGAATCGTTTATTTCACCCTCAAACATGGATAGTGTCAGTAAAGCCAAGCCGAGTCTAAAGCAGATGAATTTACTATAATCACTAAGGACCATTTTAAATGACTTGATAGATAGTGCCACGAAACATAAGATACAAATATTATTAGTCCATACTATACCAAAGGAAAGTCGAGGATAGAAATATCCAGAATTTATGCTAGTAGGTACGCCAGAAAAGAACAGAATACAGGAATTAAAAACAATAAAAAAAGAAAAGCAATGAAATGAAAGGTTATGAGAAGCGAGAGTAAAATAAATTAAACTCGGATTAAAAGAAAAGAAAAAAAAAGTTTGCAAGGAAATAAAACCACCAAATAAAAAAAAATAGATATAGTGACACATCAAATTCTGATATAGTTTTGCCCCACTGACTTTGAAAAGATGACGATTTGTCTCATCAATGGATTTTTGAGGCTAACTTTTCCGGACGAAGAGAACGACGATATTCTCATGTCGAGCAATGATGTAAACCACTGGTAACGTGCTTGTCAAATACCTAACTAATAAAAGAACAGTATATCATTGGCAGAGTGGAATCTCATCTTGAAAATGATCTTTTGTGGTTGTATGAAAGCGGCTTTCACTTTGCAGATCTGCCAGATATCTCGAATATTTCCAGAGAAGACATAGTGACAAATTGCCTGACCTGCCGGCCACTCTAGGAACTTCAAGATCGGCCTCGATTTTCAGGTTTAATTTTAAGTTTAGTGGTTTCAACGTTCAATAAATCGTTTTGCAGTATCTATGTTTAGTCCGAATCTACTCCACTATCTGTCCGAAGTTGTGAAAAAATAAATCAAGCAAAAACTGATAGTATTGTTTCTTAAAACGCAAGTCCAAAATGCTGGAAAAAGACCAAGTTAATTGAACTAGTGATATTTAATTTCGAATTATTTTTTTTATCTGAATGTTGAGGATTTAGAAAACATCAACCCTAAATATGATCTTTAAAAGATGCTCATCAAAAGAATTGTTTTACTCGTCTGGTTAACAGTAAAAGTGTTTAACCTATTAATGAATGTCTACTTTGAGAAAGTCAAGGTTTTGCTACTGAATTGAGGTCAAGAATATTGCATTCTCAATTATTGCCAAAATTAACATTGTTAAGATTCGGTGGTAGACACTTGATAATATTAGATTTGGGTACGTTCTATTACGAAATGGCAAAAATCAACCTTTGAATCATAAATTGCATATAATTTTATATTACTCACAAAATTTCTTCCGTGTCTTTCATCTCTCTGACTCGTGCTTCAGTATTTTAAGGCTAACAATAATTGTGTTCTTATTTTTTAGTACTTGATATAATTTCAGGTTTTTTATTTCCTTCGTTTTCTTCTAAGTATACTATATGAGCTGTGGCATGCATCGTTAGAGTCGCAGTTTTTAGGACACATAAATACGTGTGTAAGTTTTATTGAATCGGTAGAAAAAATGGCACATGATTGTCATGATAAAACCGCGGAGTGTAATGCCTTGATATGAGAGTGAGAAGATGAGAAATGAAAAAATTTATTTTAGAAGCAAAATAGATGGGTTGCAGATCTACACGCTTAAAATTATTATAATTTTAGAAATTATTATAAATTCATCGTATGAGTCACACATACTTACAACACATTATATAACGCGCAATTATGAAGATCTGCACAAGCAGATGTTGCAAAAATAATTAGACGACAAACAATAGAAAGGAAACCGCTTAAAAGAGTTTACTTGCAGTTATATATAGAATATGTCTGGGAACACAATATTTTACGTCACTAGGAAATTTGCAATGAATGTGACCTCTTCGGCACGAGTGCAAATTGGTATAGTAAGTTTTGGTAAAAAATAATATTTATTTTTTTTTGATCACATGGCTTGCGAAAGGGCTCCTCATAAGGCACTGTCGCTTGAACCTGCTGATCGAAAAAATGGAAAATAATTGTGTAGATGCTCCTAAGCTAAAAAATTTTTTTTAAATAAATTCCGCTTTGATTTATCTTTTACTGCAAAATCAGATAAACTATTTTTAAAACAACCACTGGCGCGCGGTAAATGGGAGAAGATTCAAAAAGCCACGAGATGCCCACATCAACAACAAAGAACGCTAATTCCTCTTAATTAATCGAAATCACAAGCACTATATTTTTACACGAACACATTGCTTCATAAATTAATCACTTGGAACGAACATTCGCTTTAATTGTTTGGCCGATGTTGGCCCAAATTCTCTGCCTGAACCGAGGCTTGAACGGAGGTAATGGCACGGTCTATTGATTGATGGGCTAATAAAAATTCAAAATCTTGCTCCTATATTCCGTCAAGATGATTAATCGATTAGGTATTATAAGATATCAATCTTTACGTGGAGCCGATAATCTTTTATTTTGTCGTTTCGAGTTCACTACATAAAATAAATCAATTCCAGATTTTTCCGCAATAACTTCCGGTCGCTTAGAGTTATTCGAAATGGCATCGATTTAAAAGTTGGTGATTTAAATTTGATGGAATTATGACTCAGAAAAGGAAGGGTAGTTGTAGCAAAAGTGGAGGACGACTAGGCCTGAAATTTTCTTTTCGCCTAACACTGCGAACTACAATCTAAATCTTAACAATTTTCAAGGTGACAAAGACTGTGATGGTGAATAATATTAACAATAAACAAAGCTAACCAAATAAAAAGACCAACCAAGGATCAGAAGAAAAACAGATAAATAAGTCTGAAGAAAGATGGGAACAAAAAAGACGGAGATTCAACAAGAATTTCATGCCAGCTCCGGTTGAGGGAAACAAAGATGATGTATCAAATCTCAAGATAGCATCTCGAAATTCGTCGAGTATCTCCTCGCTGGGGCTATCTCCTGAATCTACTGCCAAGAATATAGAAACGTACCTTATTGGTAATGGTATAGAAAAATCCACCTGTGAAAGGTTGCGAACAAAGAAGCAACATATAGTTAGCTCATATAAGATAGGTGTGTCTGAAGAACAGGAACTTGAGATGATAAACCCTAATTTCTGGCCAAAGGGACTTTTGGTAAATAGGTTTTTAAGCCTGAAAAATCTAGCACCTTTGAACAGGGTTTAAGATGCCAACAGTCCAAGAGTCAAGATGTCAGTAAAGAATTTAGCATTCTCTGCCATAATGTGCAGTCGATTGGCAATTGTATCGATGACTTGCAGGAACTGGTTCATGTACAGAATCACTGCATTGCCGTTGGTATTAGTGAGCACTGAAAGTCCGCTTCTCAACTCCCAAACTACAATATTTTAGATTATGAACTGGCCTCTGCTCACTGCAGTGAGGAGGGGGCACATGGTGGGGCCGCTATCTATATGAAAAGTAATGTCCACTGGAAAATACGGAATGAGATTGTCGTGCTCTCTGAGAGGCTTGTTTTTGGGTGTGCCGCAGTTGAGGCTAAGATAGGTAAAAGTAAGGTTGTTATTTTGTGTGTGTAGCGTACACCCTCAGTTCCAGTTGAGGCTTTATTATTGAAGCTAGAGCAAATATTGTGTAATAATTTTGATGAGCATTGTCAGGTTGTTACAGTCATTCAATATAGGTCCTTCAATTTTAGAATTATACAAGGGTGTGCAGGACCACTAAAAGTTGCATCGATAATATTTTTACCAACTGTGACTCTTTCAGGTCAGAAGTGTTGAGCACCCATATATCTGATCATACGGCACAGAAGGTTCAAGCAGGTGAGGAAAATCAGAGAGTAAATAAGCGAATATTTAATGCACACAACAAGGAGTACTTTAAGAGAATGTTATATCAGTAAAGTTGGGAGGCCGTTTTTGGGCTGCCCGAGACCCAGGTGAGTCTTCAATGGGATACCTTTGTGCATACCTTATTCCCTATATTTAACCACTGTTATCCGATAAAGACAGTAAACCCAAAAACGAAAAAAAAATATGACATCATCATGAAGATATTGCAGCATGCAAAAATCAATTTGATATTTTATTGGCTTTCAACAGCTGGGCATGATGGTGCGTACAGGGGAACCAAAGGTAGATATAACTTACTTGCTGAGGCCCGGGCGGCTCAATATGGTGATCGTCTTAACAATAGTGACAAGTCCAAATGTATTTGGCAGATTGTGAGAGAAGTGGGAGGTAAGAACACAAGGTGTGCTGACCGCCAAATTTCCGGGGATCCGAATGTGATATGTAACAACTTCAATCACTTTGCCATTAACGCAGCGCCGGAGTTTCTCAGCAGCCTTCAGCCTTTAAGCGCGATATTACCCTTAATAATAAATCATTCTTTTTAACACCTGTCACTGTGGGGGAAGTTCTAAAAATAATCTTGACACTTAAAAAAAAAATGAGTGCATGGTACGATGAAATCTCATCAAACGTAATAAACAAGTGTGCAGAGGAAATTGCTATCCCTTTGTGTCACATCATCAATAATTCTTTTAAACATGGTGTGTTTACTGACTCCCTGAAGTTGGCGCTCGTTAAACCTACACATAAAAAGAGTGATGTGCCTTTGCTGGGGAGCTACCGACCAATTAGCTTAATACCAACATTTTCCAAAATATTTGAAGTAGCAATGTGTACTAGACTGCTACGCATCTTCTACAATGAAAAATTGCTTAGTCATTCTCAGCATGGTTACCTTAAGAGAAGGTCGATCGAAACGACGATTTATGACTTTGTGGACAGAACCGTTGGGGGACTCGAGGATGGAGGCCTATCCATGGGAATGTTAGGCAGCCTGGATCACGCCATTCTGCTGGAGAAACTGGAGAGGTATGGTGTGCGCAGCATCAGACTGGATCCGCTCATACCTGATTGGTCAGAGGCAGAGTGGATGTAGAGACTAATGGAGTAAAGCACTTTTCAGAAGGGAGGCATCTTCGGCTAGGCGGACCTCAGGGAAGTGTCATGGGACCTCTGCTGTTTCTTTTCTATGTCAAAAACTTGGCGTCAGAAATACTTCAAGGAAGCCCCTATCTGGTAAATTATGCTGATGACACAAACATTCTTATTATTGGGGCAACCTTGTTTAACCTTTTGAATGTTGCCAGCGAGGGCAGAAAAATGGCTTCAGAAAAGCAGACTCGTCCTCAACACTGAAAAGACCAATCGCATTTGTTTTAGAACCAGACGGAGAGATGCGGTGTCCCCTGGGGGGCCGGCTTGGCTCCCAGAATATCACCCTAGCTGAAAGCACGAAGTTCTTGGGTATTCATATAGCTCAGAATTTGGATTGGTCCGAACAAATTTCGAGTGTTTGCAAAAAAGTTAATTCAGCTTGCTATTCCATGAGACCTTGTCTGACAACGCTGAGAGACGACGCGAAGCTTTCGAACTCTGGTGCTACAGACGCATGCTGAGGATACCTTGGATCTTACATATCAAAAATGAAAGGGTGCTGCAACGGGCCAACAAAGAGAAAGAAGTCCTGCAAACCGTCAAAGTGAGGAAGTTGACATACTTTGGCCACATTATGCAGTAATGCAGGGCAAGCTTGATGGGAAACGAGGGCCTGGCCGAAGACGAATTTCTTGGTTACGAAACTTGCGGCAGTGGACTGGTGAGACGTCAACAAATTTGTTTAGAGCAGCGATTAATAAAATTATCTGGGCCAGAATGATCGCCAACGCTACTTGAAGGCATGGCACTAGAAGGCGAAGAAGATTCCATGAGAATGTGAAAATAGCTAAACCTTAATAACCTAAAAGTAATATATTTTGCAAACCTGCACTCTGTGCTGAGGTTTGGGGTGATGTTCTGGGGGACGGGTAGAGATGAGGACCATATCTTTATTGCACAACAAGAGCGGTTGGGGTACAGGGAGTCCTGTAGGGGCCGATAACTCAATATTCTTACTCTCTATGGGCTGTACATATATGAGTGTTTGGCATTCTATTTCAAGAACAGAGAAAAATTTTAAGACATGAAATTGAACATTCTTTTAACACTAGAAACGTAGGTGTGAATGTACCCAGGCATCGGCTTAGTGCAACCGAGAGAGGTCCTGCATATGCTTGCATAAAATACTTTAACAAGTTACCTAATCATGTAAAGAATGAAACTAATTTTAACTGTTTTAAAAAGTATATTTTGGATCTAATTGTCGGAATGGAGCATTACTCAGTGAATGAGTCTTAGAGCACATTTTTTGAATTTTTGTGATAAAACTGTGTTGTAGTTTTTAGTATTGCTTGTTTAACGGCTTAATTTTAAGTTTTAAAAATGTATTGTACTTTCCGTTTTGACGCCACGTCATTCAACTGTATAAGCCAAATTCTACAGTTTTTTGATTAAAGAGATTTTTTAACTTTGACTTCAAAGTACAAAAACATTTTTCCTAATTTAAATTAACTTTTTTTATAATAAGAGACTAAGTAATCCCATTGTAAAGCTTAAAAATAGCCCCCATATAACAATTTGAAATTTCAGGTATATCCTGCTAAAAAATGCCAACCTTTAGGTACTACGAAAAATTATTGGATAATTATTTTCTGTTATAAAAAAGTTAGCTCTTCAAGTCTAAAAGAATCTCCTAAAATAAATTTTCGGTAATTCTACATTTTTATCTATATCTAAATATATAAAAACGCACGCCTATGACCACCGGTAAAGGTCAAAGCTTGCATAATTGGTATGGTCAACTGCACACAAAAATGTTACTATAGGTTATAGGTACTAATGTGGCTCAGATTTCAAAAATATCGGACAGTAATTTTTCAAATAAATATTTGGCAAAAGTGTCAAAATGCAAAAATAACGATACTTATCGAAACTTTGCTTGACATTGGACTTACAACAAAATGAGAAAGTCCAGTAAACGAAAAATTAATGTATTTATCGAAATATTAATGCTAAAATTGGTTTCAAATATGAATAAATTAAATCGAACCAGTGCCAGTGGCAGAATACAAGAAGTTCTAACCTAAAAGAAACCTAAAATTCATGTCTGTTAAAAATATGAATTGCAAATTTGGAAACAAAAATTATTCGAATCAAAATGCAGATCAAATTCCAGTGGTGGAGTACTTTTATGGCGCCAGGTGAAATCCAAAAATAAGATGTAAAACGATTAAATTTTTGGTGAATTTAAAATAAATATGTTTGTCATCAAAATACATAAAAAGTTTTTAAATGAGTAATTAATTAGACCAGTGGCGGAGCACTTTTAGAGGTTGAAACGTAAAAAAGCACGTACAAAAATAGCTATTACCGAATCGTTTACAGATATGATCACTAAATTAATAGGAAAACAAGGACGCGAATAATTATTTGGCAAAAGAATTAAAATGCAAAAATAACGGTCTCGCAATTTTGCTTGACATTGGACCTGCAATAAAATGAGAAAGTGTGGCAAACGAAAACATAATTTATTTATTTTTAAAATATTGAAGCTAAAATTGATTTAAATTTATTTCGGCAATTAATTAAATCGAACCAGTGCCAGAGGCAGAATATTAAAAAAAAAATTTAAAATTCATATCTGTTAAAACTATGAATTGCAAATATCGATTTCAATTTTAAACCAAAAATTCCATACCAAATCCTAAAAATTTGAACGGGGTCAAATGTTTTCAGTAAGTCACAAAACATATCTCGAACAATTTGGAGTAAAAATTCCTCGTCTTAGTCTGGAATGGAGCTAAAATTGGTAAGTGAATGGCGCAAGCTGAAGTTCAAGAAATAAGTTGTAAAACGATGTAAATTTTGCAAATTTTAAATAAAAATGGGGTATATGAGATATAAGGAGTTAAAACTTTTAGAGAACTTAAAATTTAAATCTGTTAAAAACATAAATTGCAAATTTTGAAAAAAAAATTCTTCGAATCGAAATGCAGATCAAATTCCAGAGGTGGGGTACTTTTGGGAGAGATGACCCAAAAAAATCATAAAACACATCGGCTAAAAATTATCGATTTCAAATTTAGACCTAAAATTCCATAATACTAAAAATTGGAATGGGGTAAAATCTTTTCAATAAGTCACGAAACGTATATCGGAAAATTTGAAGCAAAAATTATTCGTCTTATTCTGAAATAGAGCTAAATTTGGTAAGTGAATGAGGGTTTTGGTAAGTGAATGAGCGTCAGGTGAAATCCAAAAAATAAGTTGTAAAATGATATTACATTTTTGCAAATTTAGAATAAACATTTTTAACATCAAAATATATAACAAGTTTTAAATAAGTAATTAAGCGAGTGGTCGAGCACTTGTAGAGGCTAAAACGTAAAAAAATAATGTATTCATTTTGGAAATATTGAGGCTAATATCGATTTCAAATTATTTCGTGAATGAATTAAATCGAACCAGGGCCAGTGGCAGAATATTTATAAGGAGCTAAAACTTTTAAAAAATTTTGAACTCATATCTGTTAAAACTATGGATTGAAAATTTGGAATCAAAATTCTTCGAATAGAAATGCAGATCAAATTCCAGTGGCGGGGTATTTTTGGGAGGGATGAGTCAAAAAAATCATAAAACCCGTCGGTTAAAAATTACCGATTTCAAATTTAGACAAAACATTCCATAATTATTCTAAAAAATTTTTTCAATAAGTTACAAAACGTGCATCAAAAAACTTGTAACAAAAATACTTCATCTTTAGTTTGAAATACAGCTAGAATTGGTAAGTGAATGGCGCCAGGTGAAATCCAAAAAATAAGTTGTAAAACGATAGAAATTTTTGCAACTTTAAAATAAAAATGTTTGACATCACCGGGCCATACACGGTAATGCAAAACTGAAACATGCTTGCACGAGA
>MU183021.1:48362-72076 GCA_016904865.1 Pissodes strobi | reverse complement strand
TCAGTCAGAGAGCCGCATGCCGTGCCAGATATGTCAGTTTTGTTATACATACGATCACATTTGCGCGCGTGCTTTGGCTCTTCACGCAAATGTGACGGTTTTGCATCATCGTGTATGGGCCGGTGATCAAAATATAAGGAGTTAAATCTTTAAAAAAAACTTAAAATTCAAATCTGTTAAAAATATGAATTGCAAATTTGGAAAATAAAATTATTCGAATCAGAATGCAGATCAAAAACACATCGGCTAAAAATTATCGATTTCATAATTCTAAAACTTTTAAAAAATTTTAAACTCACATCTGTTAAAACTATGGATTGAAAATTTGGAATAAAAATTCTTCGATTCAAAATGCAGATCAAATTCCAGTGGCGGGATATTTTTGGGAGAGATGACACAAAAATATCATAAAACACATCGGCTAAAAATTATCGATTTCAAATTTAGATAAAAATTTTCATAATTCTAAAAATTTTAAATGGGGTAAAAATGTTTTCAATAAGTCACAAACCGTGTATCCAAAAATTTGGAACAAGGATACTTTGTCTTAGTCCAAAATATAGCTAAAATTGGTAAGCGAGTGGCGCCAGGTAAAATCGAAAAAATAGTTGTAAAACGGTATACATTTTTACAAATTTAAACTAAAAATGTTTGATATCAAAATTTTAAATGAGTAAATAGACCAGTGGCGGAGCACTTTTAGAGGTTGTAACGTAAAAAAACACGTACATAAATAGCTACTAGAGAATCGTTTACAGATATGATCACTAATAACTTCTCTGAATCAATGGGAGAACACGAATGCGAATAAATTTTAGGTAAAAGTATTAAAATGCAAAAATATCAATCTTGCAATTTTGCTTGATATTGGACTTACAACAAAATGAGAAAGTCTAGCAAACGAAAAAGATAATTTATTTATTTTTGAAATATTGAAGCTAATATCGATTTCAAATTATTTCGGCAATGAATTAAATCGACTCAGGGCTTGTGGCAGAATATTTATAAGGAGCAAAAACTTAAAAACATCTTAAAACTGATATCTGTTAAAACTATGGATTACATATTTGGAGAAAATTTTTTTGAATCGAAATGCAGATCAAATACTTGTGGCGGGGTACTTTTGGGACTGCTGACTTAAAATACATTAAGATAAGTAATTCGATCAGTGGTGAAGCACTTTTACAGGTTAAAACGTAAACAAAACGCGTTTAAACGCGTACCCGTCCAAGCCATCCCACTGAAAATAATATAGGAACTTATGTTATATTATGTATAATTTGTATGAAAAAAACAATATAATTGTTATAAAAAGTCATCTCTGGTCAATTCCCAGAGAACTCCCAAACTTTGCACTTTTAGTGACTAAAAAAAAGTCTAAAGGAATTTCCTAATATAAATTTTCGGAAATTCCACTCTCATATTTACCTATATGTAAATATATAAAAATGCACGCCTATGGTCAACGGTAAAGATCAAATTTTGCATAATCCGTATGGTCATATTCTGCCTGACCACAAAAATGTGTACTATAATTTGACTTAAATTTCTAAAATGTCGGACAAGTAGTTTTTGAAACATGAGAGTGGCTACAAGCAGGAAAGCCGGGGTACCCTGTATTGCATTTCACCTTCCGAGAATATCTCTTATGCGTTTTAATCTCGGTTCTAATTATATGTTCAATTAGCGGAACACATGCCTAGGATATATAAGCATATCCATAACGACCCGGGGCGTATGAGTTCATAACAAAGACCGTTTTCTTATATAAAAAAACATAGATATGTCAAACTGACTAGGATACGGTATACGCAAGGTAAAATGAAAACTAAAAATATCTCAGTTTTCACTACTTATTTTGTGCGAAGTGAAAAATAAAGTTGTATGCACCACTGGCGTTACTAAGATGATTACGCCCATCGAGCGACATCTGTCCCTCGGGTTGGATTGTCGCTATCCGGGCGTATAATCATCTCTTGGTACATAAATAGCCTATTACAGAATCGTTTACAGATATGATCACTAATAACACGAATAAATACTTGGCAAAAATATCCAAATGCAAAAATAACGATCTTACAATTTTGCTTGACATTGGACTTACAACAAAATGAGAAAGTCTAATTTATTGATTTTTGAAATAATGAAGCTAATATCTATTTCAAATTATTTCGATATTGAAATATATCGAATCAGTGGCAAGACATTTTTAAAAAGTTCAAACCAAAAAATCATAAAAAGATCTATGGATTGCAAATTTGAAAATGAAATTCTTCGGATTAAAATTCAGATCAAATTCCAGTATTTTTGGAAAGGTTCCGTTAAAAAAATCGTCTGAAAATTATCGATTTCCAATATGGACCAAAATTTCCATAATTTTAATGTTTTCAAAAATTCACAGAACGTATACAGTGAAACATTTCAAATTTGGAACAAGAATTCTTCGTCTTAGTCAGAAATACAGGTAAAATTGGTGAGTGAGACAAACTGAAACAGTGGTGCGAGGTAAAATGTAAAAAATAAATTGTAAATACATGCGAGCTCCTAAATAATGAGCAGTTAGATCTGCGATGGGGTATTTTTTAAAGGTTAAAACGGTTTAAAAAGTTAACGCAGTGCAGATATAGGTACTTATGCTATACAAGGTGGCCCACTGAAGTGTTCTGTCTTATGATAAGAAAAGCAGAAAAATGCTCAAATCTGTCAACTTTAATTTCAAGGTGGTCATATTTTTTTGGTATAATCATTGCCGTTAACTCAAGCCCTGAGCGGGGGTGACTTTCACTCTAAAAATCTCAAATGGAAAAGAATATCATGTTACACATATTTTTAAAGGGCATTTAATTCCCTTTTCAATGCAACCTTGCTTTTTAATTTTAGGGAAGCAGTTAACGATTAAAACTAATTAAGGATATTTTTGATAAATAAGCCGTAAAATACGAATCAAACCATTATTACTACCTAGAAATTAAGAGTTTTAACTAGTTTAGTGCTTTATTTACTTCTGTAAACATAGTTCCGTTTTAAATGGCTTACACTCCTATTCAAGAAAAAATTTAAATTATTTCGCTCTTTTTTCTAAACAATCATTATGCCCGAGGCAGTGGAAATGTATTTAATGAACAACATCCCTACAAACACGTGTCTCATAATTTCGTGCGCATTCTAGTTAAAAAATTTCGAGAAACTGGATCTGTGGAAAACGAAAACAAGGTTGTTCAATATCGAATAAAAATCGAAGCAGTCAAAAGAGCTATTTTGGGGACACGGGACACATCATGATGGAACCTACTCTATCTAAGTACTAGAATGTTATCAGATGTTTTAGGTATTTGGTGTATTTACAACCATCCAGAAAATACTAAAATGTCATAAATTTCACCCTTATAAAATTCAGTACTTCAATTTCGTGAGATCATTAGTGAACGAATCATTAACAATTAATGAAGGTTATCTTTATAACGTTTGTTTTTCTGGTGAGTGTTCCTTCTTTATAGATGGCGAAGTTAACCGCCATCACAGCTGTTATTGGTCTCCAAACAATCCAAGACATCTTCGTGAAGTTCCCACCCAACGTCCAGAAAAACTAAACATTCTGTTAGGAATTTTTGGAGATCATATCGTTGGCTCATTCTTTTTGCCTGGAAATCTAATTAGATTTATCAGAAAAAGCCATTGACCCAGCCCAGCTTTAAAACAGGAAAATGAGGAAGATAACCGCCACCGTGCAGAAAACAGCATTTTTAAACAAGATGGGGCTCTTCCACTCTACGCATCATATATAAGACAGTTTTTAGTTGGAACATTTCCAGAACAATTAATTGGGAGGAGAGCCCTGCACGTTCTCCAAATTTGTCCCCGCTGGACTTTTTTTATACGGGGCCATTTAAAGACCAAAATTAATGCGACACAACCTGAATCACTTGAAGACTTGCGGCAATGTATTGTATATGAATGTAATGTTATGTTAATATCGGTGGTGGGCAATTTCCATATCTAATAAATTTAAATAATTGGTAAGTGAATTCGATAACATCACTTTTAAACCTTAATTTCTCGAGAACTGCTCATCCAAAATTAAAAAATAAGGTGACACTGAAAAGGTAATTAAATGCCCTTTAAAATGATGTATAACATGATATATCTTTCCCGTTAAAATATTTAAGGTGAAAGTCACCCCCGCTTATAGGTTGAATCTTGGGCAAAAAAAAAATGACAACCTTGAAATTAAAGTCGTCGGGTCCGAATTTTTTTCTGTTTTATGCGTCATAAGATAGAAAACATTTTATATGAAAAAGAAATAAGACCAATGACAGCGGATTTTGACTAGAAATAAAATTGTTTGCGTTTTAATTTTTTGCTCAGTTATCGTTGTTCCGATTATTAAAGTTTGCGGAAAATATTTTCAGTTTTTTCTTCTCCACGTGCTACGAAAAGTTATCATACAGTAAAAATTTTCTTTTAGGACAATTATCACCTAGATAAAAAAAATTTCACATGGTTTTTGAATGGCATTCAAAAGCTCAGCAGATGTACAGACGACACAATGCTTTTATCGCAATTTTTCAGAAGCAGCATTCGTGTGAGGGCCATTTCAGACAACTAGCCATTCTTGAGAAACTTTTGTGATAAAATAAATTTATTTCTGTGATAAGGTTGATATAAAAAGTTCTAGGACTGGAACAATGATTCCTTAACTTAAGGTCAAAATGAAAACCTTTTTTTCGCATCTTAAGTTATGATTATTCACCTTAGTATTGAATAGCAAACTTTTAATTGATTCTCCTGGGCCTAATATTAATTATCATAATAACCAAACTTTGCCTTTTTGTTTAGTGAGTACCTACACACATACAAAGGGGAGGAGGAGTAAGTTCTGGCAATTCAAAGGACTATTCAGTATTTTTTTCTGCAAAAACCTACCTTGGTGCCTTCGTTCGAAACCCTCGGAAGATAGTAAATGATAACAAACATCCACACCACAGTAAAGGCGAGCATAATCTTCACGTTCCGCCTCATTTTTTTAATTATTATTATTACATTCAGTTAGCGCAAAAACTATTTTAATATCCGCGACATCGAATTAATTTTTTTGAACGCCGAATTTTCACACTCCCAATCCGAGTATTCCGACTGGTGGACGAGATTCGCGCAACTAAGCGGCTGCCATGACGATTCGCAGTTGTATTCAGCCGCTACTCGACGGGATGTCGCTACTACACCGTAAATTGTTTTATAATGCTCTCTTTTTTTGTTCCGCAGTGCACACAATATGAACGAAAGAGAGGGAAGACTGGAAGACGCGCCAACTAGATCGGCGTCGTATTATTGAGCGACGTCGGTTGACGTCGTTCCGTTGGCGCCGTGCGCCTGCTTTAGCGTCGCAGATGTACAGACGTTTTGAATTTTCGCTGAAGATTTATTGCTGGCAATAGTGCTAGAGGCCTTTGTTTGTCGACGCGATAATATAAAATATGTGTAATTATTATGCTTATTTCATGTTTCGCAACTTGGATTTGATGGAAGATTAACAGTAAATAGTAATTATTGGTGATTTAATTAACACTATTAAAAACAGAATATCAATATGTTTATATACACGAGAATGCTTCGAAAATGTCCCTTAAAGGTACTTAGGTATATAGTAGTTTTCTCTTGTTGATGTTGAATATTGAAATTTATCGGTTAAATATTCGCTGAGTTGTAATATAATTTATCAAGGTACCCAGGTATACCTACTCAAATTACATTTCTTTTTCTTAAACGTTTTTGGAAATATGTAGAAAAAACATCGTCTTAGGAGATATGAATTTTAGTCTTACATTTTTCGTGGGTTGGGCTTTAAAATTATTTCCCCTGAAATTCAAGACACCTTGTATCTTGTGTATACAGTATGTCTCAGGTTTCATAGAGTCACTCTATTAGGTTTCTTTGATTTCGTTATCTTTGCTGATGATGGGAACGGATATACAACTCCCCCTTTCAGATGAAAGTTGATTCGTGCGGCAACTTTTACGATACTTGTTTGTTAAGGTTAAGTTCCACTTCTTCTCCTTCATCTATGGCTTCTCCAAGATAGATAATAGAGAGTAGTTGCCTCCAGTGTCTGGAAAAAAAGGCTTTTTGGTGTCCTGGTGGTGTAGGCGAGTACTCGTTTTCATTGACCTTGGTTATTCCGATTCAGAGGTTTCTTCTCTTTTTGCACTTGCAGATAATATACAAGAAGATAAGGACCGTAATCAGAATAATGGTTACAATGGTAAACCAGTGGATATGTTTATTGACAAATGGTTGATTAATGAGTTTGTCTAGTTCATCAGAGTAGGTACTGGTTCAACTTGTGTTGACCAATGTTCAGATCCTCTATAATTCATTTCATATGCTTATATTATATTATTATGTGAAGAATATATTGGTAGTAGTAGATTGTTCTTATGCAATGCTTGTGATATATGCGTTAATGGTCAAGATCAAGCTTCTCAACTGTCCTAACGGATCAAGATCCTTTTGGTCAGTTGCCAAAGATGTCAATCTCACCACTGACCAATAGCGGAAACAGCCAAAGAAAAAGCGAACATTCGTGCCGAAATATTTGCATCAAATTCTACGTTAGAGCATCAAGGAAAGACTCCCCCAACTATCCCGAAAGTGAATTCCTCAATGCCAGGTGTGGCATTTCGCCAACGCGAAGTGAAACGAACACTCAAAAGCCTAGACACTAACAAGGCTACAGGGCCGGATGGCGTTCCAGCAATAGTGCTTAAGAATTGTGCTGCTGAACTAACAGCTCTACTATGCACACTTTTCTCCCTATCATACAGAACTGCATTGTTTCCTTCTAGCTGGAAATGCGCTCAAGTGCAACCAATCCCGACGAAAGGTAAAAAATATTCCAAATAACTACCGTCTAATTGCCTTAGTTCCCATCATGTCCATCATGGAGAAACTGATCAACGGACAGCTCTTAAAATGTCTAGAATCGGCAGGCATCATAAACGATCGCCAGTATCGCTTCCGCAAGTACAGATCAACGGGAGATCTGCTAACTTACGTGACCTACCTGTGGACCAAAGCCATCGAAAGCTACGACGAATCTAGTCCAGTGGTTCTCAATATATCCAAAGCATTCGATAGGGTGTTGTATGCCTGATTGCTAAGCAACCTGCAGACAGCATACGAATACGAACTACCACCAGCACTGCTCCAATTTCTTAAGGGATCGAAGCATTCGAGTTGATATTGATGGACACCTCTCGGATGAATTTAAAATCAATGCCGGAGTTCCTCAAGGATGTATATTACCTCCCACACTGTTCTTGCTCTATATCAACGATCTCTTAGACAGGAAAAACAATTCTATTTACAGCTTTGCAGACGACAGTAATTTTATATCATCATTCATGTCGCGGGCTTCAATGACTGCTGCTCGATCGTTCGCCACGCGAGCGAGAAAATCAGATTGCGGCCATCAACGAGGATAAGAACACCATCGTGGAATGGGGTAAGGAAAATAATGTCCAGTTTAACGCAGGAACGACTCAAGCCGTTGTCTTCTCAAAAAAAGCAAACACCGCAGGACCTGACTTATCAATGACAGGACAAAAGCTAGGAGCACCCTATAGAGCAAAAAAATTGTATACACCACATCAGCTCTTACTGCTCTAAAAGGCCCAGATAAGACCATTTCTGGAATACTGTTCCCATGTGGGGAGCTCGGCACCCAAACACTTGCTCAAGATATTGGACTCTATACAGAGGAGAGCAGTCCGTCTTGTGGATGACCCAGAGTTGACTAAAGATCTTGACAGCCTTCAACTTCGAAGAAAAGTGGGGCACCTGTCTCTTTACTATCGATACTACTAGGGAAGGTGTTCGAACGAGCTGGCACTTATGATTCCACCCAGAGTAGTGCCTAGCAGAAACACCCGTCAGACACAAGCGGCTCATCAACTAACGATTCAGTGGCGAACACCTAGGACGTTCCTGTTGCCGTACTCCTTTGTCTGGAGGGCAGCCTCGCTCTGGAATGGACTTCTGAGTAACGTATTTCCCGAAAACTACAACCTACAGCGCTTCAAGACCAACGTCCACTATCTTCTCCGCCACGCACCGCTCGTTGCGTGACATGGGTTTTTTTTGTGTGTGCGCCGAACAAAAAAATAAGTTTGCTGTTTGATGAAGTAATAATTGAACTATGTACTATCTTTAGGTAAGCAAAAGTGCCCGGATCAATGATGGCATTAAAAGAATTCTCGGTAAATGAATAGCTTTCTATTAATGATTCACATAAAATTAATACCGCAATTTGAGATGAATAGAAATTAAGTTGATCGGCAATATCCATTATTGATTTATGTATATCCTCGATATCTTTAATGAATGTTTCTTCATCTTGACATGAATTGTATTATTAAAATTCTTAATCACAGAGGTAGTTACTGATATTGGGTTTTTCAATAGATTTTCTATCTCATATTCGTCATGGGTAATCTTTTCGATACATTTATTAAAATATTCACCGTCCGATGCATCTAGATTTTCGGTGATTGATTTCCATACGGTTTCAATACCGTCAGCAATTCCACGTTTTTCTCTAAAAACATGATTTTTCGTATCGGCCAGTCTTTCGATGTATTTTTGATCAAACAGAACTCGATATTTGTCTAAGCAGACTTACGTGAGTTTGAACTTCGGATTTAAAAGCCATCATACGAGGTATGTTTTCATCGATTGTATCTAACAGGGTTTGCAAAATTGTATCATTGTTTACTATATTTTATTTAATTGGTTCAAAATCTTTGTACACGAGTAGGGTCCATTTATCATTTGATATTTTGATGATAGCTTCTTCACGGAAGAAGGTTAAAACAGTGTTATTGATTTATGCTAGTGTAGTGGGCGTTTGTGACTTTTCTGACAGTGGCACACACACTAAAGGGAGATCCTTTGGCACTCGAAGAGCAGTGTGTGCGCGAAGTTGATTGACACGGTTCTTAAATAGTTGTAGCTTATAATTAGGGGGGAAGAGATGTCCTGGGAGTGAGTTCCATAGTAATGCAGTGCACCAGACAAAAGGGTCCTTGTACAGACTATCTAGATCCCGAGTCGCCAACGAGACGCACAGCTCTCTTCTGAATGGAATCCAACAGTTTAGGGTGTGCTTAGGTGCGGCACGCCAGATGTGTGAGCAATATTCTAAGCACGGTCTTATTTGCGCTTTGTAGGGCAAGAGCAGCTGCTGCGCTGTATACAGTTTTTTGTTCCGAACTAGCGCACCAAGCTTCTGCGAGGCTGATTTTACGATGTTAGCAACGTGGCCATGCCAGGCATATTGCTGTTTACCAAGACACCCAGTAGTCCCATTGACGAGGATGAAAGAATGGTCGATCCTGCCATAATGATATCAGGGCCCGCCGCGGCGCATCGGCTTTCTTGGTAAACGTGGCTGCTTGGGATTTTGTTGCTTTTAATTGGACTAAATTCCTTCTCTTCGGATCTTCATTAACTGTTGTAATCTGCTCCTGTCTGCGGTGACGTCTCAGTCGCTGTTAAAGGTGTTTCTGATCTAAATAGAGAGACAAGGGTACTGTCATCTGCAAAGCTGTAAACAGGATTATTGGTTTCAGTCAGCAGGTCATTAATATATGAGGAATGGAGTTGAACGTATTGCCCCTCACGCACTTTCGCATTAATGGTGAATGTGTCTCAGATGTGTCCATGAACACACAACGTGCAGATATCGGTTCTTAAGGAAACTGGTGAGCCAGCTGCAGAGAGACGCTGGCAGTCCGCATGCCAAGCTCTGTCAAATGCCTTCAAAATATCCAACGCAATCGCTCGCCAGAAATACCTGGAGCCACTGGGGCATTGCAAAAGTTTATTCCTGGTTCTTTGATTGTGCTTGTCCTTAGTTTCGTTAATCAGACACTTGCATTCCTCTCTAGCTTCGGTAAAATAACTGCGACTTTGAGCGGTCTGATTTTGCTGCCAGTACTTGTAGGCTTGTTGTTTCCTACCTACGGGTTTTTCGCATCTTCTGTCGAACCAGGGCTTTCCCTTTGACGGTAAATTGATTACATTTGGAATGTATACTTCCATTCCTGAAGCGATTACTGACATAATCTCTTCGCAACAGACCGACGCAGCCGGGTCGTCAGTGCCAAAGCAGATGTCGAGCCAAGGAAAATCCAGGTAGAACTCTCTTAGATCCTACCAGTTTGCACAATTATAAATCCAGATTTTGCGTGGATCCTTCTGTGAGAGTGGCAGTTCACAAACCGTTGTAATAAGTTTGTGGTCGGAAGTACCTAATGGCGGGCGAACTGTAATTGTGTACTGGTCAGGATTTGTGGTTAGAAAAAGATCCAGCAGGGCAGCAAATTGACCCCTCTCTGAGATCCAAGTTGGTTCAAGAAGTTGAGTAAACCCGCAGCCGATGGCAAATGCTTCAGCTTCTCTACCTTCGTTGTCGGTCTTGTTGTGATGTGACTGGGTACAATCAGACAAGCATTAATAGAAATCAGGTCGACTTATTCTCCACGTGCTGTACTACCAGGGGCTTCACCAGATATTCCTTCCGTTGAGTGAGGACGCCACTGTTTTTTATTCAGGATTTTTTTGGATCTTTGTTAAAAGATTGGAATCCACCTTTGTCAGTTAAAATTTTCTTTTTCTGCCAACGTTTACCAGATCCTACCAACTGCGCAAATTGTTAAATTTCTAGTTTTAATTGTAACTTTTTAAAAAGCAACTTTTATTACTAAAATTTGGGTTAGATTTACAATTTAGGAATAATTTATTGGTTGAGATCCGTATTTATAGGCTATTTGTATGCTGATTCAGTGGGAACAGTCATATCTGCAGTGTCCACTGATGATGTTTTATTGATTTTGTTTGAAAATTTGCGTGGTCAATAGGAGACAACATAACAATATGGCATTGCATCTCTCGCTGCATTACAAACTTTCTGCTATTTAGTTCTTATATATTTTTTAAATTTTTGAGTAGATCCAGGTGGTTTGATACACTTTTAATCCGAAGAAAATAGTCAAAACTTATGGTACCGTTTGTACTGCTTTTCCCAGTTTTTATAAAAGCTGGATTAATCAATCTTGATCGTACGAAATCAGCTAAGAATTATTTTATCCAAAAATTTAAACATATACAATTATTTTTTAAACCTATTCCTGACAGACTCGTCGATTGTAAGCGCGCTAAGGTAACAATGTTTTGATCAGAAAATTCCTATTTAATGATCTAAGATATAATTGAAATATTTTTCATAAGAAGCTATTTTGTGGCGACATGCCAGTATGACATTTATGCTAGTCCGACCTACATTTCTAAAGCAGCCTAAACTTATGACTTTTTCATAACGTAACGTTTCTTACTATGCAGATGAAGGAAAGATAATAAAAAAGCTCACATGTTGACAGTATGTTTTTATTGCTGAAATATATAACAATACAAAATATATCACTACAATCTGGACGGAAGAATATATTAGTCTTATAATTAGAAACGAGTCTGGAAGAGAGCCTATAATTTCACTGAATTTACTGACTAATTTTGTCACTGGGACAAAAAAAATACTGGCATAACAGCAAGAATAGCAGTGATTAAAAACCTTAGATCTATTTCCTATTCCTATATCATTTTCTGAATGGATATACAAAGACATAGGTAGTGATATGCTGCTTATCTAACATAATATTGGTTATGATTGTTTGTGTAAATAAAATATGTGGACCGGGTAAAAACTACCCAAACTAACCTATGAAACGGACGGGAAATATCATATAGATAAGAGCTGCACTTGATTTTTTAAATCTGATAGGTCTGATACAATTAACCATCAGATATTATATACCCATTATTCACTATCTAAAAGTTACCACATAACTTAGATATTTATATAAAACAGAAATTCTTCGATTAATTCTATTCAATAAAAAAAATATCACCAGCATACCGGCTTATCTGAAATAAGCAAACTCAGAGTATTTTTGCTAATAAGCCGCATAGCGTGAGTAGGAGTAGCAGAGTTATACAATACACACAAAATATTATCGTTCACTTTTACAGCGTGACACTTATGATACTCGGAGCACCAATATGTCTCAACCCCTTCGTTCTGGCCGTCCAAAGCAAGCTTATCGGTTTTCTGATCTTCATATATGTTGTTTTCCTGCCAAGTTTGTGTGTTGGGTATTAATGTGTTCATAACAGCCTGATAAAAGAATGTCCGCAAAATGTCAAGTCGATGAGAGCTGCTGGAAGTTTTTCTAGAGGTAGTTTGCTGGGGGTTTTTGGACATCATGTATTTTTTCAGTTTGATGTTTATCAACAGCAATCTTAAAAAAAGGTTTCAGAGTATACTAACTGTTACGAATTGTTGATACATTTTAATAGATGAGCTTATTAAGATTAAATCACCTAATAACTGTCACTGAGTTGTATCTGTAACGCATATTAACCAGATATCGAAGACCTTTTAAATAATCCATTAAACGTCACATACTAAGAAAACAATCTTTGATAATAACCTGATACACTTATTTGGGAATAGGTATCAGCAATTTAATCTCATCCACACGTTCGTCATCAGATTCACTTTGAATTATAATCAATGCAATCCCAACTAGCAAATAGAGTCCCCAGTCCTTCTTAAAGTCACTGCCCCTAAAGTATAGTTCCTAGACCCACCCTGCCACTTAAAATGTTACTCTATAAGGAATAGTCACTTTGAAGTATATTTCGAGAGTGACCGGTTAGTGCCTACCTAGCATAAAAGTAGAAAATAAACATCCCGATTGCAAGTGGCAAACATGTAATTTAAAGAAGTGGCTAGAACTACCCGAATCTTCGAATATGACACCATAAAAGACCAAAAATTTATAGTATCTTTTTAAAGTAGCGGTCACTAACAAGTGCTACCATAATGCCTTCATTACGTTTTTGTTACTTTATAGTAACAATTTAAGTTACGGGGTAGTCGCGGCCACGACACCTAGTTACTTCTAATTTATAGTAGCATTGAAAGTAGCAAAATGGTTATTGCTACCTTCCTAGGTCACTATAAAGTAGCCGAAGATTTTAAAGTTCCAAACGGGTAGGGTTGGCCTAATATATTATTGTTCCCGATACTTTGTGGAAGCATATGGAACTATAAAGTATTTTTCGGATTAAACGGTCATATTTTTTTCATGACTTTTCAGACGAATGGCTCAAACATTTTGCGTTTTCAAGCTAAATATACCTAGACTAAAGCTTTTTTCCTTAGTTATTTTGTTATTTTTGACGGTGACCAATATTTTAAAGTTTCACGCCAGTTTCAAGCGAATTATTTTTTTTGTTTTATTACTAGGTACATGAGTTTCTATTGAAAATAATATAATAATTTGAAATGTTTTGAGACGCGCTCAAAAATTTTGTCATATAAACCCACTATTTTATTCAGTAAAGTCGATTGCGTTTTGGAATTTACCTACAAAAGGCGCTAAAATCGCATGGTAAATAACAAAAAAATAATAATGGCTTCCATAATTATTTTCAATCATGACATTTATTTTTATGAAGTGTGAAGTTGCATGAAGAGGTCGCTGCGAATAAAGTTTAACAGTTTAACGAAAGTTCCACATATCGGTGGAAAACACTTGGCTGCCACGAACCCGCGACTAGGCAGCTTCGTAACAGATAAGTCGCATTCACCAGTAGGCTACTTTATAGTAACACATCATAGTAACTCTTTTAGTGGCAAAAACTACCCAAGACACTACCCGGCTACTCAAAATATTTCCCCATTTTGGTCGCAGTTACTTAGCAGCTACGAATATACGACGTAGCCGCCGATGGTCACCGTCCACTTTGTAGTGGCTTTGATAGTAGCAGTTACCATAAATGCTAGTTGGGATGCTCTGGCGGCTGAGCATACGAACTATACACTTTTAACATCTGCAAACTATGCTCATCCATCACAACTAACAGAAGGGAAAGGAAAAAAAAATCACCAATCTATGTCCTTAATTAAGCTGTAGTTTTTCAACGAGTCTTGTTGCCTCAAACAAATGTTGCACAATAATACAAACTCTGCTCTATATCTCATGAATTGCAGTAGGTACACAGTTATGGAAAAGAAATCGGAGTATATCATGTATCATGGGAGTATATGGTAATCAATTCGGATTAGAGATTCTACGTCCTACCACCTCAAGATATGATCATAGAAATCAACCGTTTTAAATAACTGGATCAAGTCATTGGTAATACAATTAGCATATTATCAAAGAGTATATAATGTAAAGAGAAGACAGCCGGCGAATTTCCTTTGATCTCTCGTCAGCCGTTTCAATGACCTCGTCCCTTTAATTCGTAGATATCGCGACGTTGCCGGATGTAACTTTTTATCAAGGCGGGCGATGTTGACGTCAAGTCAAACAAGATGGCGAATAATCGATTTCATCACAGTGGGTCGAAAAAACGAAAATGAGGACAACATTTACTAAATATCTAATACTTTCTGCTAGGATAAAAATATATATCGAGTGATTTTCATTCAAATTCTCTGAATTTGTTTAAATTTTTGCATTTTCTTAAAATCTCAGTGCTCAACTTATTTTAATTAAAAAATGTGATAAAATTCAATTTTTTTAATGTTTCTGGCGAATTTTTATTAAAATTTATTCAGGACGTCTAAAAGCTTTAATTAATCAAATAAGAATTTCCTTCAGTTTAAATTAAAATGGTGTAATCAATATTTTTCGATTATTTAAATGGAAAATTTCATTCAAAACATAGAGGGGATAAACTCTTGGTATGTAGATAAACCAACGAAAAAGTTAATTCTATTCGAATCTCACTTTAAAGCTTCATATTCACTTCCGCAAGTTTCGCCTTTTTTTGACAGTTGTTGATTTTTCGCGCGAATGTAAGTTTTGGTCCATACTCATTGACGCGAAATTTCGTCTGCGAATATTTGCTAAAAAGTTCAAATAGTTTTAACTGTTTTGCGAATTTATGCTTTCAGTGGAATAGGTTTTATAGGTTAGGTCCAAGTACAGGAAGATGCAAGCAGGTTAGTAATATATTTTTAAGTCTAGAATGGGCTCAATTAATCTCATTTCTGCAACTAAATTGCCAAAATCGCATTTTAAAAATATATTTCTAACAGAAAATTTTCTTTTCTAGTGTCATTTAGCTGGTGGGTATTTCGTAGTTTTAGGATAATTACCAAAAGGACGCAAACGGAACATAAAATAATAATATCTCCACCGAAAAAAATTATAATTAATATTATCGAATGGTCAAAGTATCTATTCTACAATTTAACTAATGAACCCAATGCCTGAAAAGAATAAACAAATAAATATAGCAAAGCAGTCAAGAAATTTGAGGTTAAGTCACAATTATGGTAGAATTCGTAAAAAAAATAACATTTTTCGCCGCGAATAATTTTAAAGTTAAAAATGACAGTTTATGTCAAAAAAGGCGAAATTCGCGAAAGTGAGTATGAAGCTTAATTATTAGAGTAGAATTTTCTGAATATTTAGTAATAAAATTAAAACAATTAATGTTTTATCAGAAATCCGAGGATTTTTTGAGAAAAGTCATGCAAAATGCATGTATTGTAAATAAGCAAAATTTTACCGAGTGATTGTTAAAAGATTCTATTAAATGAATTGTGTTACATATCATAATTAAAGTTTACACACTTAATTTCAATTACACAATATGAATTAAAAAACTAAACCAAACGTCTCCCTAGTAAATCTAAACTTGACCGTTACGATATATATTTAACCCACTGTGTTGGCTGATCGTCCTTGCTTGACGATTGTGTCCGATATAATTCGATAACATACGAGGTGCCCTTTAAATCGGAGTTCTCATCTATCCCTCTCTAATTTGATTGCTCTGTCTTACTGTCCTCTCTTTACATTATATACTCTTTGATATTATTATGAGAAATGTCACCAGTTGTCGCTCCACAACTTTCTATTTTTTGTTTGCTGATCCCAGCATTTCTCACCGAATAGCCGATGCATCTTTTTGGTGGTCTACGTCATCCTCTTATTATCCTTACAAATCTCCATTGTTTTATTATTATTATTATCATCGCTAGCAACAGTAAGCGGCCGGAACCGATGGGAATGTTGCTGTACACTTTTGTCTTTGGTATTTACTTTTATCACTGTTCCTGTCACACATGGTCGATTGGTTGGCAGTGAACTAGAAATAGTGTACCACAGTGCCATTTAGTGTCTCTAGATTTTCGTCCAGCCAGTTTGAAGAAGTTCCGAATTGGGGCTAGGATGGTTTCTTCATTGAGGTCATTCCACCTGTACATAACACGGTTTGACAGAAAGTTTTTTCCGCATTAAGCAGGAAATTTTCTCCTTTTTCAATTTTTTTGAGTGTCCTCTGAGTTCATTAGTATTTAAGGTGAAGAAATTTAGATTGAGGTCATTGCAGTAGTCGATATTTAGGATTTAGAATGTTTCGATCAAGTCTCCCCTGTCTCTTCTTTCTCTGAGTGTGGTTAGCCCAAACAATACAAGGGTCTAACACATGTTTTGTAAATCTTACTCATGAACTCTGGTGTTTTGATGGAGAATGCTCTTGTATTAGGTAAAAGACATTTTTTAATAATTTGGTTTATGTGAGATTCCAATTTAGGTCTACCCGTATTAATACTTAAGATCTTCTGACTCTTGATTTGCAATCCATGCAAGGTGTATATGTTGTGTGGATTTTTTGCTCCTACGTCTAGGATAGTGCATTTCTCTTCATTAAGCTTAAGCATCCAAGTCTCAGTCTAGGTTTCGATTTCCCCTATATCCTCGACCAAATGTGTCAGGTCCAAGGTGGGGTTACAGTATAGCTTGGCATCATCCGCGAAAAAAGAAAATATTTGTTTTGATGTACTAGCTCGGGTCACTTATGTAGAAAATAAGCAAGAGTGGTCCGATCACCGAACCCTGTGGCACTCCAATATGCGCTTTACATGGCTTTGAGTAGACTCCATTCACTCTGACTTGGTAGGATCGCCTGGTAAGCAGCATTTCCAAAAATCTGCAAAGACATCCGCTTATTCCAAAATGTTCCATCTTGTAATTTAGCCTTCTAAAGGGCACCTTGTCAAATACAGAACGTCCACAGGATGGCAATTGTCAAGTTCCTTGGACCAGTTGTTAATACATTCTAATAGGTTTGTCATTCTGCAGCGTCTATGAAGAAATCGATGTTGACTAGCTGTGATGATCCGGTTGTTTATTAAAATTGTGTTAGTATTGATGTTCATTAGATGCCAATGTCGCTCTCTTGTTATGGCCTTATAACATCCAGTGGCCTTATAACACGAGTTATTTCCTCAATTCAAACTTTAATTTATGGTGAGAACGTCTTCCCTAAAGCTTGGGCACTTTCCGCCTATTTTTTGAATATCGCTTAGATATCTGGTTGGCCTGACTTTTCCACATCCTATTTCTATTGTCAATTTTGCGTTCAAATATCTTGCTAGCAGGTACACTCAGTCCGCAGATGGCAACTAATTTAAAGGAATTTCTCAAAACTAAAATATAGTTGAACTTTCCGAATGGACAAGTTGACTTTTCGCGTGATTTTTTATGCTTGATTAGTTCCCGAGTCATTTTCTGTCAGTAATAGCTATTCCTTACTTAGATGAATTTTCATCTAAGCTTACTTCAAGCATACAGCCCAATACTTCACCATTTTGTTTAGATCAATCTTCAATCCAAGCGTTTCTAATGCTTCATGTTGATCTAGCCGCCATTTTGGGTAAAAAATGACTATGCAAAATAGAGCCTGGCCAAGAAGGAAGATAAGACGAAGGAACAGCAGAAGTAGATTTAAATTAAGACGCGATGTTACCTGGCTAGGACAAGAGCAAAATACGGATTAGTAACGTATGTTTTAACATTATTTTCTAATCTACTTCTTTCCCCTTTGCTGACAGAAACGTAACGGGCAATGAAGCTCTTTCCCGTCATTTGGTAAAACTGCTTGTACGACCCAAGTTGAAACTGATACTATCTAAGCTGTCGCCAGATTCCACTCTCATACCACAAGATTTGGCTTCTGATGTTTCTGCTTTCTTCTTTTTGGATTAAGTTTCTGTCTTTTCTTGTTTTCAGCTCTAATTCTTTCTTGAATTTAATGTTTTTTTCTTCACTGTTCTAATATTTATTCTTAATTTTTTGCTGTTGCCTATGCTTGCAAGGTCTATTATCTATTACCAGCAAGCGGATTATGTCTCTTTAACTTCACAATCAAATGTTCAAAAGTTTCATGCAATTAAAAGGCTGATTTTTTTCCAATAACTAAACCGAACCTCTGCTATATCAGTTATTCAAGAAACTAAAGCATTTTCCTCTTCTTAAGTGAAGTATGACTCATTATGTAGAATAAATGTACTTACCTCCTAACAGTTTAGGTCAAAAATTGCCACGAAAATATTGCGCAACAGCAACCTTTAAAAATGGCGTGACAATTTGGTTTTAAACATGAGCAATAGATGTCGCAACTTGTAAGCTTCCATAGTTTATATTTTGTGGGATTCTTTCAAAATTTTATAATTAATTAAAGTGTGAACCATTGGGTGTCTTACCTTAGTGGTCTTCCACCTTCATAGTGTAACACTGCTTAATATTGACTAAGAATGAAACAAAACGTCTGTATTTTTTTTAAATGATATTGGTTACTTCACTTACCCCAAAATTCCGCTATCTACAACTATAGTGTAAGGAAAATTTCTCGGTGCACATTGAGATGCCGACTTCAAAATATCAGTGGAATTCTTGAAACATTGAGTAGCAGAATGTTCGATATCCAAAAGGGCAGGCGTCGAACCACATAAGCAACAAACTTGTACATCGGAGATAAGGCTACAAGCTACAAACCGAAACGCGACCTAAAACAATAAAGAAAATACTGTAGCAATATTAGTGTCCTCAATAATTTAACGTATGTAAAGTTGTGGGTATAGGACTTATAACAAAAACTTCCTTATTCGAAATTTGCCAACGTTTCGACCATTTATTGCTTCAGCAGAAGTTTTCTATGGTCATTAAACATTTTGACGTTCTTATCAAAAAAAACACATATTATGGAAAATATAATTGAGTCCACAATTACAACAGTAAAAACCATAAAAAACAAACACAACACATTAAAATAATTTATTAGTCCCATGGGATCTAATGCACCGGAGCAACCAATCCACTTATACGCGATATGAATGTGTAAAGACTTCCTAAATTGAATTAATAGTAAAGCACGTCAAAATGTCATTCTCCAGTTGGGGCCATCGACCAATAAGCAGTAATTTTGAATTTTCAGACGAGTCTTGATAGCCCAGTACTTATCGATTCCCTATAGAACAAAAGACTTGTGAATCAATTTTGGTTTACATTCTCCAAAGTTGTTGAGTAAGCAAACCCTAAAACAACTAGCAACACGCAACCAGATAACTTTAATATGGGTTCCTGGCCTTAGAGGCATAGAGGCCAACGAAAAAGCAGACTGCCTTACGAAAGAAGAAGCTGGAACGCCATATTATGGTCCAGAGCCCTACTCTGGCCTTATGAAGAGCCACATCACTGAAGAACTAAACAAATGGGAAAAAGACCAACTGTCGTCCTACAGGACTAAAACAGGCGAAAAGGTTTATCACCATCTCTGCGAAAAGAACAGAAAAGCTCTTAGACATGAACAGAGCAGATATTAGAACTGTCGCCGAACTGCTCACTGGACACTGCTCGGTAAAATACCACCTAAAGGCAATAGGCAAAGCAGAAGACGACCAATGCAGATTTTGCAATAATGCTACTGAAACCGCAGAACATCTAATCTGCCAATGTCCAACCCAACTCTGCAAAAGGCTCAAGTACCTTGAAGGAGTACAGCTATCACCTCAAGAAGTGAGTCAACTAGCTCCCAAAAAAATACCTTCGTTTGGAAGAAGCCTACGTCTCTTGGACACAAATTCAGTTGTAGTCACGCACAAAATATCTGTAAAGGTAGCAGTGACGTGCAGCTGAAACTAGCCAAAACGACTCCCTAGCAATCTACAATCCACAAGATTTCCAAACACCATGCAAAATCTCAGTAAACCCGGAAATTTGGAGCACACTCTATGTAAACATATAGTAAACGAGATCCTGGTCACGTTACATTAATAAAATAATGTTAGTACGAGTATTATAGGGGTCAGCTATATTTACAAAACATTATGAAACATGAAGCAAATAATAAGTTATACAATTATTATACATACAGTTGGGCTTTTATAAGGCAAAAACACAGGAATGTCCTTGGAAATATCCTTATTTTCTGTAACAGCCAAAAAGAGTAACAATCTAATCTCATGTGGATGTAGAGACCACCAACTTTCAGTAGCAGCAGCGATTTTCCCATTGATGAGAATGCAACTAAACATCGAATCGACACATTCACTGAAAGAGTCCAACACTATCTAAAACATAAAATAAAGGCAATATATTCAGTGCTGAAAATATTAAATCTTAGTGATGTGACACCAAATTATAACTTGCAATAAATATGTCTTACTTGTATAAGGTGATTTTCTGAACACAGAATTGTTTCAACATAGCCAACAATGTCGGAGGAATGTTTGTTGCTGGAATCTCCACAGTCTAAGCAATCCAGAAGCCTATCTAGTACAGGATAGCAAACCTGAATCAGTTTTTAATGTATCAAATATATTGTTAACGACCACAGCTGAATGACTGGCAAAAATACATTATAAATTGATATAGAAATGCCGCTTTATCGACAAAAAAATTATTACTATTACTGTTACCAAGCACAGCAAATCCAAGACTCCTACTACTGACATGATATCCAGTATACTTAACATTATTTTTTTCTGGCGGTTTATTATTATGCAAAAGCAAAGAACAATCTTGCTTATACTAACTTTAAAACACATTTATTTGCACCATTTTCAGATAACGCTTTTTGCAAATTCTATTCATTTGATATAATTTAAGTAACATATACATTTTGCAAATATTACGTACCCTTAGTTCTCGCTTCAATCTCTCAATGTTCCGCTGGCTTTTAGCTTCATCGATACCAACTATCAATACTACTGCATCATATGCCAACCTAAGAAGTCTGTTCAAAACATCGATAGAGCAGCCACTAGCTAACCCAATAATCACAAGGCTAAAAACCAAGATGAAGGAATACATTTTACTACAATTTAGTCAATTTACAAAAAAGTCGAAAAATATTAAGATATATTTGTTTATTTATTTAGTAGTGAAATATACAGCTAAATAACGTAATATTATAAATAATAGTCACCTCGCTACTAAATAATACGCGCACTATTGCATCCTAGATGTTACGTGTGCCCCTTTTACACAAACATAAAATGAAACTCTTGAGGTACCTAAGTGATAAATTTAATTCTATAATTTGAATCTTGAATCCAATTGATAATGTCTTTTTGCAGCTCTGATGTGGTTTAATTCTTATTTATACTCGCTGGTAGATTTTTATAAACTATGGGACCTACACATTAAATATGATTTAGGCAAATTATGTGTGTATGGACTTGTAAAGAACAAGATCATGTTGAGCTACATTCCGAGTATCAAAACCATGATTAACAGAATGATTGTAAACATTTGATTTTAACATAAATTGTATGCCAGCAATACACATGTGATTCAGCGTTAAAAAGCCACTGTTCGTGTAAACGAGCTGAGGTGGGTGGGTATCTTATATGTTTGAACAATATTATTAAATTATCCACTTCTGTGTGAGTTGCATTTTTTTTTTAAATTGATATTCTAGCATTGCTCCAAACCGCAATGCCACAATATTCGGAGTAGATTCTACTAAAGATAAATATACAGATTTTAGTGTTGAAAAGGACAGACAATTTCTTAATCCACAAACTTGCTCCTTCCATGTGAAATTCTCATCAATAAAACCCCTGGATATTTTAGTATTGTTTTTCTTTGTATGAAAGTAATACAATTGCAGCTCTGTTTTTTTCAATACAATCTGAACATTGTAGTTTAATATTTTGGAAGCAAGAAGCTATTATATCTAACACAGATTTAATTTTTTGTAGCCCCAGTTCAGCATTTATTTTTATTGATTCCCAGTCTTCACTACATATTATTATTCCTTCGTCTTGTGCAAAGCAGAAAACCACCCCTTTGCCCTTTCCCATTCAATACTCCTAAGATTCCGTCTATATACACTCAGTTCCAAAAAAAGTGACGCACCTAATTTTGGTTGCAACTTTCAAGCTTTGTCATTTCTGAACGAATGGTTGGAGTTTTTTTTTTATTTGCGGGTAGGTGATTCCAATGTCTTTCAAAAAAAAAATAAAAGAGGGGGAAATTTTTTCAGTCTCCTGCATGGTAGTGGAAAAACTCAAATCATGTTTTTTTCTTAATTTTTGACCCACACCGTGTGTTAATCAAGTAATGGTGTAGAAAGTTGCACTCTATATGGAAGACGCTTCTTTTACGAGCATTTTGTTTTTTTATCCATTGATTTATCTCTAAAATTGTCCGAATTACAGCTTTTTTGCTGAAACCTTGCAAATTACCAACTTTCTGAATTTATCGAGAAAAGTTTTCTAGTGAAATAAACTGATACGACTTTTAGACAGATTTTTTTTTAAACAAAAACAAAATTATAAACTGAGGTAACTGCTTAATACATTCTTCCACCGGTGAAAGGTTTAATCAGAGGTTAATAACCGAATGTGATCTTTTTCCGATGACGAGATCGATGACAGCCCAAATCTACATTGACATTTTACCTCATGCAGAGTTAGTTAGCAATAATTTTATATGATGCAGGATAATACCCGACCACACACCGCAGCAATGCAATAGTGCGAAACTTCCTAGAAGCTACGGGTATTACCACTTTACAGTGGCCTGCGAGAAGCCCCGATATGAACCCGATATAATATTTGTGGGATGAATTAGAGAAAAAGGTACGTTCTCGCGAGAGGCCTCCAGAAAGTCTCGCAGAAATGGCAGATGCATTAGTGGAAGAATGGGATTGTATATCAATGGAAATGATATGAATCCTAAATTTCAGTATGTCGCGTAGATTACAAGCTCTTAAGAGTTGCTAGGGGCAGTACACGGTATTAAGCAGTTTATAATTTTGTGTTTAATAAAATTCTTTCTAAAAGTCGTATCAGTTTATTTTACTAGAAAACTTTTTCTCCATAAATTCAGAGAGATGGTAATTTGCAAGGTTGCAGTCAAAATGCTGCAATTCGGAAAATTTTAGAGATAAATCAATGAAAAAAAAAATGCTTGTAAAAGATGCGCCATTCATATAGAGTGGAAGCTCTTTCTATACCATTACTTATTAACACACAAAGTGAGTCAAAAATTAAGAAAAAAACATGGTTCGAGTTTTTCCACTACCATCCAAGAGGCTTAAAAAAAATTCCACCTCTTCATTTTTTTTTGAAAGACAAAGGAGTTACCTACCAGCAAATAAAAAGAAAATTAAAATCCGTCCATTCGTTCAGAAATAACAAAGCTTGAAAGTTGCAACCAAAATTAGGTGCGTCCCTTTTTTTGGAACTGAGTGTATATATATTAAAGAGTATCTACAGTTGACAGCACCATACCTTGCGGCACCCAAAATTCAACCTCTAGTTTTGAGCTTTCCTCTCCTGATAT
>MU183021.1:0-28362 GCA_016904865.1 Pissodes strobi | reverse complement strand
ATGCTGAGCAAACTACTCTTTATGCTTGAACTTTATTGAAAGATATTCTTAACTTGAATTCTACTGCATTATTTAAACCAGGAGAACTTAGTTGCATTTTGGACTTAAGAATGAGAGAGACTTCAGTTGTGGCGGGACTGTAGGCCTAATACTAGAGATCTTCTTCGAAGGGTATTGGTATCGTCATTTCGCTTGGAAGTAAGCTCGCTTTCCAGCAATGGAAAGAACCAGACAAACAGTATCTGGGAATTCTAAAATGACACATATATTTGAAAACTATCCTCCCCAGAAAGCTAGTCGATTTCATGAAATGGATCGAAACTCTGGCCTAGGGGAAACCACAGATGTGAACCACAATAGACCAAGGGTCACAGTGGATGGCCCCATCTGGGCCCACGCACGTGAACGAAATACGAAGCTCGCTGGAGTTGCCTGCAGTTGAGGGTATATGGTATATGGAATCATACCGAATCATGATTTGCGAGACGTTAGCTACCAGAACGTTAGCTGATTCGCTGGAAGCTCAGTGAGGTATTATAGTCGAAGTGTTGGAGGGGCCCATGCAGACAGTTGCTTCCTGCGCTGCGGTTTTGAACGAAATATGGAAATGAATTTAAATAACATGGAATTAGATGGAAACTTGCTTTATTATCAGCTTAGAGTTTAAGCGACACTGCTGATGGCTATATATAGGGTATTAGATATTAGTCGACCACGCTGATTCTTTTCAGACACCCGGTATAATGAAATAACATCTCCACAATTAAGTAATAAAATTTACATTGATATGAGTTAAGTAAAAGTTATAGCTACTGGTCACGATTTTTTAAATATTACGCGATATGTACTCATGAATATTAAATTGATGTGTAAAGATATATCTTAAAGTTGGTACTCATATTTGCCTATTTTATTTAAATTATCACTAAGACTAACGCAAAAAATTAAATATTGTAATAAAAGATAATACCTATCATAAGTGTTCTATTATTTCACCATCCGGAGGCTGAGATTTACCGTTGATATCTACTTTCGAATATACTAAAATAATTTTATTACATTGTTCATATTAGCTGGAGACCTCAACATTCATTTAGTAGTGTATGCTGAACCATTGCGAAATATAGATGGGTCTATTTACAGTTATAACTTGACTCATTGTTTATATTATTATTCCGGCTCCGGTGAACGAACACTCGATCAGGTAAATCCCCATATTAAATATTTTGAATATGAGATTTAATATGAAACATTTTTATATCGGATGGTTCTTTATATGATTTAGCTTTGTGTTCATCTCAGAAACACATCGTGTTAAAATAATTATCTACAGGTGCTTAATACACTTTAACCACTTAGACTACTTCTTGATTTTTGAATTATTCTTCTAGTTCTAGTTTGATTTACTTATGTGAATTCAGGAGGGAATTTGATGCTTTACCACTTGCACATGAAGATAAAAAATATAAACACTTCCTCAATAATTAAATTTAATAATTAAATAAAGCAATTTTTACAATATCCACATTAAACATTAAAAAATATTAGCTTAATTCATATGAGTTTTTCCAAGAGTTTGCAGTATTTTGCCTTTTGCTTTGATTTGCTTGAAAAATAGTGTGAGCAAGTAAGATGATAAAATCATATAAACACTTGTTTAATTAAATTTAATAATTAAAGAAAATAATGATTACAAAACACTACGCACACTCACACTTACAAACCAGAAAATATAAGCTTAATTCATGTGAGTTTTCCGAACAGTTCGAGGTATTTTCAGGATTTTATTTTAATTAAAATTAATTTAAACAGTATTTCTATTTCCATCTGCTGTAATTTAATGCAGAACATTGCCGGTCGTGAAATTTTCCTACATATTATATTCTGCAAAAAAAAAACAAATCTTTTGTATTAAACATTTCCCGCTAGCTTTCAAGGTTTATGAAATTATCAACAGTTTCTATATATATATCAGCGACCCTGTATAATGTATACAGGGTTTTCCACATTTTGTCATGTCCGTAACTACAAGAGATAGAAGATTTGTTCGTGGCCGTAGATAATGATATGAAGGTTATATAATTGGCAATATATTTTGCTTTTTTTATATGCTTAATTCTGGGTAGGTGTGAATGAAAAGTATTTTTATATTATATATTTCGGATACATTGTTCTTATTGCACTTCCACAATTCACAAATACTTATATCCATTTAAATAAAATGCACTATTCTATTCTAGTTTTGGAATTGCTTTTACATAAAGGGCACTGCCACTCCTTCAGAATTTATCTTTTTTTATGGTAGTGGTACACACACTAAAGGGAGATCCTATGGCACTGGACGAGCGGTGTGTGCGCGAAGGTGTTGATTGACGCGGTTCATGAATAGTTGTAAGTTATAATTAGAGGGAAACAGATGTCCTGGGATTGAATTCCACAGTAATGCAGTGCGCCAGACAAAAAAATCCTTGTAAAGCGACGTTCTAGGTGTTTCCAGTTGTACAACGAACTGGTGCGCTCTTGCCGTCTGTCGCAACTGTCTGACAGGCGCTGCTGGGGGCGGAATGATGCGGGCCAAATCCTGGGAACATCTGCCGTGAATATATCTGTAAAACAGGGATATCTCGGCCACATGTCTGCGGTGTTCCCGACTATCCAGATCCCGGGCCAACCCTGGGTCGCTGACGAGACGCACAGCTCTCTTCTGAGTGGAATCCAGCAGCTTTAGGGTGTGCTTATGTGCGGCACCTCAGATGTGTGAACAATATTCTAAGCACGCTCTTATTTGCGCTTTGCAGAGCAAGAGGAGGCTGCTGCGGTGTATAGAGTTTTTTGTTGCGAAATAGCGCACCAAGCTTCTGCGAGACTAATTTTGCGATGTTAACAACGTGGTCATGCCAGGACATGTTACTGTTGACCGAGACACCCATAGTCCGATCGACGAGGATAAAGGAATGATCGATCCTGCCATAATGATATCAGGGCCCGGCGTATTGGCTTTCTTCATAAACCTGGCTGCTTGGGTTTTTGCTGCATTGAACTGGACCAAATTCCTGTCGCCTCAGGTTCGAACTTTCTCCAGAACTTGATTAATTGTTGTAATCTGCTCCTGTCTGCGCTGTGGTGATAAGTCTCAGTCGCTGGTAAAGATTTTTCTGATCTAAATTGGGAGACAAGGGTACTGTCATCTGCAAAATTGTACTGGTATCGGTCAGCAGGTCATTAAAATAGATGAGGAACAGAGTTGGTGAAAGTATTGCGCCCTGAAGCACTCACGGATTAATGGTGAATGTGTCCATCAACTGCAACATGCAGAGATCGGTTCTTAAGGAAACTACCAAGCCAGCTGCACAGAGACGCGGGCAGTCTGAAGGAGGGCAGTTTGTTGAGCAGTCCGTCATGCCAAACTCTGTCAAATGCCTTCGAAATATCCAACGCAATAGCTCGAGATTCTCCATAGTTCTTAATTGCCATACTCCATATATGAGTGACATAGGCCAATATATCTCCGGTCGATCTCTGCTTGCGAAAGACGTATTAGATATCGCTAATTATTCTGTTGGTCTCGAGATGCCTGAGTAGTTGCTGATTGACTACACGTTTTATGACTTTGGAGATTATTGGAAGCAAGGTAATTGGGCAATAGTTTGAGGGCGTGGTTTTCATGTCTTTTTTAGGAACAGGTTATATTCTGGCGACTTTCCAAGAAGATGTGTAAATTCCTTGTCAGTAAGACAGAGAAAAAAGTCTGGAAAAAATGGGTGTTAGTTCGTTGGCGCAGTTCTTTAACACAATGGCAGGTATTTCATTCAGCCCTGATGCCTTTTGCGTATGGGTTTCACGAATGTCACGGTGGTCAAGCTTAACTTCTGTCATGATAGTGTTGATGTTGGGAATGGGGGGGGGGAGCATTGCCCTGGGGGACGTTTAAGGTAGAATGCGATGAAAACATTTTGGTGGGCATGTTTGCTTTTTTCCTTGGCTGTAGTCGCAGTAACGCCGCGGTCGTCCATCAAAACTGGAAGAGACGTTTTTGTAGATTTATTACTTACTGCCTTTGCTTCCGGTCAGAAATTCCTGGAGCCACTGAGGCATTGCAAAAATTTATTTCGGGTTCTTTGATTGTGTTTCTCTTTTGTTTCGTCAGTCACACGTTTGCGACTTTCAGCGGTCTGATTTTGCTGTCAGTACTTGTAGGCTTGTTGTTTTCTATCTCCGGCTCTTTTGCATCTTATGTCGAACCAGGGCTTTCCTTTTCACGGTAACTTGATGAAATTTGGGATGTATGCTTCCATTCCTGAGGTGATTACTTGCGTAACCTCTTCGGAACAGACTGACAGGTCGTCAGTGCCAAAGCAGACGTCGAGCCAAGGAAAGTTCAGGTAGAACTCTCTTAGATCCTCCCAGTTTGCATAATTGTAATGCCATATTTTATAAGGCAATGGTGGATCCGTTTGTGGCAGTTCACAAATCGTTGCAATAAGTTTGCGGACGGAAGTACCTAATGGCGGACCAACTGTAATTGTGTACTTGTCAGGACCTGTGGTTAGAAAAAGATCCAGAGGGCGGCAAATTCACCTCTCTCTGAGATGCGAGTTGGTTCGTCTACAAGTTGAGTAAGCCCGCAGCTGATGGCAAATAATGCTTCAGCTCCCCTACCTTCGCTGTCGATCTTGTTGTGATGTTTGAGCCATTTGGTGTTATGAGCATTGAAATCTCCCAGAACGATTATGTCTGAATTGAGCTTGGGTATGCTCTATCGCTCGGAGGGCCCTAGAGACAGCATATTAACTTGGTTAATCCCTTGGCAGTGAACTTGAGCCACATGGCGTCAAGGTTGTTCGGTTCGAGTGTTTCTTCGCGGTGACACGAAAGGTCGCTTCGGATAAATATAAGACTATTCCATTCAAAATTATCGAACTTCAAAAAGGGGCAAAAACGCCGCATTTTACGTCCGATTTCCATGGCGGCCAACCATGCTGCGCACTCCGGCGTTCTATAAAATGTGGGGGATTTTGTTTTCTTTAATTTTGTATAGGGTGATGTGTTCGATAAAATGCATAGTTTTCAAGATATAGGCAAAATATTGAAAAGGGTGCCAAAATTTTAACGTTTTTGCAAAGTTCAGATTCATGTTCAGCGACCCAAAAAACGTAAATGGTGAGACAATTACGACTATGGCAAAACTTTCCGCAATTTTCTTTAATATGCTTAGGCTATTTTATTACTGTGTTATTACTTTCTCTACTTTTGAAACGAACTATTTTTTACTTAAATATTATGCTTGACAATTTTCAAGCTCCAAGCTTCAACATTGTGCGGCGTTGACAATTGAAAATTGCCCATAGTTTCAAGATGGTTAACAATATTTCCGTGAAGTATTGAAAGGGTGAACATGTTTTCATAGATTTTAAGAAATCATACACATTTATTTAAATCTCTTTTTGCCTGGAACGATATTTAAGCAGGTTCTTAATGCATAAAACACGATTACCCTAGTTTTATTGTACAAGAAATTATTGTTGAATGATGTTCCCGAATGACTGGAATTGGAAAGTCCACCGTTTTCAAATTATTGCGGGAGAGAAAGGTAGCAGGTCATGTGGAAAATTCCAGGATGACCAGCAAAAGTCCTTGATGAAGACACCAAATGTGTAATTCAAAGAAAGGTTTACTCTTTTTATTTTAAAAAAGAAATACCCGCCCTAAATAAAATTTTGATGAAGCTTGGCCAAGACGACAGTATTCATTTGATAACTAGCAAATTATTATGGAGAACTTTAAAAATATGGATTTTGCCTGGGAAAAGCTTAACCGAAAAGCACTTTTACTGGAAAGCGATGAAATTGTTTGCTGGCGACGAAAATACTTGAAAAGTATAAAGCAGTACCGCAGGGAGCAAAAAAAATTATCCTGATGAGACGTGGATCAATGAAGGTTATATAGTACAAAAAATTTGGCAAGAAAAAAATATAACCAGTGCCCGCCAAGCATTCCTGGAAGGCCTGTCAACTGGTATTAAGGTGTCTTCGGAAAAAGGGAAGACACATTGCACACATTGGAAGCGAAGATGCGGAAGAGGGATTTTTAAAAGAAGGTTTGCTAACCTTTCAGTCGTGCCGGACGAGAGATTACCATGAGAACATGAATTCGGATGTTTTTGAAGACTATTTTAATGAAATGATAAAATTTGATTCGGTGGTGGTTATGGATCACCCAAGGAATCATTCACGGCGCATAGAGAATACACCAACTTCATCTTGGAGAAAACAAGAAATTATCGACTGGCTAACTAACAAAGGTATTGAGTTTGAACTGAATTTGATAAAGAACGAACTACTAGCTATAGCAAATTTACACAAACATTGTTTTATGAAGTATGCCGTGGAACATATAGCAGAAAAATATAATGTAACTGCGCTTACCGCCTTATCATTGCGAAGTAAATCCTATAGAACTTATATGGGCGCAAGTGAAAGGATTTGTAGCAAGACAAAACACGACATTTAAAATGAAAGATGTTAAACTACTGTTGGATCAAGCCATTAAGGAAGTAACACCAGAGAACTGACGAAAAGCAGTTCAGCATGTGATTAAACAGGAGGGAGAAATGTGGGATCTTGACAACTTGATCGATCAGACGGTCGGCACTTTAATTATAATGTCAAGCGGTGATGACAGTTCGTCAGATGACGAAGAATATAACCTATTATAATTTAATTGTTGTATAATAATGTATAATAATAATTTTAATATTTATGTATATTATGTATATATTATATATAATTTTTATTTTGTTAAAATAAAATTTCGATAAATTTAAATTATTTCTACAAGTATCTAACCTGCACGCTTTTGGCGTACCATTTTCAGTGTTTATGAATAGATAACAATAGGCAAAACCCATAAATTAACTCAAAACCGGGTGGTACTACCTTCTCGTGATGAAAAGAAGGAATTTTGCAATGAAACCAATGCCAAACTATGGAAGTGGCATAAATTATTGGTGGGTCACCCTGTAGTCCTTTTTTTATAACTAATGAGGTTTCATTACTCTATATATTTCTGAAACAGACAGAAAATCCTTAAAATTTGTGAATTTATTGTCGGTCCGTATTTCCAACAATTGGAAACACCGGACTAGATATAGTTGGTAATTTATTTTAGAACATATTTAAAATAATAAATGTTCATTGATGTCAAAGCATGTACCACAAAAGATCTTAAACTAAAAGGATTTTATGACATTGACTTGACTGTTTCACTGTCACGATAATTATAATTTTGAGTAAATCAGGCCAAAGCGCTAAAATATCCATAACCTTGATTTAAAGTGGGTGTTATGTATTGAAATTCCCGAACAAACTATTTTTATATTATAATGAGTAATTTAATTATGCAGGTAGATAAAAAACTGGCCCCACAATCGAGATGAGTTGGCGTAGCGATGCTCTGGATACTTTTTGTGGATCCCCCTTTTGGGTGAGTGCAACAATCGAACAATATCTTATACATTAAGTTTAAAAGTCGTATTATAATATCTTCGAAATTTGTAATTCATGACGTGGGCTTCTTTAAACATTTCTGTCATCAAGTCTCCTCTTTGAATTATAGATGATATTTCTGCTCCCTTTTAATATTCAATTAACTTAACAACTACAATATTCAGGAAAGAACAAATTACCGAGGAATGTTCTTCCTGATTATCACCATTAAAAATTAAAACATTTGTCTAAGAAATATTAGGAATATATTCTCAAACAGGGGAACAATACAAGCCTCCAGGAAAGAAAACTGACAAGACTGATGCATTCAGGTGCTACCAAAGCACTCCATAAAAGAAGTCTCGCAAATGTTATTGAAATATTAAGAGATCGAAAAATAAATAAGAAACTAAGCAATCGCCTACGTGACCATCGACAATTGCAGAAAAAAATTAAATAGAGAGCCTTTAAAAAACAAATTGAAATAAATGGTGCAATGTGACAAGACGATTAACATGCAATTATTTGAGACAGACTACGAATATGTATCTACATTGAGGCTTGAATAACCTATCAAAGAAATAATACGAAACTTATAGTAATATCAATGAGGGTATGAACGCCATCGTCGAATGGGGTGAGGAAAACAATGTCCAGTTTAATGCAACTGTCTTCTCAAAAAAGCAAATACCGCAGGACCTGACTTATCAATGACAGGACAAACACTGACTCTGGCCTCATCCATAAGCTTGCTGGGCGCGTAATCACATCACCAAAATCGACAAGGCAACAGCATAAACGCTAGGAGCACTCTATAGGACAAAATAATTGTACACAGCTCATAAGCTCTTACTGCTCTATAGGGCACAGATAAGACTATCTGTGGAATACACTTCCCATGTGTGGAGCTCGGCACTCAAACACATGCGCAAGATATTAGATTCCATACAGAGGACAGTAGTCCATCTCGCGGATGACCCAGAGTAGACTAAAGACCTTAATAGCCTTGAATATCGAAGAAAAATGACGAGCCTAGTTCTTTACTATCGACACTACCACGGAAGGTGTTCGAACGAGCTGGCACTTATGATTCCGGCCAGAGTTTTGTCCAACAGAAATACCCGCCAGACATAAGCTGCTCGTCAACATACGATTCAGTTGTGAACACCTAAGACGGCGCTATTGTCGGGCTTCTTTCTCTGGAAGAGTACCTCGCTCTGGAATGGACTTCCGAGTAACGTCTTTCCCAAAAACTACAACCTACAGCAACAGCGCTCTTCAAGTTCAATGTCCACCGTTTTCTCCGCACACGCACCGCTCGTTGAGTGGTATAGCATTTTCCTTTTGTGGGTGTGCCGAACATAAAAAAAATCGACGAACCAGTATGGATCATAATTGAATTTGATGATAGAATCTTAGAGGCAGTAATGATTTTAAACTACTTGGGGTCGGAATTAACAACCAATGGAAATCTACAACAGGGAGTCAAATAACATGCAATTTTAGAATTCTTAAACTACAGAATGGAGCAAAACACATTTCAATGTAGAAAGCAAGGTAAAGGTACGCGTCCACTAATCGGCATCGGACGGACGGTACGCATCCTACGAATCGGATTTTATAATTATCTACATTGTTTCAATATGACTGCGTTCACCTATCGGCATCGACCCGACCGCACTTCGGCATTTCCGGACGGGATCCCGAAGACGAAATCAAAATCCGTTTCGTGCGGACACTGCCGATGCTGATACTGTTAATACTGACAAGAACACGCAGGTGTCACGGTATATTTCCCTTTCCAAACTTTATTGGAGAACTACGTTGGGGTTTGGAACCTTCAGCAACATGCACCAAAACAGAGTTTTATCCACAATACCGAAACAGAATATTTGCACTCGACGCGCGTTTCGATAACCATGTTAGCATCATCAAGAGATGATTAAAACAGTTTATTCTGTTTCGGTATTGTGGATAAAACTCTGTTTTGGTTTATTGGAGAAGATAGCAAGGATTTTTGTTAGTTAGTTTGTGACTTTCCTCCACATTGCTTTAACGTAATTATGGATGTAGCAAGACTTATCACGATTGTGCACGAGTATAAGTTTACAATGTGGGGTATCTAGAATATTCGGACATTTTTCTCAGGGACAATATTTGCAGTTTCGTTTTCTTCTTCTTCTTACAACACGTCAATAATTATAAAATCTTCATTCAGTAACAAAATAATGCTTTTGCTTCTTCAAAAGCACTTAGCTAACTGCGGGAGAAATACTGATACCGACTCCAATAATCCGTGGTAGTAGACGCAGGACACAAAAAAAATCCGATTCGTCCGATTCGTACCGTCCGTCCGATGACGATTAGTGGACGCGTACCTTAAAAATATACAAAATAATATAACATAAAATATAATTAATGAAAACAGCAGGAATGTAGATAATAATGAACCGTCCTCCAGTATTTCATAGAATAGGAAATGAAGGCCTATGAAGATAAAGCTGAATCAATGAATTAGGCAAACAAGGAAGCACTGGAACAAACGTGTTGACATGATAGATAATAGCAAGCTGGCAAAAATTGTAATCTAGTCCACCAAGATGATGAAGATACAAGAATTGAAGAATCTCAATTGAATAGAAATGCCACAGCTCTAGGCAACTAAGTATGAATAAAAAGAATAAAAATAAGAAGTGGAAAAAATTCACGAACCGAGTATGCTCTTACCAGGCGTTGATGTCAAGCGCATCTAAACTCGCTACAGGCAAACAAATGATAAACAATTTAAAAAATATAAGTAATTTATTGCTCAGATTATACTTTTGAGATTTTCTTCACAATTTACTGGATATCCTTTTAGGAAAGGAGTAGTTAATAATAAACTTATTGCTGGTCTTGCCAAGCATTTTTAAGGTCTCGTTATAACCAGTGAACCAGTTTTTTAGCGCCACTATGGGTTTGAAAAATCATTCGAACAATATCGACGACAAACTTCGAAAATTGCAGTTTTTTTTTTCTGAATCGATGATCTGCTGAATATTTGTCTACACTTTCAGGTGATAGAAATATTTTCATTAGTGACTATTTACAGACGTAGTCAGAATATACATGGAACGATTTTCAATCATCATTAAATCGCCAACATTGATGGTGAGAAGTTGGCGGAGCTATATGCTGATGACTGCATCAGTGCATGAATAGAAAAAGAAGAAGAGCTACTGTGTCATAATAAGTCAAACAACATTCGTCCAAAACCATGAAAAAGAGAAAGACGCATTCATATGTTTACTGGCCCTTCTCATCGTCAATCATCCCATTCGAAAATTCGAAAAAGCGGAAGAGAAGAAGAGATGTAATGATATAGTCCATAACACAATATAAAGATTGCTTTCAAATAGGAGACTAACTCATCGAGTAAGGTAGATTAAGCCGGATATTCACACTCACATGTTACCTGCTAATACCAACTTATGTTGCCATCCAGGCGATCCAGTTTAGTCTGTCAGCTCACCTCTAGAAAATTATCGGATATTCTCTTTAGGAAAGATAATTATACTTACTCCTTGCTGATTTCTTCTTGCAATTTTGAAGCTTCCACACACGGAAATAGGGTTATATCGATCTGACCAGGGGACCAACTTATCAGCGTCTATGCGGGAAGTATTTATATGGATAAACTCTTACAGAAATCATTAGCAAAAATCAATGACCTGTCTTTACCAAATGAAATCGCTTTTTCTTTGTGCGCTGATCAAATTATTGATTCATGCCTCTTCATCATCGATTATTATCAGAAGTAGTAGCATATACATGGAGCAATACCAAACGCATCATGCATTAAACTTTTAATATTGAAGATGGAAATTTTTAGTCAAGTCCAAGAACTTTAATGCAAAAAGTACCAGAGAAGACGCAACAGCGAGCAAAATATCCGATAAAATAAGGATTGTGAAGATGATTACCAAATCCTGGACTGCATTCTGTAGTAAGCTGACAATGGTTAAACTAGAGGAATTAATTGGCATGAAGATTCATTTACCTAGGAAAATTCGATAAAGAAAATTCCATTGGACCGCAATGACGATGTCTAATGATATGGAGGCAAGAATATACACAAAAAGTAAAACTAGTTAGAAAGTTTAAATAGTATAGCGATTAGCGCACCAATCAGTGGGATTTCTAGTATACCAACTCAAACAGCGGATTTACACTAAAGCGAATAATGGTACAGTCTCAGTCAACACTTCAAAGCCAAAATATTGGTCTCTCAATCAACTAACTGAAAGCATAAGACTTACTCTAAGATGGGAGTTTTGCGGTGAGGAAGTTTAAGACAACAAAATGACAGTTCCCTTACTGTAGATAAATTCAAATGCAGCATTCTATGAACGAAAACCATTCTGGGAAGTTACGAATGCCACCTAAAGGAAAACCATTCTATTGGAAGGATGCTCCAGGATATAGCAAATGAATGGGCTCAGATTCTACTCAACTAACGAATTTAGGCTTGTTATATCAGGTTTTTTTTGGCTAGTTGTAATCATCTTAAGAAGCTAAACACCTTCGACTACGGAACCTGTGGATTTAGTAATTATTCAACGCATTGTGTGTCTGAGACAGGCTAAACTATCTACAAACTTAATTACAAAATTTTACTGATTATTTAAGTGTTTCATATAATTTTTCTTTCAGAATTCCACCTTGACTTGGTACACCAACGATCCAGACTTCACAACATGTTTCGAGAAAACCGCCCTGGTGCTAATCCCAGTAATATTCTTCTGGGCATTCCTTCCATTGGAATACTACTGGCTAAGAATTAGTTTAAATCGAAATGTGCCTTGGAACTGGAAAAACGTTACCAAATTCCTGATAGTAACCGCAATTTCTGTGATATGTGTTTGCGAGTTCTTGTCGAATCTCAGCGACGAAATGGTACTGGTTAAGGTCAATATCCATATGCCTTTGGTGAAGCTGGCAACGTTTGTAAGTACCAATAAACATACAACAATTTTTTATTTATGTTAACGGACTCATCTCTAGATTAGCAAAGGTCCCCGAATATAAGTGTTTTGCTAATTAGTTAGTCTGTAACTTAGGAAATTCTCATTTTGACCTATGCAACTATCATTTGCTTTACAATTGACTTTTTTGGTTTTGATGATAAAAAAAATCTTGAAACATATTTGGAATTTTTCTTATCTTTGAACGATTGTTAAGCTTTTTAATCTATCGATGATGGGAGGAAGGAAAGTTTATCGAAGTGAATATCTTAAAATGTAATCCAAAGAGTAGGTCTAATTCTGGTTAATCTGTTACTAATCTAATAATAATATATGCTACACATTATTCAGTTTCCCAGTAATAAAATATGACGTAGTGAGTCAAAATTCGAAATAGCGATAAGTCTAATTTTTACTAGCTGACCCTGTATAAAAGGCATCATTCTTTCCCAGGCGTGTTTTAATTCACTTTTTGGCGTAGATTCTTGTCAAGTAATCGGCTTCTCTAATAAAAAATCTTTTCGAGAAATTAATAAAATCCTTAATTTTTTTTTACCTAGAAATCGATGCCTTTGCATTTTCCCTTAATAGTCAATTTTCTCGACAATCTCGAAATAGAAAAGCTTTTAGAAAGTTTTTTGCTCGAAATTCCCTATCAAATTGTAGTTTCAGTTTTCCCTACCCTCGCGATTTCTTCCGCCCTAGAACAACCCAAAATGACCAAAACACCAAAAAAATACTCGTCATTTTCCGATTCTCGATAATTTGAATACAGTTCGGAAAACATCAAAAGGCACGTACCTTTTGAAAAAAAATCCATCAAAATTAGTTAGTTTTTCTGGAGCTATCGCGTATAAAAGCAAAATTTAATAACTCGGAAACAGAAAATCGGATCGCTAAAACGTACCAAAAAGTGTGCTAAAGGCATCTAAAAAACTGTTAATTTCAAAAAAATTACATAATAATATTTATACAGGGTGCTACAAATTCGAGTGCATGCATGGGGATCTCGGACACCGTAAGAGATACGAAGTCGGTTAAATGAAGGCAAAGTTGTGCAATTTGATGCACAACAAGATGCAGTTTTGAAATTTGAAAAATTCCGAATAGTGCCGGAGTTATTCGTAAAAAACCGAAAAGCGGCTATTTTATTTTTTTTTTCTTGACTTTATTTGAAGAGATAATATAACATAAATTTAATATTATTATTGCCACTTTTTCCCCTTTATAAAATGGCAGTATCAAATTTTAAATCTGACGTTTCGTGTCCGGGCCCCCATCATCAACTTCATTTTTCTAAATACGGACCTGGATTTTTTATTTCATTTTTTAGAAGCCTTTGGTCTCCCAAAACCAACGATGTATGACACTTGTCCAATATCGGTAACAAATATTCTCATAACTGAAATCGGGTCAGAAAAGATCGCCCCAAAAAATCTAGATTTGTAGATTTATTGATAAGTGTGATACATCGTTGGTTTTGGGAGACCAAAGGCTTCTAAAAAATTAAATAAAAAATCCAGGTCAGTATTTAAAAAAATGAAGTTGATGATGGGGGCCCGGACACGAAACGTTAGATTAAAAATTTGATACTGCTATTTTATAAAGGGGAAAAAGTGGCAATAATAAAGTTAAATTTATGTTATATTATCTCTTCAAATAAAGTCAGGAAAAAATAAAAATAAAATAGCCGCTTTTCGGTTTTTCTCGAATATCTCCGGAACTATTCGGAATTTTTCAAATTTCAAAACTGCATCTTGTTGGGCTTCAAATTGCACAACTTTGCCTCAATTTAACCGACTTCGTATCTCTTACGGTTCCCGAGATCCCCATGCATGTACTCGAATTTGTAGCACCCTGTATATGAGGCAGAGTTATTGGGGTTAATTTATAAGTTAAAAGGTCTTACATACTTAAAAAAATCTTTAAACTTTTCTAGTGTTTTCAACATTTTTAATTTCGTACTTTTAAAAATATAACACTTATTTTGAGGTACTATATTTTTGCCACTTAAAGCACTGTTCTTTCATCTCAACAAAATTAAATTTTGTTGAAAAATTGGTAGCAATTAAGTTGCCCAAATATTTGTTATTTATGAATCCCCACAAAGGTATGTATATTTTTTACATTGCACCATCAGGTGCGATATTTTGAAATTCGCGTTTAAATATTTTTATTTAAACGCAACGCACGCATTCATGAGATATTGTCAAAGCAAATCATACTTAGTTAAACAAGGCCAATCCTATCGCCTTGCGATCTGTGGACAATGAAAAAATCTGAAGTGGGATTCGCGTCACGTCATACTGATTAACCGAAACGTTCCATTTAAATTAGTATAACAGCGATTTCTAGGGATTCTTCCATTTTGTTTAACGAATTATTTCTGCTTTTTTTATGGCACATTAAAAATATTTAATTTGTATATTTACCAAAGTTTAGTTTCAGAAAATAAATAGGAAAATATGTAAATGTTAATTTACCAAATTTAGCTACGTTAACTTCATGAACATAAATTCAGGAGAATAATTAAATCTTGGACTTTATTTTGATACAAATATTTCCATTACTTTTTAAAACATAACGTATACAGTATGTCTACGGATAGAGGAGGGTCCAAGAGGTTTCGACAAAATGTTATTCTTGATAAATTTCTGCTTCCCGAAAAATTACGGTTTGCGAAGAGAATTTTGGACTTTATGAAAACATGAAACACTATTAAGAGTAAACTACCCTTATTTCTCATTTTGTAGCACAATGGTAAATAAAATAAATATTTCAAGTCCTACCCAATGAATAATTCCAAAATTTCAAATGAGTATCCCAAGCTTTATTTTCCTTTCAAAATTCAAACCATTTTTTCCTCATTTCACTTATCCTTTATGACAGAAGATGTCACATTATTAATTTTAAATTCTGGTTTTGAAAAATAATTTTAAAATGCTAGCTCTTGTACCAAAAAAGATTTGTGGTGCAGTGTTATGGAACCACAAATAACTCTTACAAATAGGTACAAGAACGATTTGTCGAAAAGTTTCCGGGGGTTTCTGTTTAAATGCATGGAATTCGTCAGTTATACAAGAGATTTAAAGATACTGGGTCGGTGGAAAATTTAAAAAAGAAGAGCAGAACTTTGACGAAGATGATGCAACTGCAGTTGTTGCCTTGCATTCTCTCTTTTTTATGTTCAGCACACGCATACACAAAAGGAAAATCCTATACCACTCAACGAGAGCGGTGCGTGTGCGGAGAAGACGGTGCCGGTGGACGTTAGACTTGAAGCGCTGTAGGTTGTAATTTTCAGGAAAGACGTTCCTCGGAAGTCCATTCCGGAGCGAGGCAGTCTTCCAGACAAAGGAGTCCCGCAACAGCGACGACCTAGGTGACTCTGCCTATGACCGTCTCGTAGAGCAGACCTACTGTTACTTAGCCACAGGTGGTTTAACTAAGCGTGAATTTACTTTTCGTACCGGGACCTATATTCATATATAGCGTTCTATAACGTGTAGATCTGCTTCTATGCCGTAATGTATAGTTAGTAAGGATCAATTTATTGAGTTCTTTCTCATATAATGTTCAATTTCCGGGGACGGATCCCCGGGCTAAACGGCAATGTCTGAGGCGGGTGATGAATCATCTTGGACTCAATCGGATTCTGACGTTAGCGAGCGGTCGACCGCAGCTAGAAAAGAGTCAGCACAACTTTACGCAGTTATAAGGTATCACAACCTCGAATGCCGCACGTGTAGCGATAACTTCAGCTTTTTAACATATAACTTAGACGAGAAAACGCGAAAAGAACTCGAAGACTGCACTAGAAAGGCAAGAGCCCACTGTATCGAAGCACACCCCCAGAAAATGAAAATTGTGGAAGCCGACCTAAAAGAGGAAAAGCGTTTTCTCAAACTTCTTGCAATACACAAGAACGAGTGTGAAAGCTGTAAAATGGCTTATAATTACTTGAGCGAACCCGACCGATTAGCCAGTAATTTAGGATATGCTACGAAACGTGCATATCCAAATCACCTAAACAAAGCGCATCCACTTACTATGCAAAAGAGAGCGGCTCAATCGAAAGTCGTTTGTGGCCAGAAAACTAAGAATCCGGTAACGGCTTCTAAAGATATGGGAAAAAGCGACACATCACCAACGTACGCTAAGAAACAAAAAATTGGCGACAACACTGAAAAAAGTGACATTCATGTGACCGCTATGGAAACAACATCACCTGATGTTGCATCAGCTTCCACGTCGGTAGCCAGGCGCGACTCGCTGGCTCCGCCTCCCCAGGGCATTGAGACCACTACCACCGAAAGCGACAATCCGCCTCCTCAAGTTACTGAATTCAAGGTGCCATACAAGACGGTGGCTTTCAAAAGGAACATCCGTAAGGTCTACCTAGATGTAGGTGGCGATCCAACCACCCAAAAGACACCAGGAATCGAAACAAAGAACAGATTTGAGCCGCTCAGCGAAACCGAGGGAGACGATGCATCGGTATCCACCGAACAGGAGACCAGAATATCAGGATATCTTCTCGAGTTATCCCAAAACCAAAGCCATTACTCAAAGTCAAACCTACGCTTCCTCTCCCTATTGCCATCAAGGGGGGATCCATGAATCATAACTAACTTAAAAGCCGCGAAGGTCTCCGATTGTAAACTAAAATATACTAGAAATTCCATTATTGTCTTCTGCAATCAAACAAAGGACTGGCAAAATTCGAAGCGTATGTTCGAAAACGACAAACTAGGATTCCATTCATATGTAGAGAAACTACAGAAAGCGCATGGCTTCGTACTGAAGGGCCTTGACGGTGACATTCTTCCTCAAGAAGTAAAAAACGCCCTAATTGGCGAATACGACCTTAAAATAATAGACGTATTCATAATGGAAAAGACGAGAAACCCATTATATCTTGTCGTCACTGAAGCCGGTATAACATTAAAACCTCTAAACCAGAAATGTAAGTACCTTATGGCAATCCGTATTTCATGGGAATATCGCTGTAGCGAAAAAGCAGTTATGCAGTCCAAGCGCTGTCAGGGGCATGGACAGTGGACACGCTGTAACTTACTGCCACAGGGAATGGAGGTGCTCCAAATGCGCGGGGCCTCATCAGATCACGGAGTGCACAAGTGATGTTATTAAGTGCGCAAATTGCGGAGGAGATCACCGGTCCAGTGACGTCGAATGCCCGATGTATCTCGTCAAGATATCGCAAATACAACTAATCCAAGAAAGCCAACCCTCAAAGAAGACGTACAGACCCGCACCACCGCCTGCAAGACCAGCCTGGCAAGCAGGAGCGCAGAAACAGTTATCCCGCAGGAATTATGACAGAGACTTCCCTGAAATTAGACGCACCAATAGTGCTAACAGTGTAAATAATATTAACAATGTAAATTTTCAACCAGTAAGCTCAAACGTAAAAGTACAGGTATTCAATTAACGAAAGGTATAGGCGCCTCAGGCGATTTTCATAAGCTCCATCAAATTGTAAATAAAATTAACACTATTGTAAATATTCCTCAACTTCTGAAGGCTATGGAAGACTATGCCAGTCTCCTAGAAGCCTGTGATGGCATCAAACAATCAATTTTTCAAGTCACCTTAAACTTTTTTACCAACGAAATCGAAAACTACAATTTCTAATGTATTGTTAATCAACTAACTTCAATTGCGAGCAATGCACTCAATCTAAACAGCGAAGCCCACCATTGGTCAGCCGAGGGGGCGGAGCTAATCAAGTGTATGTACATATTTATGTCTTCTGTTGACATTCTTAAGCAGGGTTTTTCGAAGTGCTGTTTCCCTGTCAACTTACTCTCACTAACACACGACTTGAAAATCAGAATCATTAACAAACATCCTATGGTAACTCATAATACAGCACGATTGAAGGGTATAGAACCCAAGTAATTTGAATACCCAACTTTAATTGAATACCTTTGTTCTTACTTGGTACAGCTTCCGAAAGGAGTTGGAAAGCCATAGAAGCAGTGCTGGTGGTAGTCCGTACGCTGCCAATTTGCTTAACATTCCGTCATGCCACACACTAGCTGTGGATATGTCGAGAGCCACTGCACGAGATTCGCCGTAGCTCTCGATGACGAGGTAGGTCACGTAAGTCAGGAAATCTCCCATTGATCTGTGCTTGCGGAAGCCATACTGGCGATCGCTTAGATGCCTGATGATTTGAGATATTTTAGTAGCTGTTCGTTGATCATCAGTTTCTCCATAACTTTGGACATGATGGGAACTAAGGCAATTGGACGGTAGTTATTTGGAATAGCTTTTTTACCTTTCTTCGGAATTGGTTGCACCTGAACGCATTTCTAGCTAGAAGGAAAGCATGCAGTTCGGTATGATATGGATAAAAGCCTGTATAGTGGAGCTGTTAGTTCAGCAGTATATTTCTTAAGCACAGTTGCGTGAGCGCCATCCGGGCATGTGGCCTTGTTAGAGTCTAGGCTTTTGGGTATTCGTTTCACTTCGAAATACCAGACCTGGTATTGAGGAATTCGCTCTCAGGATAGTTGGGGGATTCTTTCCTTGAGGATCTAAGGTAGAATTTGATGCAAACATTTCGGCAAGAATGTCCGCTTTTTCCTTGGCCGTTTCCGCTATTGAGCCATCATCTTTGGTCAGTGGTGTGACTGACGTCTTTCAGAAACCCTGATTGACAACTTTCGGCTGTCGGATCTCGGCGCCATTTGCGGTAGGCGGAATTTTTAGCATTGACCATTCTTAAGCAGTTTTTCCCAAATCATGGTTTACTGTTTGAGATAGGTTTTGAAAAAAGAGGGGATGAAAGCTTCCACACCAGCTAGCATAACTTTCGTTATCTCATCAGCATCTTTCTGTTATGGAAAACACTCTTCTATCATTACGGAAACGAGCCCAAAATTCATAGGTCGCCAAAAAATTCAAAATCAAAACAATTTAAATATATATCTTTGCACCTCTTAGTAGGCCTTTTTTTGGTACATTTAGAGATGGCTATATTGATAGCATTTAGTTCTACTTAAAAGATGCTGGGAGTATTTCCTAAGGCTGCAGAGATTCGACACCTAGGTCCGTCCTGATCCCACTCATTCTTTCACCTTTGATTGATCCACCTGTGTTCTAGACAAGTGACTCCTTCCCTGGTTGTTTTAGTCTTTCCCCTGTAGTATTGCGGTCTTCGATTACCACGTCAAAGAAGCGATCAAAATGGAGTTTTGTTTCCATTGTATTGGTTATTGGTTGGTTTGGTCATCGCCTCTATCTAAATGGCTTTCAAAATTTTAAGGTGACCAGTCAGTTTCCTGACTTCAGTCTTTGTGTCTGAATGGCTATGCGCCCTGATCCAGGCCTCCTTTTCTATGCATATGTGCAGCGGAAGACGGTCAAGTAGGGTTTCCAGAGTAGCTGTGGGCACGTTTTCATAGCCCCTGTTATACAGATAAGAGACGAGGCATTGCAGGCAAGCCCGTTCAAAAAAAAGTCAATATGCGTATCAGTCCGGCCAGTTCACTGACTTACCACTGGATTTATTTATTTTTTATTTATTTATTTCCAATCTTCCTGTCTGACAAAATATAAATTGTATAGGAATGGTCAACAAATCAATACAAAATAATACTTATAAACTAAAACTTAAAGCTACACATCTATAGACATATATTCATCCAATCTGTAATAGCATTTAGAAATCAAAAATAGTTTGAGCTGGCTCTTGAATTGGTTAGTATTAACAGATGCTTTAATCTCAGATGGCAATATATTAAACATTTTCAAACCTAGAACATTTGGTGATTTATACATTATTTGCGTCCTATAGGGGGTTATATAATATTTATCAGCATTTCTAGTATTCACGGAATGTACATCTGTAAATCTTAAATAGTTGCATCTGTTCTTATAGATATGCACACACGTTTCCAGAATATATAATCCCGTTAAAGTCAATATATTATACTGTCTGAATAGTTCCCTACAAGTAGCTCTCCTGTTAACGCCAGCTATACATCTAATTATCCTTTTTTGCTTTATAAATACTTCCGCGGACTTAGTAGAATAGCCCCACAATGATACACCATACCTAAGAACAGACTCAACCTGAGCATAATACAACATCAATAACGCTTTTATCGGTAATACATTTCTCAGATTTAAAATCATATAATATGATGAATTCAGCTTTGAAATAACATAATCACATTGCTCTTTCCAATCCAAATGTGCGTCAATATAAATGCCCAAAAACTTTATACTATTTTCATTACTAATTTTGACATCATTCAATTTAAACTGCAGGCAGTTGCACTGCCGCTGCCTGGGGTGAAATCTTACACATTTTGTTTTACTTAGATTAAAATACAGACTATTACTTGAAAACCAATCACATAAACCGGAAATACCAGAATTTACCTTGCCCTCCAGTATCCCATCATCCACATTTGAGAATATCAGAGACGTATCGTCCGCAAATGCTGTGAAGGAGACATCAGGCAAGACCCGAGGCAGCTCATTCACGTACAATATAAATAACACAGGGCCCAACACTGAGCCCTGTGGAACACCCATTTGAGGGGATATACACTCCGAATTAATCCTTACTCTACTCTCAGACCCAACATGATCAATTGACACATAATGTTCCCTTCCCTTTATGAATGATTCAATCCACTGAAAAACCCTATCCTTAAAACCATAAAACAATAATTTATCTAACAAGAGATCTTGATTGACACAATCAAAAGCCCTGCTGAGGTCACAAAATACCCCAACAGGACTCTCACCCACTTCCATGAAGTGTACGATCTCACTATATAATGCATGTATGGCATTTCCAGTGGATTTACCACTCTGAAAACCAAATTGATGTTCATTAACTATGTTGTTTTCGTATATAAACATCAGCATCCTGTCCAAGAAACAATATTCAAACAATTTTGAAAATGAAGAACACACCGTCACGGGCCTATAATTTTCCATCAAGTGCACATCATTCTTTTTATAAATAGGAATTATTTTTCCTGTCTTTAGGCTGCTGGGGAACTTTCCAACGCAGAATGAAAGATTTATGAGAAAAGTCATTGGACATACAATCTCAGCTAGTACCTCCCTGACAACAAAACTGGGAATATCATCTGCCCCAGACGATTTTTTATTTTTAAGCTTACTCATTATTAAAGTATAAAATTCCTCTTCTTGAAATGGAAACAATAACAATTTTTTGTTCTTAAGATTTGGGTAACCGCTTTTATAGAAATTAATATTAGTTGCGCTATTAGGTATATTAAGAGCAATCTTCATGGGAGCATTTTTAAAAAACATATTAAACGAATTGGCTATAGTTTCAGGGCAATCTGTAATTGTACCTGATTTTCCTACCTTAATTAAAAAAATTTTTTGCTTCTTTACCTTATTAGATAATTCATTCACTATTCTCCAGCCACAAGAGACAGAATTAGAAGCACCCGATATTCTTTGCTGATAATATTCTTGTTTCGTATTGTTAATTAATTGTTTATGTTTCTTTTTTTGCTCCATGTAATATTCCCCTAAATTATCATTGGTTTTTGTTAACTGAAATAAAAGCTTCAAGTTTTCACTTGACGTCTTAATCTCGCTATTGACCCATTGTTTTCCATTTTCCTTACTATAACATTTTTGCAGTGGAAAGAACAAATCAAAGTAATATTTAAAAACTTCCACAAAATAAGTGAAAGCTGCATCTATATCCATTAGTCCGTACAATCCTGACCAATCCTCCCTGCAAAGTGCCAGTCTAAATTCATTCATGGAATCATCCCGATAATGTCTTGTAAAGAATGATGTGCACTTATTCTGCATATAAATATCCAACTCTGCCAATATCGTCCTATGGTCACTAACTACATTATCAACTACTTGAACATTCTTATATGTAAAATTTATAAATATGTGATCTATGACTGATGCAGTCGTTTTTGTTACGCGAGTATAATCATTCACAATATTACACAGATTAAACTCCTGACACACATTCATCAGTTGATCATATTCCTTACTACCAACAGAGTCATAATTAAAGTCACCACAGAGCAATATTCTTCTATTTGATCTAAATACCAACTGCAACACGTCCTGTAGTTGACCTAAAAATTCTTGCCAGTTTGCAGAGGGTGACCTGTAGCAACACAATATCACATATATGACGTCTTCCAAAATGCAGGTCACTCCACACACCTCGAATACTTTTTCAATGCAAAACCGTTCTATCTTCAAGGGATCCGAGTTAACATGCGATCGAATCCAGATTCCAACACCACCACCTCTACTGTCTTGCCTACAAAAGTTACTTGCAAGAGTAAAATTATTGAAATTAAACAACTCCATCATACCCTGGTACGCCCATGTTTCCGTCAAGCACAAAAATAATAAGTTGCTTAGGTTATCAATATCACAATTAATCTGGTCACATTTCTCCATATTCAAGGCTTGACAGTTTAAAAGTAGAAGTTGTGGCTTGTTTTTTAGCATTATCTCCTTGTCCATGGTCGCGGTCTTCGGTGCTGAAAATTTTTATTAAAGTTTTCTCCCATTTGTCCTCGCAGTTCTCTATTATGAAAAACAAATGGTCTTATTGTGACATTTTCTGGCCACAAATTGGAATTGAGGATATCTTTTTCCAGGTCAGACTTTATGGCTATTTTATAAGACAAACCATTAATACCTACTCCTTTTCTGGTTGATGTAATTTGTTCACACGCCATAATGGGTACCTTTTTTTCTAGCAGATAAGCCTTTAGCTTTTCTGCTGATGACTCTATACTTAAATTGCCCACATAAAACATTTTGCAGGCATCGGCGGCTGCTATTATTGTTTTTTCACTATTTGTACCCTTAACAACGCCCGAAGAAATATTCCTCTGTTTGAACAATTCAGAATTAGTTGGTTCTTTATTAGGCACAGATTCTGTTTCATTCTTATTTATATTTATGTATTTATTTAAGGTATTCCTAGTTGCAGTCTCGATCACAGCATAGCCCACGGCCTGAGGATTTATAATGCTTGGTTCCACATTGTTATGCTGGATATCAGCTTCCCCCTTGCTACTTGAAATCAATCGGATGATATTGGCATTTTCATCCCTAACACAGTCTGACAAGGTCTTTATTTGTTCAGATACCTCTTTTGTGTGAAGTTTTAGGGTTTCTCTTAATACTTTTGTGAGTGTACCCTCCAAGTTTGCACACTGGCTCGCCTCAACATTCTTAGAAGTGTTTTTTGCAACCTTTTCCTCGATGTTTTTAATTTTCTTTTTAAGGTCGACAAGCTTGTCGTCCTGGTTTGCATGTTTAATTTCCTTAACATCATCCTCTATACTCTTGACTATTTTCTCCATGAAGTCTAAACTGTAGTTACATTTGACTTTTTTTAGCTCTTCACCCAGAAAACTTACTTTTTGGTTTAACTCCAATATGTTTTTAAAAATGTTTTCTCTACACTCGGGACATAGATGAAAAAGGGATCTTGTTTTCAAGATGAGAACTCTAACCTCTGAAGCACTTGTTCCTGCACAACTCGAACAAACTACATTCCTACAGAAATCGCATGGATATCCAAATAAATTCCCCTTTTCCTCCTTCATAGTACATTCACTTTTACATTTATAACAGTTTGCCATTTTTAATTTGACGACTTTTGAGCAAGAGGATATGGCAACGCCGGATCTACGTCACACGTCACCTGTTAATTTAACACGTTGTTATAAACAATGTTTATGCCAATATACAAAAATTTCGAGCACTGCCTTTATTACCACACTCGTATTAGATATCAAAAACTGTGTTATGAATATTTTTTCCTTTTATTTATCGCCGAAAACCACAAAAATCCGAAAAAACTCTTCCCCAAACAAACAAAACAATATACAACGTTGCCGTCCAGGTAGTAAGTAAGCCTCAACAGGCTACTCATACAGTCCTTAGAAGACAAAGAGATTGCCATAGCGTGCTAATGAGTCAGATTAACACGAGCAGGAACCACAATGGACCTGAATGGACCAGATCCATTCTTCAGTATAGCAAAACCTATACAAAAAGCCAAATCGCAAGACTCGTTACCTTTGTACCCTGTACGTGCTATTACTCGGGCCAAGGTCAGTCTGCTCCGATTGCCCAGCTCTTTTAGGGCTCTTTTCTGGACAGTCTGCATGTTCCTAATTAAACTTTGCCCTGAATATATTTGAGAAGTGGTGGCAGGTTAAACAGAACACCTAATGCGGTTGTTGGAGTGGTTCTCATCGTACCAGTGGCACTCAGGCAGGCTTGCCTTTGGATTAGGCACTGAACCGACGTATCACTTTAGACTGCTGTGTTTTTGACCACCAAACCATCGACCCATATGCTATCATGTATCATGGGCCTAATGATTCTAACATAAAGCCATGTGGTCATTTTGTTTGCATCCCCCATTTTTTTCCGCACATCCTTTTGCTTTTTTGGCGCAGTTTTTCGTAGGTGTTGACACCATGCTAGCTTATGGTCAAGGATTACTTCAAGGTATTTTGCTAGCCCATTGAGTACTGGTACCCCGAGTCCTACCAGTTTCCTTTTTTAGGTGAAATTGACTCTGGTGGTTTTATGGGGGTTCACTGCATGTGACTCTTCCTCACATTACCTGTCGATAATGTTTAGAGCTTGTTGCACGTGCTCTACACAATAGATCTAAAAAGGTCGCAGTGCGAAGGCTAATAGCCTATAAGCCTCTAATCTAATTGATATTCTGGCCGCTTGGAACAATTAACGTTTGGGCAACCCATTGAAAATACTATCGAGTCATTTCAAATGATTTAACTCGAGGAGATATGAAGAAGCTATGATCACATTAGATCGCAGAATACGGGGGAGATGTGTTTGTATAAATAATATTATCTTTTATTATCCTTCTGAGATATTAGAGAACGATCTTCTACATCTGTAAAAATATAGTATTCTGAGTTATTAAGTATTATTTTAATTTGGCATAAAAATGTTGCAAAATAAATGTTGTTTTCAAGCGCTTCTAAAATTTTGCCAACATACTTTTTTATTGATTTTTTCGTATAAAATTCTACTAAGACGAACTCCCCTATCTTTGTCATTTTGTAATATTTGTAACTTCGTGGGTACTTTTTCGGGTTGTATGTCTGTGTTTTCGAGTTGCATGTCTGGGTTATCAGTTTAAATACCAATGTTCTCGAGTTGCAGATCTCTATTTTTGAATTGTATATCAGTGTTTTCGGGTTGTATGCCCATGATTTCTGTTTGTACGTTATCGTTTTGAAAATGTGCATTTTCTTCATTCTGCTTCAGTGTTGCTTCTGTTTCGCGGGTATCTTCGGTAACTACAATCGGGCACTCAATTCGTGTGATTTGTAGTTCGATATTTTCGTTTGGTGTGATCCCACACTTTTTGGATTGTGTTTCCTTGTTATTAACTTCTGTCACCTCGTAATGTGCATTTTTGAATTCTGTAAATGATTCAGAGTTCTGTTAAATTACTGTCCGAATCAGTGTCGTCCATATTTTTTCGTCTCTTTGTGTTGTGCTTAATTTTATTTACTGTCTCTTTACTCTTCTTTGGCTGCTTCTTTTTTAAACTATTCTGTCTTTCTTGCCTTTCTTGCATTTCTAAAGCTGTTATAACCTCTGCTCCTCCTGCTATGCGCTTTCTACTTGACTTGCGTTTGTGCTCGATACTGGTCTATTATTTTTAACTGTTTGTATCAAGATATTTTCAAATGAAACTGTGTGCGACTCAGACTCCTCACAAATGATATTATCTGCCTGTTCCTGATTTATTTCTTTATTTTTATTTTGAGCTTCCCAGCATTTTAGAGCTTCGCTATCAAATCTTTCTTTTGGAACAACAAATCGATTAAAGGGCCGCTGCTTTTCGAAATCCACTAGAGTTTACGGCAGATGATAGCTCTTTCAAAGTTTCACCAAGTAATAAAGAAAACTCTTTCTTCGGGATTCTGGACCCACTATGTTTTCTCTGCCAAACGCATAATTTTTGATCCCACTTGTCTTTCATGGATTTGAATACAGCCAAGTCAAGTGGTTGTAGCAAATGGCTCGTATGTGGGGGTAATTTAAGTATGGTAACATTATGGTTCCTTGCTAGAGTAGTGACTTTATCTGTTACGTGAGTTGAGTGTCCGTATTCCGTCGTATATAAGCAGCACTGGACGGATTTCACCAAATTAGGGAATAAGTTTTGCTCTAAGTAGTTGTAGAAAATTTCGCCGGTGATCTAACCGTTCTTACTTGCGGCGTATGACATATTTGGATAACTTTCTTCTCCTATTTCTGGTATCCAGCTGCTCCATACGTTTAGCCCTTTAAATATAACAAGCGGGGGAGCTTAATTTCCTGTTGCACTTACAGCAGCCAAACACGTTATATTTTCTTTCCCGCTTCCTCCTGTAAGTTGTTCGGGAGCAGGATTTGTCTTTTTGATCAATAATTTCTGTTTTGCTTGGATCAGTACAAAGACTGGTCTCATCCTAATTCCAAATCGAGACGAGCTTATCAAATAAATTAAGAGCTTCTAGTTGTTTATGTAGAAGATCAAAATAGCTCTGAATGACAAAGGGTCGGTCATCTTTTTTCTTGAGAATTCTACTTCTTGTGGCTTCTTGACAGACAAGCCATGCCGTCTTTCATCCTTAAAATGATTTTTTATCCCATTATCTTTAATAAAATTTTCAACGCAGTCGGACAATTCCACACGACTAAGGCCGAATCCCCATTTCTCCATAATTTTAATATAGTCGGCCAATTTAGATTCATTTTCCATAGAAAGCGCTGGTGCACGACTCCCTATCGAACTTTTAACCCCGCGTCTTCCAGAAATGTATGACTGAAGAGTACTATAAGGAATTTTGTAAACTTGCTGCTTTTCGGATATTACTTATTCCACTTTTTATATCAGATAGAGCTAATTTAAGGATATCCTTATCATGATTTCCCTTGGTAGTTTGTCTCGTGTAGTTGCGCACCATCTTAAAGCCGTAGATTTGCAAAAAATATATACTTAATGAAATAAAAAATAATTTACGAAACACAGGGATCGTGGCGTGGGAAAGTGCAATCAACTGATTGTACTTTACCACGCTATCATGATTGCAGTTTCCCCACAACAAAAAGCCATGGGGCAAGTGTAATCACTAGTCTAACATAGCCCAGTCTAAGAAAAAGTGACCAAAAACAATGTTTTAATCAAAACTACAATATATTGTGCTACATCTAACACAAAATTCTTCTAACATACCTGCAAAAATATTTATTTTCGTGGATTTATTCTGGTAATTCACACTGCGACTTCGAGCGGCAGAAACACCTCATCATTATCATTCAACAATAAGCCGCCTTGTCGCAATATAATGCGACGTTGCCAGAGTGTGGAGTCATTGCCATAAAGGGTTTACGGGTGTGGTTAAAGGTGCGCTAAGTCGAAATTTTTGGAGTCGGTCGCAAACTTGCTAAATATTGCACTTACCCCGAATTTGCACTTACCCCACTTTACCTTAATGTCAGTTTTTGCTCTTTAGGATTTCTAACAAATATTTTCATTCGAGGAAAATTTTATTACAAGAAACTACAATGAATGGATTTGGCTTGAAAATTTAAAAAGTATTTTCAAATTTAAAATACCTAGATATTATTTTACCCTAGATCGACACAAAGGCATAGTACAACTTCATATTCTTACAGACACTTCAGACAAGTTATATTGTGCAGTAGCTTATCTTAGAGTACAAATACACACTCAGATTCAAGTGGCATTTGTAACTTCTAAAGCCTAGTTCTCAGAGCGTCGACTGTCGCCCGCGACAATCCCCACTCCTTGCCTT
>MU183020.1:198447-240666 GCA_016904865.1 Pissodes strobi | reverse complement strand
CCTTGTATTGGTTTCTAAGTTCTCTCCGGGATGGTCCCTTAACATCAATAACATCATGCTCTTTCTCTCGTAGCAAGAACAACGTTGGGATAGCTAAAAATAAAAATGGTAACCACTTATAAAACATAGCAGGATATTTTCTACTAACATTGTTCTTTTTTAAATCACTTTTTTTGCGACATTTAGTAAATACATGCCAAGAAGTGACAGTAAATTATCTAAACAGTGTATACAAACACTGGCCTCGAAAACAGCTACATACAAACACTGTGCTGAATTTTATCTACCTCATATCTAGAATAGTATATTGTGTAACTAGGAGGAAAAGCAAAACATTCCTGGACGACTGTGGTAGTTGCTGGACGAGGCGCAGCCGAGGCCAGCAACACAGGAGTCCAGGAATGTGCTTTTCCTACGAGTTGCACATACTATTTTTTATCCGATCGAAATTAATTAGAATACGTACTTATATAAATAGAGCCAAATATTACTGTAAATAAAAACGTGTTAATAATATCAAGATTTGAATCGAGCGAGATTGAAGTTTATTACGTAGCTACGGAAACTACAGCTAAATGTTACTTTTGATAGACGTCAGATCTGACAAACAAGGCGTTTGAATATGACAGAAATGTTATATTCCCGGCCTAGGACGGGAATGTTATATTCCCGGACTGTTATTTTCTATTCTTGTACAGTTATTGCATGTTGCCAAGCAACGAATACAATATACTGGAATCATGACTTTTGCGGTGAGAAAACACATCGGAAAGGTGTCGTTTTTCGTCCGATCGGATAAAATAATATATTGTGTAACTAGGAGGAAAAGCAAAACATTCCTGGACGACTATGGAGTCCAGGAATGTGCTTTTCCTACGAGTTGCACATACTATTTTTTATCCGATCGGAATTAATTATAATACGTACTTATAAAAATAGAGCCAAATATTACTCTAAATAAAAACGGTGTTTTAAATTCAAACTCAACATAATATCAAGTTTTGAATCGAGCGAGCTTGAAGTTTATTACGTAACTACGGAAACTACAGCTAAATGTTACTTTTGATAGACGACATATCTGACAAACAAGGCATTTGAATAGGACAGAAATGTTACATTTCCGGCCTAGTACGGAAATGTTATATTCCCGGACAGTTATTTTCTATTCCTGTACAGTTATTGCATGTTGCCAAGCAACGAATACAATATACTGGAATCAATGACTTTTGCGGTGAGAAAACGCATCAGAAAGGTGTCTTTTTCGTCCGATCGGATAAAAATATTTATTATTTAACAAATCTGTTATTAACTTAATATTTTTCATATCTTTAGGTAATGTGTTATAGGATTTAGATGTTTTTACAATTAGGGTATTTAAGCCTATGTTAGTATTTGTGACGATCTGATATGTTATTCTGTGCTATAGTTCTCTATTTATTTGTAAATAAAATGTTTATATTTGATTTCTGTGTATTTTTGATAATTTTAAACATTAGTTTACACTGCTCGAACTCTAGGATTTTATTCATTTCACATACCATCTCGTTTAAGCTTTTTTGGTAAAACATTCTTAATAGAGGCTTCAATTATATCCTCATAATCCTCTTTATTGAAACGTTTGCTACAAATCCGCTTGTTTTTATTCCTTGGACTAAAGGAATCCTTCCTGTAACATCGCCTAACCCATTCTTTTTCTATTTTTCCGAGTGGAAACGTATGGAAAACTAGTTTTTGATGCCTTTTCTTCAACTCTTCAGTGTTGCTATTGCATATAGCAACACTACAGGTAATGCCACCAGCAGGCATCTAAAATAAATAATAATATACGCATAGATAAAACACTTAAAAAAAATGAGAGTTGAAAATAAAATGAATCACAAAGGATAATCAGACAATCTTCTAAGGTCAGGCAGGTCACTTATTTATAATACATACCTTAAACCTCAATAGATGCCCTAAATATTGATTCACTAATTAACAGTAGAATAAATATCTGTAAAACGGTCCAAAGATAGTGTAAAAATCACAGTTTATATAAACGATTCTACCATATATGTAACAAACATATATGGATTCTACCACCCATGATACAAAGAATACATTTGTATCATGGATTCTACCTATTCCTTTATAACTGACCACTGTCAACGCATGGAAGGCAGTGAGGAAGGCAGGGTGGGAGGCAGGGAGGGACGGATCGAAGGAGGTTCAGTGCTATCTCTAGAGTCTAGTCCCTAGTCCGGTTGTCCGGTTCCTCGGAATGTAAACATGGGATTTTATTTTTTCATTTCAGGCCTAAAATGTTTCGATATAGTATTTGCGCATATATAAATGTAATATTTGATTTTAGTTTACAAAAGCAATTGAAAAGGGAATATCAGTATGGATAGTAGTATCCTATTCCTATTCGATTATTGTTAATGAGCGATATCACGAAATCTAAATGAAAGCAACTATTTATTTATTTGAAAAGTGTAAAGATCTGGCCTATTAAAAATTTTGTGTCTGTTTGACAAACTGCTATAAAATATATAAATCACACTTATTCGAATGCGGATTGTTTTTTATAACGTATAAACGATAATATTTATACACGATGATAAGATACCTACAAATTAAATGATAGTAAGTATTGGGGATTTTTCTATCGTGATTGTTTTTTTCACTCTTGACGTTAGTTTATTTTAATAATGAAATATTGTATTTAAAAATGAAAACTAAAACTGAACTATGTGACATTAAGTAACTCGCTAAAGATCGAAAGCTAATAATCTAACTTTGCCATTGTAATTGAATGTGGCTTGGGGTTTTCGTATTGGTTTTGATTGGGTTGGGTTGGAGCGCGGCAAATTGAGATTGTAGTATTGTGGTGGAAGTGTATTTTTTATGAATACTGAGATTACTGAAATTTGTGAATTGATGCCAATTCTCGATGGATATGGAATTAATTGAAATATATGAAAATGAATATCGAAAATAATTATTCATTATTATTTAATATTATTAATTCATCTACTTTGATCATTTTAAATGTAAATAATTATGAAAAATATTAGGATAGAAAATAACTAAGCAAATTGAAGAAATTAATTTGTTAAAATTATACTGAAGCAATCGTTATAGCAAACAATTTATAGGTTTTGCCGTTTATTAATATTAAGCAATTTTGTTGCCATGCAAATATTTTCTTTCCAACCTAAATACAGTACATTTATAAATCTCTCAAGCCCAAATAAAATCAAAAAGATGCATTTGGTTTAGCAAACAATTCAATTGTTATTGCTTTACTTTGGCCAGGGTTGCGTTTTTATTATAAGAAAAACTTCAAAAAAAAATCGTTTGGTAATGATTAAACAAATAACTATGTAAAAAACGGCGGTATGGATACCTACCTACTATGAAATTAAAGCAATAACCATATAAATTGTAGTCTATCGCAAGTAATTTTGGTTATTGCGGATTGTTGTGGTTTCGAGTTTCGGTTAATGCCAAATGCCAGTTCTAGTAATTGCGGATTATCGTGGTTTGCGGGCACCTATGATATGAATTTCTATTGTCGAGGGTGGCGCCGCTTCCGATGGTGAAGGTGCATGGGTGCTTGTGGGCAGTGAGGATTGGTGATCGTGGAAATGGGTAGGCATGGAGATTCGAAATCGCGGCAATTGCTAAAGGATAGAATTACTATTCATAAGAATTTAATTATTTTTTTGAAAGAAATATATGTACCATCCACTTAAGTTTATATTAATATTACTACTTTTAAGAGAATCCTATATGATAAAGATTATAATATTGTGGTGAGAGTGCTATTTTTGTTTTGGTGTTGTAATGGAAGTGGATAACATTTGTAAATGCAATGAATAGTTTCGGCGGTAGGATCCTGGTGAAACATCGTTAAATAATAATACTAGGGATAAATACTGCTTTTAGATGTTTCAAAATAATTTAATGAGATTTTTTCTCTACATATGTTTCGGCTTAATGAGGCCTTTATCAAGAGTAGTTGTATACTAAAATCTAAAATTGTTATACCCTACTAAACCGCCTGACGGTATTTTGTTTTTAATGCACTGTCAATTATGCAGGTGTTTAAAGAGCAGGTCAGTTGGTCGTTCGTATTTAAAACGTCTGTTTTTTGTGACTTTTGGATTTCTAGGTACTCCAAAAGGTTCAGCCTTTTTTACCTACGATTATGTGCCTAAAATTGAATCAGTTAAGACTTTCAAGTGAGTTGAAAAATATATTTGAGTGAGCTTAATTTTCAACGAAATCGAAAGATTTTATTTCTAAAAAACGAAATTGGATGTAAATAATAAATAATATTACTATAAGAAAATGATGAAAGAAACTAGAAAATTCTGAAAATTTTGGTTGATCTTTAGACACAATATTTAAAGTAACAAAATGCTAAAATTCTTTTGAACCAAGGAATTAACAGGAATTGTCTCATAAAATAAAACAGAATGCATGTTTTTAACCTACACTTCTTTTCAGAATGTAGGTACCAATAGTACGAAAAATTTAAAATCGAGTTGAATTTTCGAGGTTTACAACAGAAAAAATCCAAATAATGTTCGAGTCATCAATAATTCCCTGATTACAAAACAAAAAATGTTTTGGTTGAAAAACAGTTGATATCTAATTCGGTTACCTCTTGCAGGTTTTGTAATATTTTATACCAATATCGAGAAACCAAAACGGTTTTCTCATTTATTTTTCCAATATTATACGTGTGGCCACCGCGGGACTGCTATGCTGCTGCACAGTTAGTTCAATATTAATCAGAAAGAAAAATAAAATTGAATTATAGTAAAATTAATCAATATGATTAATTTGAAGAAAGGCTAAAAGGTGATAAAACAGTTACATTATAACTACACATTTTGCTATTTTTTTAAAATTTTTTGGTTCTGAAACTATAAGCATTCTTTCTACAAAAGTAAATCAAAAATGGAACTACCAATTTATTTAAACCATTTTGTTTATTCAGTACTATGCATACATTTAGGTTTTATTACTTTTTGCTAAATATTTTTCTTAAAAAAACTCCAATAAACATACATACTACACGATAGGGGTGCGGGATCCGGTATTCTTTTCATTCTCTGCTGATACTTAACCATACGGGATTTACGAATCCAAAAACTGTTATCCAACATTAAACTAGTCCAATCACCTACATATCCTACTGAAGAAATAAATACCATACAAATGGATAGATCAAACTGTCACCTTGTCAATCAAATGTTCGACAGCACTTTTGTTTTTTGGAGGCTTGCCTACATATATAAACTGAATTTTGTGTTCTTGTTTGTTTGATTTGGTAACGAAGCTGTTGTTTTTCGAATTTGTGTTCTGCGATGATTTTAAAAATTTGTTCTCAGGCTTTGGATTAGATGTCCCATCCTCGGCTATAAAAACATCAATATCCGCATATGTACTAGTATATCCTAGTAAGTAACTTGCAAATTCACCACTTATTATAAAAGCCCTATTATTTAAGGTTTCTTTAATAATACTGCACTCTTTGGGCACTAATTGTTCAATTCTACTACAAATGGTTGAGTTAAATGTTATGTGATTTTGAATTAACTGTTTACAACACATCAAAAACATTATTTTTTTGTAGACTTTACACACGCTGTTAGTAGGTATTACACACTTTCAAGAACTTAAAAGACTGATCCATTGAAATAAAGTTTAGTGCACATTCGTTTTGTTTATCACAATTAGATTTTTTACAGACTGACTGGAACCACACAATGTGATAAGAACTTTGCCTCTAAATTTTAATACAATGTAAGCTTGTTTTGCAAATTCATCGTTTTTGTTTATCAAAAATTAGATTTTTACAGACTGACCGGGATCACGTATTTTGATACACATTTAGTACATTTTTATTTTGTGATTAAATAAATGCGGCGGCCACACTTATACTATTGGAAAAATATCGGTGATTATGTTAACTGAATTTTTATGTAATTTTAAGAGATTGCATAGTATTCAATTACGCACTGTGTATATTGACCAAGTGATCAGGGGGTTACGTCATGCAAGCAAATCGTTGTTTTGTTCTCCGTTCCTGGTGTACAGGGGAGTATCGTAGTATAGTTCAATGTGCAAATACGTTTGATGTGCCGTTGGGATATCAATATCAAACAGTTTTGAAACATGTTGAGAAGTATATGAATGGAAGTGTTTGTACTTTTTGTGGACGTTTTATATTATTTCAATGGCGCATATGGCCAATTAATCGTTGCCGACGAGTACCATTATGGATCATAGACGAGTTCAAAGATCTGGACAGCGATTTTATAACTCGGGATTTACTACTTGGGTATGTTCATACGAAATGTGCCCAGTATACAGGCAGACGTCGTCATCGAGCCAGAAAGGTGTGTGTGCCTTAATAACAATCATTTTTCATTTGTACTGTTAATGCCATGCACAGCCTCGATGGTTACTCGTCTAGGGCCACCATATCATCCTTGTTGTTAGTTTTCGCGCCAGAAAGGAGTGTGTGCGTGCTTGCATAAATAACAGCGCCATTCCTTTTACCTTCCTTGGTAAATTTCTATGTTTGCGCTGTTAATGCACCATACACAGCCTCTATGGTTACGCGTTTAGGGAATTTAAATTTACATGTAAATGATTAGTTTATTTTGTAATTTATAAAGATTTAGACTGATCTACTAACCCTAAAGTGAATTTATTTATTTATTTATTTTTACTCAAATATACATACATAACAAAGTACAGTCGGACTTGCCGCTGATGCACTTCGACGGCTGAGCGGCAGAGGGGAAAAACCCTACAAAAACAGGTGGCGGCGAAGGCCGTCAATAGCAGTAGTTTTGTTTTTAACTGTTTTGATAGGGGCTGAGTGAAATCAAATTTTTTATCGCATTCTTTTCGAAACTTATTACCCGTGCTGTTGACTTTACGACTTAAAATATACAAGGCTGATAAAGATATAGCTCACAAAATTTGGGGAATAAAGCAGAAGGGCTTCCGAAAAATGTTTATGGAAAATATTTCAAATTTTGATGTAACTAAAAAGGCTAAAGGTGTTCAATCATCCTTATTAAAATTTATTTTGCTTGAAGACTATTATCAATGTTTATTTAATAGAACAAATTTTGAGGTTGCTCAACAAAACATTTTATTAGATCCAAAAAACTTTTGTACCATTCAACAAAATAAAATTGCACTAAGCCCATATGACGATAAACGAATTACAATTGTTATATTTACACAGTTCCCTGATGCTATCATGAGTAATTTCAAGATTATATTCTATTTTTATAAGTAGTAATCTACTCTTCTATTATAGTCGTCGCCGAACTAAAAAAAACCGAGCAAAAGAAATAGAATCAAAAGTACCTGTGCACCATTCTTGGGAGGAAGCTTCAGATTTTAGCATAGAGATGGAATCAAAAGTACTTGTAGACCATTCTTGGGAGGAAGATTCAAATTATCAAACTTACAAACCATTGGATTACCTAATGAAACGGCCTATTCTTCGTCATCCTCCTGTGAATGAATCTAAAAGTGCAAAGAGGAAATTTCGAGCAGAAGAAAGAAAACGATTCCAAGTAATAGAAGAAGAAGAGAAGAATGAAAAGAAAAGAATATAAAACGACCCTCCAAATGCTACATATATGCCTGTATGGTAACCATTAAATACAAGTTAGAAGCATATTTAGTGAATAAATATAAATAAATTATATGTTGTTTAAAATATTTCTTTCATTTATAGTTCTTTTTTAATAAAACGGGGGTTTCAATCAGTTTGCTGTATTAAGCATCAAAAATTAAGCTCATTCAAATATTTTTATTTAATTTGTCATATAAGTTAAAAGACTTATTTCATCAAATTATAGTAATAGACAGTCAGTTAGTCAGTCAGACTCTGTGAAAACATCGAAATATAAGCTCGATTTAAATTTTTTTGTACTTTTAGTACCTACATTCTGAAAAACAAGTGTAGGTTAAAAATAAAATGCATTAGGTTTTATTTTATGAGAAAAATCCATTAATTTGTTGTACCATTTTGTCAGTTTTCCAAATATTCAATTTTTTGCATTATTCTCTTATAATAATATTATTATTTATTATTTATTTGTACCCAATTTCGTTTATTTTTCGATTTTGTACTCAATTTAACTGAATAAATATTACCTACATTTGTTTAAAAATTAAGTTATTTAGTAATAAAATGGACCTTTCGATAAGTCGTTGAAAATTAAGCTCACTTAAAAGTCTAAATTGATTCAATTTTAGGTACATCGTAGACAAAATTTCTGAAATATTGATTTCATATACCTAGGTAAAGTTTAAATAATCACTATGCCTTTACGGTAGCCGACATAAAAATTTCAACCTTTCGTTTATTTGTAATTTTTCCATTCATTTGATATCAAACTCGATATATCAGGTGTTGAAGGGATGGAAGACTATCCCAAGTCAATCTTTCCTATAACATTATTATTACAAATTTTTGGTCTAATGTAGGGTTATAAAGGTGTGGAAGTGTGGAAGGCTCTTATGAGAAATGTGGTATAGGTAACATAATGTAAAGAGTGGAAAGTCTCACTCCCCGCGTGGAAGTGTGGAAATGTGTGAGAATTATTATTATAGGAAAAGTTCATCAGGGCATGGAAACGATAGAAGCTAAAAATAATTCAACAACCAAAACACAATTTATTAAATAATTTGAGACACGACTTGTAGCTATGGGGACGACGTGTGCACATTAGGGATATAAAATCCATCTTTATTTTCGAGCTTAGCCTGCAGCCATGGTACGCGGAATAGAAATTTCACGTAAATAAATATTATTTATTTCTTGTGTTTAGCCTTGTTTAGCCCCCTATACCTTTAAATATGCTATAGCCCAAGTCGGTGATGTTTGTCCAGCGCCAACTGCCAGTTGCAAGGGGGCTGGCCACCGTTAATTCGTTATAATATCTCCAACTCACACTACTCACAATCTCCACTAAATATATTTTATGTCTTATTAATGTACTACACATATTTAAATACGTCGTATGTACGGTGAACACCAATTAAAAAAAAATAACAGCTGTTCTCAATCACATCCCTTTTGGGTGCGAAAACACATCTTTTATACCTCCTACCAAACTCCCTCTGTTAACCTGTACAGAAACTATGTTTTCATATAAAAGGTCACCATTAAGAAAAAACGTTGCTATTAGTAAGCAACCTTTCAACAAGCGAAGTTTACATCAAACTATACAAAATGTTGCAAATATATATTTTTAACTATAGTGCGCCAAGCGAGTGAACCTTAACGACGACTGAAGGGGGTAGAGGACTAGCACGTAAAAAATCTTGCCTTCCCATAGGCGCACGAGGTTATTCTTACCATATTATTATTGATAATATTGATTAGTTTAAGACGTTAAAATTAATTAGTCAGTTTTTTTTATATTACAGTCTTATAGTACAAAATATGTCATATAATAATACCTCATTTTTATAATAAGGATAGTATTATATGATATTTGTTGTATCATTTTATAATAAAAGACTATTAAGATAATCGCAATGCTAAAATTTCTCCGTCGCTTAAAATAGCCCCAGGAACGTCTCCACCTACGAAGCGCTACGGAAACTAAATTATCCTGAAAAATGCAAATAAATAATCGATATTAACAAAGTTAACATGAATATCAGCAGAGGGCTCTGGATGACCGTAGTACTTTCAAACACTAACAGAGGGATGATATTTTTCAAGCGCCGGCGGCGACTTGTTAGGAAACAAGTTGACCTTGACCACTTTGTCCGAATTTCGTTTGCGATTGTAGTTATGATATTATTATTTTATAATAAAACGATAAATCTAGTGTTTCTTGTAAACCGCCAGTCAATTGCTAAAATTTTAATATAAACTGCAGATGAATTGAGAAGGTAAACCTATTATTGGTCATCTGGAATGATTAATTGAATTTTGCTGATAAACTCTTGTTAATTAAAAGGAAATTTTGCAAATAATTTGCTGGTCAATTGAAATGACAAATTAACTTTTCATATAATCTTCTGGTTAATTGAGGTAATCAATGAAATTTGGCATATAAACTGTTGCTAAATCAAGATTACCAATTGATTTTTCTCATAAACTGATATTCAATTGAAACGATCAATCTAGTGTATCTTACAAATCGCCACTCAATTGAAACGACACTTATATTATACATTATTGGTCATCTGGAATGATTAATTGAATTTTGCTGATAAACTCTTGTTAATTAAAAGGAAATTTTGCAAATAATTTGCTGGTCAATTGAAATGATAAATTAACTTTTCATATAATCTTCTGGTTAATTGAGGTAATCAATGAAATTTGGCATATAAACTGTTGCTAAATCAAGATTACCAATTGATTTTTCTCATAAAATGATATTCAATTGAAACGATCAATCTAGTGTATCTTACAAATCGCCAGTCAATTGAAACGACACTTATATTATACATTATATTGGTCATCTGGAATGATTAATTGAATTTTGCTGATAAACCCTTGTTAATTAAAAGGAAATTTTGCAAATAATTTGCTGGTCAATTGAAATGATAAATTAACTTTTCATATAATCTTCTGGTTAATTGAAGTAATCAATGAAATTTGGCATATAAACTGTTGCTAAATCAAGATTACCAATTGATTTTTCTCATAAACTGATATTCAATTGAAACGATCAATCTAGTGTATCTTACAAATCGCCAGTCAATTGAAACGACACTTATATTAAATTTTCATATAAACTGCAGGTGAATTGAGAAGGCAAATCTAATTTACCTATAAATTATTGGTCATCTGGAATGATTGAGTTTTGCTGATAAACTATTGTTAATTCAAACGAAATTTTGCATATAAACTGCTGCCCAATTGAAACGATAAATTAACCTTTCATATAATATGCTGGTCAACTGAAGTAATCAATGAAATTTGGCATATAAACTGTTGGTAAATCAAAATAAACAATTGATTCTTCTCATAAACTGATAGTCGATTGAAACGATAAATCTAGTGCTTCTTACAAACCGCCAGTCAATTGAAACGATACTTAAATAAAATATTCATATAAACTGCAGGTCATTTGAGAAGTTAAATCTAATGTACAGGGTGTCCCAAATTCGAGCCTCATCATTGGGATCTCGGGAACTAGAAGAGATACGAGGTCGGTTAAATGGAGGCAAAGTTGCGCGATTTGATGCTGATCAAATTGCCACCTTACAAGTTTAAAAATTCCGAACACTTCCGCAGATTTTTGGAAAAAAACGAATATTCGCTATTTCATTTTTATTTTTTTATGACTATTTGACTAGATATAACAAAATAAATTTCACATTCTCATTGCTACTTTTCCTATTCTACAAGATGGTGTTATCAGATTTTCAAACCGACGTTTCGTCTTTGAGCTGCCATCATCAACTTTGTTTTTTAAATACGGCCCTGGATTTTTTATTACGGATTTTAAAAGCTGTTAAGATCCCAAAACCAATGATGTATCGCTCTTATTCGAAAAATTCATATTAGGACATTTTCCATAAGAACTCATGTGTTAGAGAGAGACAGAAAACAGATTTTTTGTAAGATCTTACCAGGAAATCATTAAAATGATTTTTTTCGAAAAAGTGCGATACAACAATGAGAATGTGATATTTATTATTTGTTCCAAATCTAATCCCACACAACTATTTACTTGGGCAAATTGCTAAAAATATAGCCTGGTTTGAGGGTTGACACTTTAATAATTATATTATTTATTAATCACTTCTTATGTTAGATTTTAAGCTTCTTTTATGCAAGGCGTTAATGCGTAAAAAAAGGTTTTTGTTTTTAATCCTATTAAAAATCTATTTTCTGTCTCTCTCTAACACATGAGTTCTTATGGAAAATGTCACTAATATGAATTTTTCGAATAAGTGCGCTACATCATTGGTTTTGGGACCTTAGCTCTTAATATCCGTAATAAAAAAACCAGGGCCGTATTTAAAAAACAAAGTTGATGATGGCGGCTCAAAGACGAAACGTCAGCTTGAAAATCTGATAACACCATCTTGAAGAACAGAAAAAGTAGCAATGAAAATGTGAAATTTATTTTGTTATATCTATTCAAATAGAGTCATAAAAAAATAAAAATGAAATCGCGAATATTCGGTTTTTTCCAAAAATCTTCGGAAGTATTCGGAATTTTTAAACTTGTAAGGTGGCATTTTGATCAGCATCAAACTGCGCAACTTTGCCTCCATTTTACCGAACTCGTATCTCTTCTAGTTTCCGAGATCCCAATGATGAGGGTCGAATTTGGGACACCCTGTACATATAAATTATTGGTCATCTGAAATGATGAATTGACTTTTGCCGATAAACTCTTGTTAATTCAAACGAAATTTTGGAAATAAATTGCTGGCCAATTGAAACGATAAATTAACTTTTCATATAATGTGCTGGTCAATTGACGTAATGAATGAAATTTGGCATATAATCTGTTGGTAAATGAAAACGACCAATTGATTTTTCTCATAAACTGATAGTCAATTGAAACGGTAAATCTAGCCTTTCTTACAAGTTGCAAACAAAATTGTCTTATAAACTGCAGGGCAATTGAGGGAGCAAATAATCTAATTTACGTATAAATTATTGGTCATCTGGAATGGTTAATTGAATTTTGCTGATAAACTCTTGTTAATTCAAACGAAATTTTACATATAAATTGCTGGCCAATTGAAACGATAAATTAACTCTATATAATTTGCTGGTCAATTGTAGTAATCAATGAAATATAAACTGTTGGTAAATTAAAACGACCAATTGATTTGCTTCATAAACTGATAGTCAATTGAACCGATAAATCTAGTGTTTCTTACAAAACGCCAATCAATTGAAACGATACCTAAATAAAATTTTCATATAAAATGCAGGTCAATTGGGAGAGTAAATAATTTACGCGTATAAATTATTGGTCATTGAGTTTTGTTGATGAACTCTTGTTAATTCAAACGAAATTTTGCACATAAATTGTTGACCAATTGAAATGATAAAATAACTTCATATAGTCTGCTAGTCAATTGAAGTAATCAATCAAATTTTACATATAAACTGTTGGTCAATCAAAGCGATAAATTGATTTTTGTGATAAACTTATGACACTTAAGCACCCCACGCTTTTTAAAATAAAATCATATTTTTGAATCACTTTATTCTATTTTATAATTTTTTAGATCGTTTTCGATCAAAGCGTGTTTTTTTAGTTTTTTAAACTATAATTTATTTTGCACTAATAATTTAGGTAGCAGAAAATTACTAAACATCTACGCAATCCCCTTAATAATTATTAAATGAATCAATAGGTGTGCCTGACAAAAAATGTAATTTTATAATAAAATATGTACAACTATGATTTTTTTCTCCAAAGTTTAGTGCGGTTTCGATTAGATGCGACATTGCAATCGATAAACTGCAAAATTTTTTTTTTAGTTTTGTGTAACAATCTGCTTGGCAAAAAAGTGAAAATATTAAAAAGCTGTCGTAGATGCAAATATTCACACAAATTATGTTTCTGAAAGGGGTAAGCATTACTAACAAAAGTTGTGACATATTATTTTTTGCTCGATTTTTTGTTTTATAGAAAATGTTTGGTAAGTTGATACGTTAAATTGGGAATGTGACTTGTCTTAACCTAAACATATAGCGTGAGCTGGGACATGCGACAGGAAAAAAAATAGAAGACATTTAATTATACATTGCATTTGTTGTGTTTATATTTGGAAAGCAAGAAAACGAAATCAAATTAAAATAGAAGTGAAATAAAAGTCTTGTTCACTGCGAGATTATGGACTACTTACTTCTTCAACTTAAAATTAAAATGTTTTTCTGTAAACAAAACAAAACCTCTTAAAATTTCAAAAATTTTTAAACCAAGTTTAAGCTGTTTTGTTGCTTAAAACATTAAAAAATTATATCAACAATACATATGTATTGCAAAGTGCTTTATATTAAATTTAATCTAAGTATAACATTGAAATTAACGCATCGACCTACCAAACGCTGTGAATAGAATAAAAAATTTCGCTCAAATGAATTTCTACATTTTAGCATTTTATAATTTATAAAATGATTTTAGGTAGATATATCGAGTTAAACTCTGAAATAGCCATAGCACGAAGCTCCCAAGAAAAACGATGGGAAGCAAAATGTGTGCATTTTATATTCATTTAACAAATTGCACTTCTTAAATCGGTTATAGTAGCAGCAGCATACCCACGCCTGCCATGCAGGCGTATCCACGTATTGCAGAAGACGCCGCCGCCGGTTACGTCCTTTTTTAATAATATAAAAATGCTAATATTCCGCTCGCATGAAAGATGGTTTGCCTAAATCAGGCTGTGGGTAAGAAAACTTAAAAACGTACCCTCCAACTACATGTCCTAATTGTTCGTTTTTAACTCTGAAACGGTTAAAGGAAGCCATTTACATCTTACCATCATTAAAATAACATTTTCAAAAGTATATGCAGGGTGTTATTTTTTTTTTTTCAAAATTTCTACTTTTTCTAAATATTTCTGTACAGAAATGTCATACGACCTTCTCGATGCCAAAATCGAATTCGGCATTCCCAAAAACCCCCTCCTAAAGTAATCGAAACGAAAAATATCATCCACCTACGAAATTCCCTATTTCGTGGCTAAATATGAAGAGAATGCTCATTTTTAACACGTTGACTGCCGTGTGAGACAGTAGTAGTCTCTCACTGAATTTTAACTTGTGAGCCGCGTGATACAGATACGTATCTCATGTCAATTTTATTTCGCGGCCGCGTGCGACAGAGGTTGTATCTCAGGCCCGTAAGAGTTATATGTATTCGAATTTGGATTGGCCCCGTAGTACAGAAAACGTTTTTGGCCTGTTATTTTTAGGTATAGATAATCGGCTATAAGGCACTAAAATATAACAATGTTTTTTATACTATTTTAATTTTGAAACAGCAAACTAAGGTTGACAAACTAGTGTTATAAAGGCAAGAGTAATAATACATACATTATTTGGTACATTGATGCGCTGCAAAAAAAAAACAAGGCATACAATAGTTATTTTTCTACAGCCGCGCGTAAAATAACTAATTACTAAATTCACATGAAATCGCAAAATCGACGAATGCCGTGGATCCTTATTTTGCGCTCTAGCGTGAACATGGAAAAGAAAATTCTCACTTTTTCCGTCGAGTGTGCTATGAATGGTCATGGAAACCGAAGATAAATAAATGACAGTCATGCGTTTGTTACAGTTTGTTGCTGGCACTCCTGTTCTAAATATGCCCGAAGCCCGAATATAATATGTCAAAACTGACAGTCATTTGCAAATTTCAGAATAAGTATAGAGAAAATGTGCATTTAATTTTAAAAAATGCGGCTGTAGAAAAAGTTCTGTGTGTAACTATTGTGTATTTAGAGCGCAAAGTAACGGATTGTCGCGCAGTAATCTTTCGGATTTTTCGGATTTTTGTGAGTGACTCCATTTCCACAAACAAAATATAAATAAATCAGGTCCGAATGGACCCATACACGTTCTTAAATCGGTATGCTCATAAATATAATAATATCAAAATAGTTAACTTTAGGTTACCTCGGTTGTAAGGTGGATAGAAAACTAAAAGATTAAGAAAAGCCATATTTATTACAAACAGACAGTTTAACAGCATCATTTAAAGCGTTTAGCATTAATTCCATATCGTTATTAAATGGATAATAGATATTATTCATTGTACTAGATGTAATCACGGAATGTAATAATACTAAAAATATAACCTACATCAGAAATTGGAGTCATAAATACCAGACTTTGGAACTTTTTTTGGTATTAATCAAGGTTCTTAGGGCATGGGCAACAACAAAACTCATAGCAAAGGACTTTAGATTTAGCGCAGCTGCATTTCCCAGCGCATTTATTTCTATATTTACATGACACCGCCGTTTCTTTGCAAGCCTCTTGTGCTGTAGGCTTAGTTCTATAGAGCAGCCTCCATCCTTCCGAGCCGGCTTTCCAGCCGCACACTGACATGGCTGGTTCCGGATTGGGGAGATCGGTTGTCTGGCCTTCTGCTCCTCGTATGAATCCCTCAGAATTAAGCAGCACTTCCTTAAAGCCGCTGGAGTGTACAAACCCGTTACTCACTCTTTCCTTAAGCAATTTGTCGGCATGACTGCGGGCAAGATCAGCCAACAGAAATTCAGGTGCATCTTCACTGCATTCCTTTTCAGTATTTATTTGCTTGATCACTTGTTCAAGGGCAACGTCTCGTGCTTTAGCTAACTGCTCCGATTTCTTGCCTAGACTTGAGTAAGTTTTTAAGTCTTGCACATACTTTGTCCCGTTGTCCGACAGTTGTTGTGGTACCATACGCCGAGCCTACCCTGCCAACCCGGGATTACGATTAAAATTTTACTGTCTAGTTTCTTGGTTGCAGCGGCTTCTATCGCATTTCTAGTTTCTGTGAAAGTCAGTCTATGAGTTGGATTGACTCTTGGCCCGTGCTTGCCACAGAAAATTCATTATATCTTGTCCTTAGCTGATTTCACCTCTTCGAGACTTCCCCGTGTAGCTAACTTGACGGATGGCTCGATATTTTCTTGACAACCAATCTGAATATCTCTCTAAGTTCTAGCGAGCTTGGTTGAATCGCAAGGTACGAAGCAGCAATTGTGACATTTTGAGTTATTGGTTCTTAAATTATGCTCAATGCGAAGGCCCGCATCTAATGCATCCGCGTTGGCATTACGCCCAATATTTCCTAGTTTCTGGTAAGCTTTTAGATTCCTACCCAGGGTAGCAATTGCTGCATCCATCTTTGCTGGCTTATCTAGTGTCGGGTCGATGAGGTCCTCTCCCTGCTAAGATTTCTGATACAGTATACAGAGACCAGTCAATAGCGTCCCTACTTCGCTTTCTATTCTGCTGCTCTTCAACAAAGACATTTAAATCTTTCATGATACTAAATCTGTCAAAAAAGAAATGACCGATTTTTTTTATGGCAGTGGCACACACTAAAGGGAGATCCTTTGGCGCTCGACGAGCGGTGCGTGTGTGAAGATGTTGATTGAAACGGTTCTTAAATAGCTGTAGGTGGTAATTAGGGGGAAACAGATGTCCAGGGCGTGAGCTCCACAGTGATGCAGTGCGCCAGACAAAGGAGATCTTGTAAAGCGATGTTCTAGGTATTTCCAGTTATACGACCAACTGGTGCGCTCCCGCCGTCCGTCGCGACTGTCTGACAGGCGTTGCCAGTGGCTAGATGAGGCGGGCCAAATCTTGGGAACATCTGCCGTAGAAGTGTCTGTAAAACAGGGACATCGCGGCCACATGTCTGCGGTGTTCCAGACTATCCAGATTCCGGTTCAACTCCGGGTCGCCGATGAGACGTACAGCTCGCTTCTGAATGGAATCAAGCAGCTGTAGGGTGTGCTTTGGTGCGGCACCCCAGATGTGTGGGCGATATTCTAAGACCGGTCTTATTTGCGCTTTGTAGAGCAAGAGCAACTGCTGCGGTGTATACAGTTTTTTGTTGCGAAATAGCGCACCAAGCTTCTGGGAGGCTGTTTTTGCGATGTTAGCAACGTGATCATGCCAGGACATACTGCTGGTAACCGAGACATCAGCAGGCCGATTGACGAGGATGAAGGAATGGTCGATCCTGCCATAATGATGTCAGGGCCCGCCGTATTGGCCCTCTTGGTAAACGTGGCTGCTTGGGTCTTTGCTGCATTGAACTGGACCAAATTTCTGCCAAATTTTAACTTTCTCCAGGTCTTGATTAATTGTTGCAATCTGCTCCTGTCTGCGCTGATAAGTCTCAGTCGCTGGTAAAGGTTTTTCTGATCTGAATTGGAAGACAAGGGTACTTACCTTATAGTAGAAAATTGGGAGCCTTCAGAGCGGACTGCACCTCCTTGCATGTCTATCGCTTATACTAAACTAAAGTTTAATTTTAATTAAAACTATTGTTATACCAATTGACTCTATGGCAAATAGACCTTATTTCAGGATAAGCGAGAGTTATGCGAGAAGGCGCAACCCGCCCTCAGAACGACAACAAACAAGGTTAGAAGAGGCAAAGCGGCATTCGAGAAGTCAGTCATTGTCAGTTGTATCTGTTGACATTAAAAAAGGGTACTGAAACAAGAATTGTTGGAGTTTTATTAAGAACCCAAGCTTACAATACTTCAGCTTAGCACTACAAAATCGATTTTATTAGTTTCTGCGCCTAGACGGTAGGCAACCTGCCACCACGCGACTGGCACATGGTCCAGTTACGTTTCAGAACACCTCCCGTAATAATTGTGAGTGATATTCACCCATAGAAACGGTCGGGTGTGCTCGTTTAGCGATTTTCTCAAATTTGCCTTTAGCAGATATGCAACCCGCCATACCGCCGCTCTCCCGTGGTTGCAAACTTGGTTCCACTTCTTAAAAGTGAGGTATGGGCATGCACTACCACTGTACCAAATCTCAATGCTCTACTCAAAAATGCAAGGTTGGTCACAATATCGCTGGCTAACCGCCGAACTATAGTAAGTGTTTTTTTCGTCTGCCCCGTAATTTTCGAGTTACGTTTTTTCTCGTTTAGGGTCCGATATCGCGAAAACTAAGAATATTGCCTTTTTTTTCGTAAAGAACTTTTTTATTTGTCTTCGTGACCTTTGTCTAAATCCAAAATTTGAAGTCGATCCGAAAAAAAAAAGTTAGGCTCTTCCGGTAGGTTATTCCGGCTCCTACTGATCAAAATAAAGGTAAGGTCGATATAATACGGTTTTGTACGTTTGCCGATATTCCTATATTTTTATATTTACATTTTACATCCCGGAGCCGACCGGATTAAAAACCGCGCGGGAACTTATTTTTCGAATAGGTTCCACCGATTTAGGTTCCATTCTGTGGTTATCATTTTGGGGCCAATTTCAAAAATCTGAAATTTCGATATCAATTAATTAAGGTTTCCCTAGGCGCCTACCGCGGAACCTATCAGTGGTAGGTTCCAGACAAGGTCGGATTCGAAACGTTCCAGAAAAACAAAATTCGATTTCGTTCGTCTCCTACTGCGGAGCCTATAGGAGACCTAGGGGCTCGAATTTTTTTGTGGGGGGGGGTTGGGTTCAGGCCCGGTCCCCTCCGTCTCCGTACCGCATACAAACTCGTTGGCTCGAAATTTACCTAAAAAAAACTGGTAGGAGACGGATTTCCGGTAGGTTCCATATACCAAAAAAACGTCTAAATATAAAAAGACGTTCGGAAGCGGTTTCCTCCGAATTAATATTTAGGGATCGAAAACGCCGATTTTCCACTTTCGAAAAGTTTGGGCACCCATTTTAGCAAGTAAAACAAAAATTTCGATCTCGTCTGTCTCCTACCGCGGAACCTATTGGCGGTAGGCTCCCGCCGATGTCAGATTCGAATTTGGCTGAAATTCGTCAGCCGATTATCTTCAAGGACTCTTTTAGATGCCTAAATAGGCACCGGTAGGTTCCCAATTTTTTTTCGCGTTTTAATCGCTCTGCTCCGAACTGCTTCAACGACGGTCATCGATTTTGACCGAATAAAAATTTCTGGAACCTACTCGGAAGGTTCCACGGTCTCCTACTGTCCGAGTACCAAATTTCACGTAAAAATTCAAGCTGTCTCGTGTTCGGTCTAGGTCGAGCTCACGTTCCCGCTTAATTAATAAGTAAATTAAAATATATAACATACTCCCAAACCTCTAATTTCCAATTTATTTTATTCTAAAGAAAGAAATGACCTTGTCAATATCGGAGAATAGTATTCTGATTCTACAAGTATTAACCAGTCCCTTACTCCACCAACTGCCAGTTTGAATCACGTGTGGTATGTGGTTTGAATGATGCATTCCTGCCCCAAGGTCAATAAACCTTGTTACTGCCTGATATATTTATGCCGACAGCATACCACACCCCTTTAAAAATGAAATCTGTATTTACCAAGTGCAGATTGTCGTCAACAGAGGGCAAAATATTTTAACTGAATATTTTAAGTGAAACTATATCTTTTCACCATCTAACAGAGTTTTTGTGAGTTACTTAGGTTTGGAGAATTTCGTCCATAAGAATTATCTTAATAGTCTTTTATTATAAAATGGTTGTATGTATTACATAAATATGTTGTAGTAATAAGTAGAGCTCGTTTCCCGAAGGTTTTGTATTTACGTTATTGATGACGTCGCTTAATTTGGAAAAAAACGGTTTATCGTAGCTATTCATATAAATTCTCTAGCGTTCAATTTTTGTATTAAAAGTTAGGCAATATTGAAGCAAGTATGTTCCAAAACGATCTTTATAGAACGTTCGGAATTGTTTTGTAATAAAAATTTTAATTTAGAGAGTTCAGTTAAGAGAGTTATCCGAAATATATAAAAATTAGTTAACCGCGTATAATAATCACCAAATGCAAGAAAAATATAAGAAAGGTTAAAAATCTTCAAAGATATCATCAAATTAAGGGTCTGATGATATATAGGTTGTGTCGATTTTGCAAATTTTCTTTTTTTCGCTAGAAAAGGGGTGTCCTATAGAGTAGCTTAAGCCAAAAAAATCGGAAGATTCGCCACATTTGAAAAAATATCCGCGTTTTGAGCCTTAATTGCCCTAGAAGTGCAAACTTCCACTACGACTTTCCCAGGTGTAACGTGAAAATATCGAAATATTGTAACGTGAAAATAATGAAATTTTAGTAACCGACACCGGGGGCCTGGCACAGTGTTTCCAAAAGTTGCACATTTTCTTATGGGGATAACAGTGTTTGTTTACTATTTAAGTAGATATATTTAATATTCCACTTCACGCATGACCCTCCGCTCGCTTCGGGGGCACAACCAAACAAAACTAACCCAAACTAACCCAAGGCATGCCGGAAATAAAAAAAAAAATTGAAATTTGTCAGTCGAAAGTACAAATATTTTTTCGTTTGTTTTTCCTCATTTGGGCATTTCTTGGGTTAGTTTGGGTTAGGTTTGTTTGGTTACTCCCCCGGAGCGAGCGGAGGGCCATGTATGAAGTGAAATATTTGACGAATATATACATACAAAGGAATAGTGTAATCGAATGAGTGTCCCTTTTATTCCAATGAATGAATGCAAATGCACATTGAAAAATCATCCAAACAGCCACGTTTACCATACGGCGGGCAATAATATCATTATGGCAGGATCGACCATCCCTTCATCTTCATTCAATCGGACTACTGGGGGTCTCGGTAAACAGCAATATGTCCTAGCATGACCGCGTTGCTAACGTCGCAAAATCAGCCTCCCAGAAGCTTGGTACGCTATTTCGCAACAAAAAATGTATACACCGCAGCAGTTGCTCTTGCTTTACAAAGCGCAAATAAGATAGGGCTTAGAATATTGCTCACACACCTAAGTTCATTATATATTGCTCGAACAAGTGCACTAAATACTGCAGAACAATGGTTTTCCTCTAATAAACTCAAACTTAATGAAGACAAAACCCAAAACTTAATAGTTTCACTCAGAAAAGAAACTGTGCCTACCGGTCCAGTTAAACTGTTGGGCATTCATGTTGATTACAAGCTGACTTGGGTATCACATATGGAACACCTCTCCAGTAAACTCTCTCAAAACCTTTTACTACTCCGCCAATTGAGAAAAAGTATTTCAAAGGAGATGCTGTGTATGGCTTACTTTGCCTTTTTTCAAACTCACTTAAAATATGGAGTATTAGTGTGGGGTCATTGTGGTAACCAGTTACCTGTTTTTCGACTTCAAAAGGCAGCAGTTCGAGTTATATCTGGTGTGAACAACCGAGCTCATTGTAAACCACTATTCAAGGAAAATAGAATTCTTACTTTAACCTCTCTTTTTATTTTTGAGTGTCTCATGTATGTTAAAAAGAACATCTCTAAATATAATTTTCATGTACATACACATACTCATATGACTCGTTTTAGAAACAACATTGATGCAGACTATCTAAGGTTGAACAGGTCAGCAAATGGTTGGAATTTTTATGGTCCAAAATTTTATAATAAATTACCTGAGAATATTAGAAATCTAGACATAAATAAATTTAAGCTCCAAATAAAACTTTCCTAATTGATAAGGCATACTATGAGATATAGGAATTTACAAATGACCAAATAATTTCCTAAATATATTGTATGTATAGTGTTCTCTTTTTATGTTTTCGTTTATACTACCCTAGACTGAATCTTGTGTGTAATCTGATTCATAGTGATTTATTTTTTTTTAATTGTGGATATGATTCTATATTGTATTTAATATTATTAGTATTATGTATTATATGACGTGTGTAAGAGCTTTTGTATGTTTTGAACACAAATAAATTTGAATTTGAAACATCTGGGGTGCCACGCCAGAGCACACCCTAAAGCTACTGGATTCCGTTCAGAAGAGAGTTGTGCGTCTCGTCGGTGACCCGGAGTTGACCCGGAATCTGGATAGTCTGAAACACCGCAAACATTTGACCGAGAAATCCCTGTTTTACAGATACTTTTACGGCAGATGTTCCCAGGATTTGGCCCGCCTTATCCCGCCCCTGACAACGCCTGTCAGACAGTCACGATAGACGGCAAGAGCGCACCGGTTCGTCGTACAACTGGAAACACTTAGAACATCGCTTTACAAGAACTCCTTTGTCTGGCGCACTGCATCACTGTGGAACTCACTCCCAGGACGCATATTCGGATGTAACAAGCAAGATGTCCATTCGGCTATGCCGAACGTTTCTTCATATGTGACGTGCACGATAGCATTTAGTCCGATGTCGTGACTGTTACATAGAATCAACAAATAAGTCTTCAATTATTTAAACACTTCATGCATGGCCCTCCGCTCGCTTCGCTCTCTATACGGGGGCTCAACAAATAGAAACTAACCAGGTGCTAACCAAAACTAACCCAAAATTTTTATTTTATATTTTTATTTTGGGTTAGTTTTGGTTAGCACTTGGTTAGTTTCTGTTTGTTGAGCCCTCGTAGCGAGCGGAGAGCCATGCATGAAGTGTTAAAATAATTGAAGACTTATTTGTTGATTCTATGTAACAGTCACGACATCTCACTAAATGCTATCGTGCACGTCACATATGAAGAAACGATCGGCATTGCCGAATGGACATCTTGCCTGTTACATGCGAATATGCTCCCAGGACATCTGTTCCCCTAACTAACTATTCAAGAACCGTGTCAATCAACAACTTCGCACATACACCGCTCGTCGAGCAATATAGGATGTGCTACTGCCATAAAAAAATCATTCACCTAAATAAAAAAAAAGAGTAGAGACACTTCTAGCACAGCTTATTCACTACCAGCTAGTCAACTCTATCGAAATCGGAAAGTTTGAGTGTCGGGCACAGCGCCCTGAGCGGTTCAGTTCCACAGTTGAAATTAAAATGAATTTTCGCTTCAAAATACATGATGACAAATTCATCCGAAGCCTCGGCTATCGCCCTGAGAGATTCGGAAATTTCGGATTTTTATAAAATTGTGCGTTTTAAAATCGTTTTTAAACGGATTTTAGACGATAAAAAGCATATTTTATATTAAACGAACTGTCAAAAGTATTATTCAGATGCCCAGGCGTTTAAAACAATATTGAGTCATGACCCTCTTCTAAAATTTGCAAAACTTGGTTATTGACTTTCCCAAAACAAAGGATGCCGCCGCAAGATGACTAGCTGGTAGTGAATAAGCTGCGCTTATAATAGCGCACCATTTTTCTAATGAATTTTGCTAAAGAAGCTACAGTAAACGTCTGGCAACAGTGTGCCTTCTTAAAAATCTTTGTTTTGGCTATTGTGACAGTTGACAGTAAAAAGGAGGATGGATATTTACAAGTAAAATTTAATTTTGTTTAATGGGGCTATGAGTCGCTTTAAATTAGGACCGGAACAAAACGGAGGTCTCTCGTTCGACGCAAATGTATCCTAGTTAATATTTTCACCCGACAATTGATTTTCAGATGTGTTTTGTCTATATTTCTAGTGCTTTTGTGAAGTGGTGCTGGAAATTTGTGTCAAAACTCGAACTTTGAGGGCATTTTTTCGGTTTAAATGTAGCGGATCTTCCGACTTTTTTGGCTTAAACTACTAACCCCCTTTCTAGTGAAAAAAGAGAATTTGCAAAATCGACAAAACCTATATATCACCAGACCCTACAAACCAAATAATATAAATAACCACACCGTTGCAATTTCCACGCCAATGGCTAAAGCAAGTCGCTGCCGAAATTTTAAAATATGTAAAAAAAATTAGGTGTTGGTCTAGGGTCAAAGTGTATTTAATATATCCTGCGACCAATCACGAAACTGCCTCCCCGCAAAAACGTCGCACTGTTGCCTATTGTCGCGTATTTTAAATAGCTTGAAGGCGAATAAAATATAAATATTATAAATATTATAGTATACTTATTCCGTATTTCGTATTTCCCTGTGTAAATAAAATAGTAAATAATAGAAGACAGTAGTATTAAGGAAAATAACAAAATTAAGTATTCAAGTAGGAAATTTAAATATGTAAATTCACTATAGGAAACTAGACAGAAAATAAATTAGGATTATTGGGAAAAAAATGTGGCAGCATCTAAATATGCGAGGACATTTTTTGCCCGCATTCTTTTCGTCCAGGTTCTTTCATTTGGCAAACAGTACATCTTATTTCATACTGGTTAGTAGTATGAGTGACAATCTACAAGATGACTATAATAATTTGTATAACACAAGTCTGAACTTGTATATGGAATGTGTTTCACGTCTAGATAATACGGTTAATTTATTTGATAACGAATTAATGGCTAACGATATGTGTATGGAAAAACTTGAACTATGTGAAAATAATACATTAAACATAACCAGTTTTGTAAATTATACCACACAAGTTAAACTTTTGAAAAGCAATGTTGAACTGGAATCAGGCATGTTGTTATTAAAGAAAAAATTCGTACATTTGGAGGAAAGAAACAACATAGCATATGAACTAATAAATGATTACAAAGAGGATATTGCAAGTTCAAGAAATAACATTACCGATTTAATAAACGAGTTGCATGCTTTGGATCACAAATGGCAGCAATGTAAAGAAGATTTGCAAACTCAAGATAAAAATTATAAAAAAACGATTTCAAATCTAAATGTTTGCTTGAAAAGAGAAGAACTTGAACAGGGTTTAAAAAATAAATATGTTATACGGCTAACTACTTGTAGGAAAAATAATAAGAAACTTAAACAGAAAACTTAAGCTTAAAGTGTGGTGAAAATGTTAATTTTATAATTTAAAACTTTTTGAGAATAAAAAGATGTAAATTTCTCTAGTAGATTGTAAGCAAAATTTCTGAAATTTGTACTTATAGAAAATTTAGAATTTTTTGTGTGCCCCCCTTTGAACTAATTTTTAAACTAGCAACAATTTCTTTTGCAACCACAAATTATTGGAAAATAAAACAAAATGCTGTAAATGGAAACAAGGGGTTTAAGCAGATGTTATTTTTTAGCAAACACAATATGATTTTCGTTAAGTACCAAGTACTACAGTGTATGATATTCGATTTTTTGCATTTATTTTGCAAAATTTGCAACTACTAATTAACGAAATAAACAATGTTAAATCTTTATTTTTTTAAGGTCATGGGGTTATTCATATCATAAAGTTATTAATTTAGGAAAAATCTGCATTTTTAAGGTCATGGCGTTATCCATATCATAAATTTAAGTAGCATGATCAATAGGGAACTTGCACATTTTTTTTTTATTTCAATAATCTGTTCTATTACACTAAAAAAGAAGGTGTGCCAAATCTGAAGTGTTAAATATCACCCGTTTTGTTTCTATACATTTTTAAAGTTGCCGTTGAATCCGCGCCAATTTAAACACGATTTGACGTCATAGAGCATAACGATCGGCGCGGCGGATCGGCCGATCATCTACCTTCCACTTCTATTGCGACTCGCAGAGAGAGACAGCAGGTTATGCTTTAAGTTTTTAGGTTTAGTGGGTTGTAATATTTTTTTGTTTTGTCTGTGACAGTGTTTTTGGTTTGTATTTTGTGATTTGAACTAAAATGGAGAAAAATACAGCTCATAAGGCGTATTGTACCAATGTGCACAAATACGACATTTAAACATTCACATTAAAGGTACAGATTTCTCTCCAATATATTCTTCATTTTACAATGTTAGTTGGTAGCTGTATCAATACTTTATCAGGAATAAACTCAACGCAAACGTGCTTTATTTGCGGTTCGTCCTTCAAGGAGATGAACACAGATAAAGTTTTCGAAAGGGTGACAAAAATTGAAAATCTTAACTTTGGCCTATCTTCCCTTCATTCATGGATCCGTTGTTTTGAATGTGTGTTATATATTTCCAATAAAGTGTTGGCAAGTTAAGGACCCTGGAAAGAAAAAACTTGTTGAAATCCAAAAACGAAAACTTCAGAAGGGTTTTAAAGTTCAAATGGGATTAATTATTGACAAACCAAAACCAGGCTATGGATCCACGAATTATGGGAATATGGCTAGAAGGTTTTTTCAAAACCCAGAGTTAAGTTCCTCGATAACCGGCATTAACAAAGAACTTATTTTAAAATTTTCAAAAATTTTGAGAGTTGTGTCTATAGGACAAAAATCAAGTTGGTGCAGTTTCAACGGATTTTGGGGGAATCGAGAAATCTTTACATTGAATTATATCCGTGGTACTATATGCCTTGCAGTATCCATAAGATTCTAGTTCATGGAATTGAGATTATCCAACTTTTTGATCTGCCCATAGAGCAACTAGTCCGAAAAGTGCGTTTGAACCACACAAGAAAAACTTCTAGAAAAAGCTCAAATAAGGACATTATGAATAATCTACTACTTACCTCAGATCCATTTATATCATCTTTAAGAAAGACTACAACTTTCAAATCACGACAGGATAACATAAATGATATCACAGAATATTTGGAAATAGACTTTTTTGTATGCAACAGTATTCGGATATTTTACCTTCAGATATTGGCGAACTTGACTTGCAAAGTTCAGACAGTTCTGACCTTTAGGAAAGCGAATAATTTTTTCTATGCTATTTTCAACAATAAAAGTTATGTTTTTTTTGCTTAGGGATCTAATGATTATTTTTTTAAGTATAAATTTTCATTTATTTACATAATGAGTAGCAATTTTACAATTTTGAACTTCTTTTCCTTTTTCTAAGAATGTTTATTATATTATTTAACCATTTTAAGATCTTCATTTTTTCTGGGTACCTTCTTTCTGAGTTCAATATTAATTAAAGTTAGTAGCATAATAATTGAATTATTTTTACCTATATGTATTTATTATTATTATTATTATTATTATTATTATTTGTATATAATGTTAATTTATTATAAAAAAATAAAATTGTGCGATGAAACACCTAACTACGACTTTTTTTGCCGTTTTGTGTTATACTGAATCCACAAATATGAAAAGTTTCATAGCGTACAAGCCAGCATACATTTTTTATAAACACCTAAACTCAGATTGTTTGTGTGTCAGATATAGCTTAGTGTATTTGCTACCCAACGGTTATTATTTAGTTTAAATCCGTTGAGTACAACAAGAGTAATGATTTTTGTCCATTTATCCCATTCTGTGCGGCGCGCCGACAAACTGATTATGCTCTTCTACGTCACGACCAGTGAACGCGCGTTTCCGAGCGCCTGGAATAATTCGAATTTCTTGACATTTTTATTTCAAGATTTTGGCCACAATGAATTTAATTAATAGATTCTTTTTTTACTAAACTTTTTTATAGGATGTCCACTTATGGTTTTTAGCATTTATTTCGGTTTTTATTTGTTTGTGCAAGTTCCCTATTGCATGATAGATTATTTAATTTTTTTTTTATTTCTTATAAATATGTATTAATCACAACGTGCTATTCTTAGTCAGATTCCAACTTGATCCTTGGTAAATTACTGTTTGTTATTTAATAGTAAAGCAAAGTGACAATAACAGTGTTTCTTTAAAATAAAAATAACAACAAAATTCAGTAGTACGACGACTCAGAAGTGCACAAACAAAAATGCCTGTTCCAGTAAAATTTAAATAAGATAAATGTAAGGGTGAATCGGCACTTGGTGAACTATTGCAACACGTTTTTTTTTTTTAAGATTGAACCCCAAAATTTTTTTTCCCAATTAATTAAAAAAATTGAACCTAGCCCCGGAGAGTCGCGTTACAAAGCCCGGCCCCTGTCGTGGGGTCGTTTGAGCGCCACCCGTTCTAGCCAGCTAAACGGAAAAAGCTCGGCAGGTGTTGTACCGAGTGGCTAGATTCGCTCATAAAATTAACCGGTTCTTAATTTCAAACTATCAAAAAAAATAAAAGAGAATAATTATGGCACTATAATCAACTAACTTAACCTATCAAAAAAACACAATCTAAAAATTTAATGGACACTATATTTGCTACTAAATTCTTTTTTTTTTGCAAACACGGCAACAATCTATCTGGAGAAAATGGTTATATTAAAAAAAGGTGGTTGAGTAGACAAAAGAATGTTAAATGACTTAAAGTAATTAATAAAATAAACTGAGTACAATATGAAGATTGTACGTACAGAGACCAATTCAGTTGGAAAACCTCAGCTCTATAGGCCTTATCACTAAATGCACTAAACTACTTATCAAAGTGATCACTTGGCGCAGACTAAGCTTCTTACAACTAGGTATGCGTGCGCTAATAGCTGCACTGATGGTGATAATATGCCGCAATGAGCGGACACAATGATTAGATCAAAAAAACTTGAGTAGTTAATAAAAGCACCAGATCAGATTAAAAATATGGTTAGCTTGATTCATATGATAAAAAGATAAAATTCAGAGCAGTTATATCTGCCGACTAATTAATGAAATGAAAAATTAATGAAAAGAATGAAGTTATCCAGCCCGCACTTATCTTTTAAAATGAGAAAACAAATCAAAGCAATTTGATTAACTGGTCCGATAAACCAGTGAATAAATGTAAATTAAATTAATTAAAATCAATGAGCTACCTCAATTCAATGTGTGATTTATATCAATAAAAGTAAGCGAAAATTAAACATAAGACACAATGAAACATAAAACATATACCCAAATCCCGTCGTCGAACTCTGTCGATGGCCTCTAGTGCGGGAACCACAGCAGTTCTTTAACAGAAGTTCTGGCCTAGCAGAAGAAGTTCTGACCCAGCAGAAGAAGTTCTGACCCCGCAGACGAAGTTCTGGCCCAGCAAAAGAAGTTCTAGCCCAGCAGAAGAAATTGGTTCACCAGGTAAACTACTGGCCCAGCAGAAGGACCCTGAAATAATCCAGTACGCATTAAATGAAGCCCCCTTACTTTAATAAAAATCATAGACCCCCTCCCTCTTTGCATAAATACATCTTCTTTATAAAACAAATTTTCCCAGACAAAAAACCCCATGGACTTACAGTGCAATAAAGCAAATAAAAGAGATATTAAGGTTCCGGCAACTTGAATATAAAAAGATAGATATGAATCACCCCTAAAAGAATATATAACTTCCCCATATGATCAAAATTCAAGTTGCATTAAAATAAAAATTCGGATCAGGTAAAATGGAGTAGATAAGATAACACATGGGAAAAGCAAATGGCGTTATGTGCACAAAAAAATAAAAGGTAGATAAGCAGTCAATTTCATTAATTTAGGCAAAAATGGTAGCGATATTTACCTCAGATTCGGACTTGAGGGTGTATTAGAGGAGATTCGACGGTCTCGGTCTTATGGGACGAACGTGGAAGCCGCTATAAATAATGGAAATAAAAAAATTTTAGCAAAATGGCGGTCAAGTGCTTCATAGGCCACAGAAAAAGGAATCCAGAGAAAATGCTTACCTAGTACAGCTTGTAGAGCCCGAATAATCGGTCGTGTCAAAACACAAACAGAAACGCACAGCAAATCCCCTATCAAAGGGTTGTATTATACCACAATACTTAAAACGTGCAGTTTCTCGCTATACTGGCAAACGTTCCCCAGGCGAACAAAACTAGAAAAAGACCTCGTTCCGTCGTCCGTCAATTTGCCTTAAATTAAATACTGCGAAACAAGTAGTAATGGGCTGAAAACTTCACGAGTGATTCGATACAAGGAATAATTCTAAGAAAATAAACGCCTTAATTCTCGCTTATTATCATGATAAATGACGGCGGAAGCCACGAATAGTGAGCTAAAATTACATTCTTCCAGAAAGGCTAGGAAATGCTCTAACAGAAATAATAAACCTTCAAAAATCTAAATCGAGAATGAAAAACGCGCGATACGTAGCCCATTCCTATTATTTCGCAAAAACCTTACAAAAAACTGGTCCGCTGTACCGAACGAGAAATATATTTAAAGCAGAGGTCCAAAAACGAGCTCCGGAACATCAACCTAGGGTTCTCAAAAGGTAATAGAATATTCAAACTGAAATTAAATTATGGTTCAATAAGTCAAATGCAACGTATTTGCAGGCTAACTGAATTCTTTAAAAATATAAATCGATTCGCTGGCATAATATAATGCAAATCAAGCCAAGTTAACTTAATAATAAGGTACATACATCGCTTATCAACTAAAATAGATAATCACAATGGATTCTAAAAGCTAATACGAATATATAGCTAATCTATGCTTAAAATATAGGTAATTTTACATTGAGAAAAGAGGCAATTTCAAGCGAATTATTAAATTCAGAATTAATAAACCGACGAGTGCAAAATACAGCATAATTTTTCCCTAAATGCGGCATATAAATGAAATTTTAAAATTGGCAAAATCGAACTGTTACACTATGCCAAAGAAAATTCTACTACGAATAGATAGCTTATTCAAATGGCAATCTGTGAATCGGTACGGGGACATCAATGCCCCCGTAAAACGAATATAATATGCGGTAACCCTCGTGTCGCCGGCCGGAACGCGACGCAGTGTTGCCAAATGTCCCCACTTATACCGACTCAATATTATTTTATTTTTTCGCATTTTCCAAGGCAAGTTGTCACAATTTACACACATTATTTTAAAACAGTTATCCCGAACCGATGGGGCTGAAATTTTGCGTACGTATTTAGTTTGGATACAAATGCAAAATTATCGTGTTTTTATGCTGGTACAAGACCATATTTAGGAGCAGAATTTTGATTTTAAATTGTCGTATCATGCTGAAAATTTGCATACGTTTTTAGGTCCGGAGACATTGTAAAATTATTATAGTATTTTTGAGCTGGAACAGACCCGTATTCAGGAGAAGCGGGGCCAAATTTTAAATTTAAATTGTATCGAGCATTAAATTTGCATACGTTTTTTGGTCCGGAGACATTTTAAAATTATTATAGTATTTTTGAGAGGGGGACCAAATTTTAATTTTAAATTGTATCGAGCATTAAATTTGCATACGTTTTTTGGTCCGGATACATTGTAAAATTATTATAGTATTTAGGAGAAGGGGGCCAAATTTTCAATTTAAATTGTATCGAGCATTAAATTTGCATACGTTTTTTGATCCGGAGACATTGTAAAATTATTATAGTATTTTTGAGCTGGAACAGGCCCGTATTTAGGAGAAGGGGGCCAAATTTTCAATTTAAATTCTATCGAGGTCTAAATTTGCATACGTATATAGGTCCCTCAAGAATGTAAAATTATCGTGTTTTTAAGCTGGTACAGGGTCGTATTTAGGAAGACGGGGTCAAATCATGAATTTAAATTGTCGTATGAAGCTGAAAATTTACATACGTATATAGGTCCGAAATCAATATAAAAATATCGTGGTTTTAAGCCGGTACATGACCGCATTTAGGAAATGGGGGCCAAGTTTCGAATTTAAATTGTCATATCGAGCTGAAAATTTGCATAGGTGGGTATAGGTCCGGAGACAATGTAAAAATACTACATGTATAATAACAACATCCATGATTATTACTCTATTCCTATAAAATAGAATATATTATATTATTAAATAACAAAAAAATAAAAAAGTCGTAAATACATTATGTCGGCATTTTATAGATTATCTAATCTTATTCGGCAAAAACTGTAACATAGGTACATAATATTTAAAACTATAAAATTCAGTATTTTTTTAAGCTCGAAACATAAATAATTCAGAGGGGGCAACATTATACGTAAACAATCTGTACAATAAATTAACCAAAGCAGAGGAGCTAAACTGCTAAACTTATTAAAGTTTTGTGGCAAATACCTAAATATTCGACTAATACTTTTTTTAAGTAAGAAAGTGTTTTTGAAAACGTACTTTGCTATTTTAGTTCTAAAAAATTGTTACTTTGAAAACCTGTCGAAATCTTACCTGTAATATTTACCTATCTAAATTGTTTTATTATTGACAAAATATATTTTTTATTGATGTTTAAGGTTATTTAATTTTTGCTGCTCTTTTTTTTTTGTTTTTATCTAATGTCCATTTACAAAACATATAAATGTTAGTTACAACCATCTGTTCAATTAATAAAACTTTGTGTCTGTAACAATTATTATTTTTATCAGCCAACCAACGAACATTTTTTGCCAAAATTTTGTCTGTTATTTTTACCGCAAGGTACTCTCTCGACTCATACAGATTAAAATATTTACGGAAATATAAAAATGATTTTTGGACAATAACAACTATGTCATCTTTTGGTACACAACTAAAACTCTCCAGAGTTTCCTCCATAATTTTTATTTAAAAAAATATTTGCTTTGAATCCTTTAAAAGTGAAATATTACTTTTATTGCAGCTCTCAAAATTGTTTAAGCAATCTAAATAGGTAAATTTATTTTTTATTTCGTTGGAAGAATGTGCTGTCACTTATTATCCTGTATAATAAGTGACAGCACATTCTTCCAAAGGTGTTGTGTATGTTGCGTTTTCAATTAATACATTTTCAGCACTAGTGGATTCCGCATCAGAAATGTCATCTTTACTTTCAAGACATTTAAAAAATTCATTGTCAGCGCTGTTCTTGTTTTTTTGATGTTGTATTAGTAGATAACAATATTTGCCTGTCAAAGTGCTCTTTACAATTGGAATATTGTGACGGTTTTAAAAGGCTAGTAATGGTTTGTATTCTAAAAGATAATCGAAATGATTTTGCGGATGGATTTAAATTCCAGCCGCCTTTCTGCCTAACGACACCGAAAAAATTTTCAAAAAAATCTTGGTTTAACCGGTTTTGTAAGAATAAAACCATTACCATCACTTTTTTCAGCATAATTACCGCGTTGATTGTTTGTACAATACCTTGAAAACAAGGAGGTCTAGATTCTTTTATTTTTTTTTGTTACTTTAACTAAATTGGTGAAAATATATTTTCCTTTCATAAGAGTCATTGATCGTAAATTCAAAACTTGTGTTATTTTTCCTATATTATCTTTTAAGCTCCTTGAAAAAAACAAGTGAGTATCGGAAAGCAGCGAAACAAAAGCAACATGGATTTTCTCTAATGGAACACCCTATATATTTTACGCTAAAGAGAAAGATCTTTTCCTCTTGCTTTCAAAAATATATAATATGTTGACATTCAGAGTATAGTCAAAAGCAGTCATATCGTGCGGGTCCAAAGGTCACATTTCTCATTAATTATCATGCCTTTGACAGATTTTGCATGCAAAATCTGTCACAAATGAAGTTTTTAATGAAAATTGTGACGTTTGGACCCGCACGATAAGATCGCTTTTGACTATAGATGTTTCAGAAATATTACACATAATAATACACATAATTACACATATTACTCACATAATTGCTAATGGCTAGCCAACGTTTTCGCTTTATTATTGTTATTATATTGTTAGTAACTCACTTTTCTGGAGCTGTCAAATTAGAACTTGTCAACGTGGTTGACCGAGGCAGCCATTTGCAATTATGTGAGTTTCAAACTTGAATATTTCTGAAGCATCTACTCTGAATGTCAACATATTATATATTTTTATCCGATCGGACGAAAAACGACACCTTTCCGATGTGTATTCTCACCGCAAAAGTCATGATTCCAGTATATTGAATTCGTTGCTTGGCAACATGCAATAACTGTACATGCAGGAATAGAAAATAACTGTCCGGGAATAGAACATTTCCGTCCTAGGACGGGAATGTAACATTTCTGTCCTATTCACACGCCTTGTTTGTCAGATCTGACGTCTATCAAAAGTAACATTTAGCTGTAGTTTCCGTAGTTACGTAATAAACTTCAAGCTCGCTCGATTCAAAACTTGATGTTATGTTGAGTTTAAATTTAAAACACCGTTCTAATTTAAAGTAATATTTGGCTCTATTTTTATAAGTACGTATTCTAATTCAATCGGATAAAAAGTAGCATGTGCAACTAGTAGGAAAAGTACACTCCTGGACTCCTGTGTTGCAGCAGCAATTACCACAGTCGTCCGTCCAGGAATGTTTTGCTTTTCCTCCTAGTTACAGAATATACTATTTTGAAGCCAGGAGGAAAAGTTTTTCTTTTTAGCGTAAAATATACAGGGTAATCCATTAGAGAAAACCCAGCGAAACAAAAGCAACATTTGTTTCGCTGCTTTCCGATACTCACTTGTTTTTTTCAAGGAGCTTAAAAGATAGTAAAGGAAAAATAATACAACTTTTGCATTTACGGTTTTTTTTGGTAAGGAATCACCCTGTGTTACTGGTGAAGCAAAAAATAGCATTAAAAGGCATTTCGTACATTTTACCTACATTTTACCCTAATTTACCTTTTGTCATTGTCAGTCATGTCAGTGTGAAATGCCAAGGAATTAAATGTAATATTGTGATGATGTTAGTAAGTAAAGAATTGATATGGGAATGACCAAGATTGGAAACTACATTTTTGTAGGGCAGAAATAGAAGAAATTAAGCAGTCAATATATGGTACTTTTTTAATAACATTAAACTTAATGAATTACACTCGCGTTTAATCACCGAATATTACCAACATAAAGAAATATTTCACTGGGGTCTAAAAAATAGTTAGGGTGTCTTGGAAAATCTGGGAAATCTCGCGGGTTCAGATAGAACACGAAAAAATAACATGACAAGTTTCTATAATTTTTTTCCTACCGGCCATCCCTACGGAGATATGGGCTCCCAAAGGACGCCGCTGGTTTTAGGTTTTTCTTGAATAACTTTTAAAGTACTTGATGTAATTAATAAAAATTTAATATGATAACACTAGTAGGGACCTCTTAAAATAGAGCTCTTAAAAGATATTAAGCTTTTTTAATTTACCAGGGCGGACTCAGGTTTACAGCTTAATGCGTACATTCTTAACACCCTGTATGATAACGACCAGAAAAATATTTGTGGGTAGCATGAACCTTAAGCTATAGAAAAAGTATTCTTTTTCAATATCAATAAAATCGTTTTCGAGTAAAAAAATGATAAAGAAATTAATGTTTTATTTTATATTAAGAAAATCGACTGATTTCTTCGGGTTTCTTTTTTTTTGGATAACAACTCAAAAACGGTTTATTTTATCGCTCTTGAACGGAAATACTTTTTTATAGCTTAAAGTTCAAGCTATCCAAACATTTTTTTGGGTCTTTATCATACAGGGTGTTAAAAAAAATAAGCACTAGGGTGTTAAATTTTGTCCGCCCCTGGCAAACCAAAGAAGCTTTATACTAAATTTTTATTAATTTAGGTCAAGTACTTTGGAGGTTATTCAAGAAAAAACGATTTCCAGCGGCGTCATTTAGGGGCCCATATCTCCGTAGGGAGGGGAAAAAATATAGGAACTTGTCAGTTGTCACGTTATTTGTTCGTGTTCTATTTGAACCCGGGAGATTTCTCACATTTTCCCGGACACCTTGTGTATTCCGTTCACATATTAAAGTCCTCCCCAGTGTGTCATGAAAAAAAATGTGTTGGCCAACCTGAAATCGCCAAATTATATACTTTTTACAATGATGCGCGTAAATAACTTAGCACCCATAATAAATTATTTGTTCACATTTAACCAATGAAAATGTAATAGTACAGGTAATAGTTGTTAGGTTCGAATTTACCTTAACTTTAAGATGACGTTGTTTGGCAACGATGTCTATAATTATTGTTGAACAAAAATAACCTTTATTTCTAAATCTTTGACAATAATGAATAAAATAAAGCATTTGCTTTTGTTCTTTACCTATCCTTGTTGGATGTTCGTAATTTGTATATTTATTTCAAAAAAAATTAAGTAAAAGCATTTGCCTAAATTTTATGCATATCACCCATTGTCAATCATATTATACAGTGGTAAAATGTTAAATATTGGCATAAATGGCCAGCATTTGAAGCCATACCTAGATTAGAATTTAATATCTCAAAATCTCAATAATAATTATTTTAGGTATACGTAAATGAAAACTGCTTTTCGCCTACTCCTGCACGCTTGCTACTCAAGTCGCTACTGCGTGCTGCGTGACAACACGACACGACCAACAAATATTTTCCTAGTAGAATTATCTATTATCTTTGACGCCGCGCCGGGCAAATTTCAACCGCACAAATTTGGCAACGTGGCCGGGCACGCGGTCGCTTTTACGGCGAGACTCGCTCGATGGAAGCAGGCTCGAAAAGTCTGCTTCCATAAGAGATACAAATTTTTAACATGGGATGAGTTTTCTATTGTGTACTATAATATTCTTTGACTATGCCTACCTTGCGACTATCATCAATATCTTAAACGGAGGGATGGTACAAAGCGTTTACCTTCACATTACTTTGATTTTTATGAAAGAAAAGGAGGAGAGGGAGAGAAGGAATAATAACTGAAGAAACTATTAATTTGGTTCGGGTATTGATACTTTTTAGAATTTGTTAAAATAGTTGCTTCGTTAATATTAGTGCTTTTTACAAGTCCGAATAAATTACAAATGGAACTGATAATTTGTTTGAAAAGCTTTTAAACTTTTTTTCCTCACCTCTTTGTAAATCATATCTTACAAGTATCCCAATGTTTTTTTTTCAGAAATATATTCGATAAATGCTTAATATGTCGGAGTCTGAAAAAATTCAAGTTAATGTTGTATCAAGCACTACTGATGGGAATGCTGCTAGTTTTCTGAATGGTCCTTCCTTACTAGTGTGTACAGTGTGAAGAAAATTATTTAGAGCTAGTGGTTGGTTTAATAAATGTTACGATGCTAGAGACAAAGAATCTTTGATTCGTTTCGAAAGAAATGTAAAAAGGTTGGAATCTAGATGAACAAAATTTTTTATACCCATGTAATATATTGTATAATGTTTGGGAATATATTTTTAGTCTAGATAAAAATAAACACGTTTATACAAGATGTATTTTTTTAATTACTTCAATAACAAAATCATAGACCTTATGCTATTCCTACCATATACATAACTGAACAGACAATTTATTATTGCAGTATTTTAGTAATTTTACTCTATGTCTAAATTGATTATTCATTATTTTGCTAACTTGAGCGCCACAAATACTACATACAAATTCACAGTGATAGTTTTTATCATTCATTGTTGTTGTTACACACTTGATTCTTGATGGTAGAGGTATTGTTTTTCTCTTCTAATTAATCTGCTATTAAAAATCTAAATATTTCGATTTCGATCATTTGCCTCCGTTTCCTTCTCATCGTCAAAATAATGTGATGGTATGTGTTTGGATCCATCTAATATTTTACAGTCCTATTCAAACTTACATGCATAACATCTGTCACGTTCAAAATCTGCTTCTCCCTGACATTTAACACAACACTTACGTCTTATTGGTACAGGCATATTTTTATTTGAACTTAGGTTGTTAGCGCAAGTGTCAGGAAGCTTTGTTGGTAAGATTTTTTATACAGAAAGGGCAAATGCCTTGCGATGTTGGTATCTCGGTATGGATTTTAATTCTTCAGTGTTATATTCTCTTATATTTTTGGCACCGGATAAAAGGTCTACTAAATAACTTGCCATCGTGAAATGTTAATCTATACTAAGATCAAAACATAAAAGATTAGTATTTATACAACATTTATTTATAATACGTCGGCGCATATGAGACACGAATAAATTGAAATAGTGTGGGTTAGTCTTAAAGCTATGTGATGAAAAAAAAGTATGTTTTAAATTTCAGATTTTAAATAAAGAAAAAAGAAAAATTAGAAGATGCCTATTCAACCAGCTGAAAATATTGGATTCAAGTAGGCAATAAAGAAGAGGAAGAGAATACTCCTTCAAAATGTATACATGTCAAGATTGTGGTGGAAACAATTGCCACCAGAAAACTGGTGGAAATAAAGTATATAGATATTGTAGTTACACTACTTGTGAGGGACGCACTTGGAAATATAAAAGCTCTGATGAAGTTTATAATTTTAATTTTGGATCGTAATTATTTGGTAAAATAAATATGTAAACTGTATTTAATTTATTTTACTATCTTATTTTAGATTTGGTGGAGGGAAACATCTGGGCTTAAAAAACTTAAGTGCATCTGAAAAATATTACTTATATTTATTTGATATTATTGTTTTGAGTAAAAGTAGAAAAAAATACATTTTAATCATCAGCTAGTTAGTAGCTATGAACGATAGCGGATCACATATTTTTATTGATATTCAAGGATTTATATGTTCCTTTGGATATATCCCCAAAGAAATGTCAGTTTTTGATGGTGTTCGATATTCTACTTTCCTATTTAAATCACCTTTTAAAAGGAACATGTTATCTGTTGAAGATACACTAAGGTCGTAACGTGGTCTGAAGATTACCATGGAATTGAGTGGGATAGTGGATATATGGACTTGAATGAAATTGAAGATATTTTACGCAAAGTGCTTCAACTCTACGAAAATCCCCAAATATACGTAAAGGGTAACGAAAAAGCTAATTTTTTGAAGATGTTTTTAGATGAAAAGATTATTATTAATATTCCTATTGGTTGTGAACCCAAATTAAGCAAATTTAAAAGTATACCAGAGTGTTATTTTCATAAGAATGTAAATCCATGGCATTGTGCATTAGCTAATGTAAAATTACTCTACAAATATAAAAATTCATATTAATTTGGTTGTTTTATTTCCCATTGCATTGCACTATTTTACCTCCACTTCTATTTATCAGTATTTCGCTTGAAATATTCAACACAAATCAAAAATGAATCAAGAAAATACTCCTACTAATGTTACACTACACAAATACAACACTACAAAAGTTAACTGAAAAGAAGAAGAAAATCTGAAAAGGTTAAGCTGAAAAAAACCTGCTGCATTTGCTTTGAAAATATGAAAGAAGATATTGTATAAAATTTTTGTTGTCATGAATTGGACATTAAATAATGTATATTGTCCACTTTTTAGACAATTTGATTCTTGGATAAAACTAAAAGATGCAGATATTCGATTCCTGTGGTGAAAGAATATGAAGACGAACAAAAACAATTTTAAGCTCACTCAAATAATTTTCTATTAAATATTTCATATGTTAAACGATTTATTTTGGTAATTTTGCTATACGAGGGACATTGAAAATAATATATTTATGTTACTTGTATTATTATTAATAGCCTCTGGAACATTTATATATTATTTAAGCATAACTGCAAATGCGTCTCATAAGGCTAGGCTAGGCTAGGCGGTCTTGTTGTACTTGTACAACGTTGAGCGCGCGTGCGCCTGCAAACACACACGCTTATGACGTTAGGCTATCATCTTCAAATTAAATCAGAACCAGAGCTGTGGTGGTGTCGTGGTATGCGCCCCGGCTCTTTGTTCTAATGGTTGCAGGTTCGATTCCTGCCGGCAGCCGCGGTCGCAACAAAAAAAACTTTTTTTAATTTGGATTTTGGTGCACGCCAAAAAGGCATTAAGACAAAAAGTCCTTAATTATTTATTTTCACTAACAAAAAAACTACCTCCCCGTAAAACTCACCCTTAGTAGTGGTTAGGCCCCTTTAGCATGATTATGACGTCACATTAGATACAGGGTAGATGGAGTAGGTCACGTGGTGCTCTAGAGTAAAACGGCATTAGCTTAGCCTGGACCGGATTATTAAATACCCTGTATAGGGGTTAGGCCCGTTTGGCATCGGGGTGTTCAAGGTCAGTTCAGCAGCCTCTGGTCATTGGCGGTGGTTTCTTCAGCGGGGGCTCATCGACTTCTTCGGGTGATGGTAATGGCGGTCAACGAGTTTGATGAGAGTGCCAAAAAGGCCTTATTTTGAGTCAGGACCCCGGGTTCCCTACTACTGATAATGTTCTAAAACGTTCGATAAACAAAGTTTGTTTGATGTCAATTGAAGTGTAACAATCGGACTTACTATTCAGACTTTATCGCCCAAACCACGTTCCTATTTGCTTTGTTGAAAAGGAGCTTTTCGAGGCGGGCGGCATGTCCCATCAAATCATAAATGCAGTTCACAGCGGCAACATTGCTATCTGTCAATTCGACGCGACGGGAGGAGGAAGAGGGAGAACGAAGCGAGAAACCGACCGAAGCGTCTATACCGCGGCTTACTTAAAGTTAAATATTGCTTCTTTTTCTGTAAAATAAATATTCATTAAAGTAACTTTTGTTAAACATCCTGTGTGTTTGACTGGTCCTTCGAAGGAGAGAACACCCCCAACATATGGATAATTAATATTTGATAGCATAACAAGTGTATATATTTTGATATTGTTATTAACATTATTTGCATAAATATTTCTTCTATTTTCATGGATAATTCATATTTGATTACATAACCTGTGTATATATTTAATGAAATCGTGTTATGCTGTGAACAACACTGCTTTAAGTGAAAACATAAAATGTATTATTTGCTGTCTTTTCGTGCTAGGGTTTTAATATTAGAATGACTGAGAGAGTACACAAGGGCCTTGATGAATCTATACTAACCATTTCCTACCCTGACGGGAGAATATCCTAGTTATAAATATAATGATCATTCTAGAGTTAAGTATAAAACTATACTATGGTATTGTCCCATATGTGCAACTAAATAGCTGGGTAGCCTCCGTAATCCAGGACCTCAGTACCTACCAGCGGCGTCTGGTTAACTAACACAAACCTCTTCAGTTTTAAATGTATTGTTACAAGTGTGGAACTACGAATTGTGGTACGGGAGACAGTAACTTAATTAATTATAATACTAATAGATTATACAGCATAATTCGGTTTAGGAATTTAGATCGAGGGTTTCTCTGCCGTACTCTTTCCCCTCGTGAATTCCAGGCTGAGTCCGGCACGTTTTTCTTTAATAAATTAGGCGTATTAGGAATCTGTGGTTTCATTTACATGACGCACCTTTCCCTCAAGTTTCCCTAAATGTGTTCCGTTGAAGCGCATAATGAGTGAGTAAAATTGTGCAAGATATAATAATAACACAACGTAGGGCTTGGTTTTCTTTTTAATCTATTTTGACGATCAGTGGTAAAATAAAGGCAAAACACAATTTTACTTATCTGATTCAACTATTTTGAATCGACCCGGGTACGTTATACTACAGAGCAAAAACTTTGAAATAAGGCCGAATGGTAATGGTAATTTGTAATAAGGAACTGATTATAAAAAATATTATTTCTTAAGAATGTCTGCCAAAACTGACAAATTTAATATGGCTGCGCAAAAATGTCATAACGTTTTTTTTATACTTTCCAAAGCCTCCTTATTTTTTTCACTATCAACGATGCCGGTTGATGGCCGTCGCAATAAACTATTAGAGCTTTTAGACAGATTATTATACTGGATATTTATTCAAAATATCGATTGTGTGGTATTAAATTGCTCGTAACAATATGCCCTTTCTAGATATGGTAATGAGCCACCTTTGCTATAATTACGATTTTGTAAACTTTTGTAAACTTTAAATGAACATGTAAAACAAACGAAAAGTAAAACTCGATCGAAATTATTTTTGCCTGGCAGCTTGATCCAAAATTAACCGTTTTAACTCATTCATGGCACTCTAGATTAAAAATTAAAAATTGAAAATTTTAGGATGATAAATGCCAAAAAGTGACAAATGGGGTGTCACTGTATTCACAATGTGATTTTCTATTGAAATAAGTAAAAAAATATACCGAGTGTCTCATTTAATATAAGAAAGTAAGTCAAAAATACATATTTATATACTATACCTACACACCGAATTTCACTTGTTTATCTCTAAAAACAAAAAAGTTATAGGGGTGAGCCACTTTTGAGAAACACCCG
>MU183020.1:166846-197061 GCA_016904865.1 Pissodes strobi | reverse complement strand
CTCAATTCCAACTCGTAATCGAGCTCTAACTCGTCACTTCTGCCTTCCTCCATAGGAAATCACTTGAAAAACGCCTTTTAAACACCAATGCCAATAAACACAGTTAAAATATGCCACAATTTTTACAATAATCACTAATTAATTAGCACACACTTGTTTATTATCGTGAATATCTGAAAAATCGCCAAATGTCAATCCACTGTCAAGGATAGCAACAAACGCCCGCCTTTTGTTATGAGTTTTTGTGATATCGCCACTCACAAAAAAGAAGAAGTTGCCACTGCGATTTAACTCGCCGAAATCGCGTATTTCACCGTTCTCCACAACAAATAACACAATACGTAGGTTATCCCACTTCTGATCTGTAAACGATTAATTTTTAGTAAATACATTTTATTTCGCCAATACACCTTCGCCAGTACAGTTATCATAATTACATAATGCCATGAGTCGACTCTGCTATCGTACAATAACTATATCTACGCCTTATTTCTAATCTATCTATATACTCCGTATTATATAACACCGATTCGATTCTACTCCTGCGCCATTCGTTTTCCAGGGTTGTCACGTCCTCGCCTATTTGAACGTCGCACGTCGCCTCTCCAAAATTTGCTTGTTACATTCGGCCATACTGCAACAATTAATGCCCTCATTAATTTAATTCGCCAGTAAATCAACCAGATCTTATCGATCTGTGCATTCGCCATAACACCAAATCGCCTACCCTAAAGGTTTCGCCTGTGGTTGCAACCATACGCCTTTTATCGAATATCACCTTTATATTACGCCTTTGTCAGGTTCTCACTCGCCTTTTGCTATCTCAATAAGAAGTTTGGACCTTAAATCGCCATAGCTCTCGCCTTTCGCCAACAGAGCATTCGCCATTTGCACCTCGCCAGTTAAACTCACTTGCATGCACCTTTCAACCTGACCATTCACCCTTCGCACCTCGCCAGTCAGACTCACTTGCATGCACCTTTCAACCTAACCTTTCGGTGTTTTACACCTCGCCTCGCCAAAAAGTCAGCAAACGCCTTGCTCGTAAACGCCAGCCCGCGCCAGCAGTTGGAAATAGTACGCCTTGGATACCCAAAATTCGCCAAACGCCTCTCTCAATTTGAGAATCGCCTCAGAAGACCGCAAAGTCTTCGTCGCCTTCGCCTGCGCATGATCCTGGACTTCCTTGCCCTTCCAATTCCACAATATCGGTTGATAGACGCCGATATCTGTCAAAAGAGGAAAGAAAGCCAGTATACAAGTCGCCAGGGGAAGAGCAACCAAATGCCCTCGCATTCGCCTGTAGATCGAGAGGTAGACCGTCAATCAGACATGAAAGCGCCTTTGTGCCTGAAAGCCCACACCTTTCGATCAACGCCATTTTATCATGATAATAATGGGTCATGGTTTCGCCGTCCAATTTAACCCTCGCTATCATCTCCTTGAGCAGCTGAGCAAAGTCATGCACTCTAGGAAACGCCTTCCTAAGAGCCGCCTTCCAGCCTTCCCATGAGAGGTCATATTCATCAAGCCGATTAAACCAGCCCCTTGCTGCGCCTTGCAATTTCGCCTGCATAAAATACGCTCTCTCATAGTTCGACCATTCATGAATATCGCCCAACTGATCAATTTTGCTCAACCACCTGACTACGTTACAGTCCCGGCTATCAGGATCGAAAGGGTCAATAATGTCGCCGCCTGCCCTTGCCCTTGACCCCATACAGCCCGAACTGCAAGCGGAGTCCGCCCTATCGCGACAAGCATGCTCTACTACCGCCTGAGGAACGCGCTCACCTGATTTTTCGCCCTTCTTGTTGCCCTTGGTACCGCCAGTACCAACGGCCGCCCTTTGTTTTGTCGCCTTTACCATTTCGGCCGCCTTTTGCTTCGCCGTCCTTGCCATTTCAGCCGCCACAATCTGCTGGATACTAGTTGCCAAACCGCCTTTCAACAGCTTATGTACCATGGAGACTGTTTCGTCCTCCATCGCCGAATCGCCTTCGCCGTGGTCACCGTCGCTCAATTCCAACTCGTAATCGAGCTCTAACTCGTCACTTCTGCCTTCCTCCATAGGAAATCACTTGAAAAACGCCTTTTAAACACCAATGCCAATAAACACAGTTAAAATATGCCACAATTTTTACAATAATCACTAATTAATTAGCACACACTTGTTTATTATCGTGAATATCTGAAAAATCGCCAAATGTCAATCCACTGTCAAGGATAGCAACAAACGCCCGCCTTTTGTTATGAGTTTTTGTGTTATCGCCACTCACAAAAAAAGAAGAAGTTGCCACTGCGATTTAACTCGCCGAAATCGCGTATTTCACCGTTCTCCACAACAAATAACACAATACGTAGGTTATCCCACTTCTGATCTGTAAACGATTAATTTTTAGTAAATACATTTTATTTCGCCAATACACCTTCGCCAGTACAGTTATCATAATTACATAATGCCATGAGTCGACTCTGATATCGTACAATAACTATATCTACGCCTTATTTCTAATCTATCTATATACTCCGTATTATATAACACCGATTCGATTCTACTCCTGCGCCATTCGTTTTCCAGGGTTGTCACGTCCTCGCCTATTTGAACGTCGCACGTCGCATCTCCAAAATTTGCTTGTTACATTATTCATTTTACATTTTCCTAATTATGGCTAACCACGTGTTAGCAATTAAGATTAACCTACTAATGGTAATTGCCCGGCGCAGTAAAGCAAGAGCGCCAACAAATCTGTCTATTTTTAAATGAAGAAATACGTAATTGAATTGTGATTTGTCGAATTTAGTGCGACAAGGACAGTTGTCACAATATAAAACAATATATAGACTGATAGCGTCATCTATCACTCTAGGTTAGTAGAAAAGCTTCCCACCACTTCATGAAAAAGTCAGTCATTGAGAGGTTAAAGTCGAAATTATGCCCATTTGTAATAACGTTAACTGGCGGCCAAAAACGTATGTCCCCTAATATATATTTTGCAACAAATTACGGGTGACTAATCAACGGTGACATTTTACTGCATGACGATGGACATAATAAAAAAATTTAATAGTACTTTGCATATATTAAGGCGTCTAAAATTGTCCATGCATAATCTATTTATTCGTGACTTTATATATTAAGGCTACTAAAATCACACGGAAAAACATGATCTAATTTCTTTTCATTTTATTTAATGATAATTAGGTGTAGACAAAGCCGAATGCATCCACAGAAATTGCAAAATAGAAGGCCATTGGCGCATTTTGCACCACGAATGCCAGTGAGCAGGCCTAAGGTGGAAGACTACACATTTTGGAAACGAGTTTTGCATTTAAAGTAAAACAGTTGGTGTTAGAGACGAGTAAATGTAATTGTAATTTTATTTTTTAAACTACCAATTATTTATAAAAAAAATAAAACTGAAAATTCTCCTTTTAGTTCTAGACATATGTACCAAATTTCAGATCGCTGACACTTATGTTTTAGGCTCTAAATCTAAACTAGTTTTTTTTTTTACTTTACATAGCACGGGCATCATATCCCTATAACAAGATAACAAGATAATTTTTAATGTCACTGTTATTTTCTTAAATCTGTGTGTTTGGTGTCATCTTGCCAGCTATTACGAAATGATCGCTTGCTAAAGATCCACGCCTCCGTCGATGAAAACTGTAGTAAAAACCTTCTGAACTTGAATTATTATTTTTAATTAACTCTCTTAAAAAGTTGATCCTTTTATGTACAATGTCTGTTTGATTATTTCCATTTAAAAGCTATACTTTTTATCCATATTCTTAGGGAGTCGATTGAAAATTCAAAACCTTCATTTTGCTCTCTAAACTGTTGCCAATGACACATATTCATTCTGGCGTACATAGAATAAATAGTCCCGAATTACATTTTTTTAATAACTTATAATTTTGGTTTTGACAATTTGACTGTCTTTTGTTTTGAAGACATATTAGACGCGTAAGTTTTGTCTGATTTGATCCCATTCTTCTTCATATTTGCAATGATTGCGGGACTCAATTTTGTTGCATCTGCTGTTCGTTGTATTTCATTCTCAACTTAAAGTCCGATTCCGTTACGGACTTGCTCCTTCTTCAATTGAAAAAAAAAACAACTAATATAATATTTAAAATGATTAGCTGTATTTGCTCATTATACCTATGCAAAAATATAAAGCATGTTTATTGATAAAAAAAGAACAATGATCCGTGACCAATTTTTCCTAAAAATTTGTTGTCACCGCTGTTTGAAATACCCTATACTAAACAAAAATTACGTCATTACAAATGTGTATAATTACGACTTTACAACGGAAGAGACTGAATCGTGATGGTAACATGGTGAAAAAAAACTTCTGGAAATTGTTTGGCAATACAAGTCAAAGTTTAAAAAATATGATTAATGAGATGGCATCGCTTACCCCCCTATCATTGTGAGCTGAACCTAATAGAGCTTATATGGGCACAAGCAAAATGTTATGTTGCTATAGATCAATTCATGCTCAAAAGTTAGCGTGGCGCTTATGGAGAACGGCGTTGCCAAGTTAACGTATAGTTTGTAAAGTGAGCGTTGATCGTTACGTCTTACCTAGTCTTTCTCTCTCAAGCCACCGTCAATCGGGGGTGACAGAAATTTGACGTCACGGACGTACGTTAAGCTGCGCAAGATAGGATATCGATTGAAATTCCTCATCTGTCAAAGTGTCAAATATATATTTATTTGAAGTTCGTTCAACGTATTTTTCTATTTTTAACACGCTTTTATTAGCTTGACCTGTATGTATGTTTGTTTGTTTGTAACTGACGGACGCCAGCTCGCGATCCGTTCGGCATGTTCCCGATGAGGTAGAGGGCTGAAATTTTCAGGGGATGTAGACGGGGTAAAATGCCCGTTCGGGCAGAAGAAAAACTAAAAGAATTAATTCCGGGAGAACGGGAGGGGGTAGAGGGTCCAAATTCTTATGAGAGGTGTGGCACCTGGGGGGCTACCTTGGGCCACATGGGGGGCGGCGGGGCTCTAATTTAAGGCGGGAATTTGGGGGGAAAACCGTTTTCTGGCCGTAGCTCTGCAACGAAGGCTTATCAAGGACCGACGACAATACAATAATTTTATAAGTTTATATAATTATCCTGGTGAGGATCGCCAGGATTAAATAATATAGTCTAAAAAATGCTTCCATAGTACATCGAACTAAAAAACAAAAAATAATTATTAATACAGGCAGAAAATAATAATGAACGAAAAATATTAGTATTATTGTGAAAAAAGCGTGGGGAGCTCGATGTACATAAAATATAGCACAAAGCGCCCCACGCTTTTTTCACAATAATACTAATATTTTTCGTTCATTATTTTCTGCCTGTATTAATAATTATTTTTTGTTTTTTAGTTCGATTGATCATTAAAGCGTGTTTTTTTAGTTTTTTTTAAACTATATTTATTATTTGTGAATTACACTGAAAATGAGCAAGTGCCCATTTTAAAACTAATAGGCTATTTTAATCGCGAAAAAGCAGCAGGAAAAACGCTTTTACCTGTGAGTGCAGTATATAATGTAAGTTGATTAGTTGATACAAAAGTGCAGTTTTAAAAATGAATTTTTCAGTTTAACAACCATTGGAATTTTGTAAAGACAATTTTTGCTTCTTTATTTAGACACTTTTAAAAGACGTTTTTGACCATTAAAATATTGCGTAATTGTTTTGTTTTCCCACAAAAAAGCCCCAAAGTTCGACTTTTGAGGAGCTGAAATGTACAAATCATGACATTTTTGGCATCTGACGCAGGAGGATTGTTGCAATGTTGCACCTTTTCTTAGGAGGTAAAGAAACGCTAACCCAAATTCACTTATGCGCAATCAACAAGGACTAACGTAAACTAACCGAAGCTAACCCAGATTAATGTAAAAATAAATCACTTATCTGGTTATTTGTTGTAAGTTTAGATAATTATTGGATATCATAGAAATTCGCGATTTTTTATATTTCTATGCAGTAAAAAAGTAAATTTGAAAGGAAATAGATCGGTGGAAACAAGATTTTCTGCATATTTTTATAATTTTGGTTAATTGGTTGGATCAACTTTCGCTTAGCTGAAATCAGTTATGTAAGAAATATTTGTTTATTTAGTATAGAGCAACCTCCCCAAATACAAAATCATAAAAAAAATTCTGCGGAAATGCATCATTTTCATTTTTTCAACTCTAGATTAACTGAAATCAGTTACATGAAAACTTGTTTCTGTTTTACATTCTAAATAGTTTTCTAAACATAATACCCTAAAAAATTTCTTGATTTTCATTATTTTAGAAAATATTGAAAAAAATAAGCTTTTCTAAATAGAAATTCACGAAAAATTTTCTGCCAAAATGTATAATTTTTATTTTTCCAGTTACATGGAAACATGTTTTTACGATCTACTATGAACTACAATACGAGCTACTTACGACCATTAAATATAAACAATGCTACTACCTAGTCCGAGCTACCTACGACCTAGTCCAAGCTACTCTGACCTACTTACGACCTGTTCCAAACTACTTCGCGCTACTTACGAGCCACTCCGCGCTACCTACGACCTACTCCAAGCTAGTCCGCGCTACCGATGACCTAGTTCAAGCTACTCCGAGCTACCTACAACCTACTCCACACTACTCTGAGCTAGTTACGACTTGCTCCGAGCCACTCCGCGCAACATACGACCTACTCCAAGCTACTCCGCGCTACCGACGACCTAGTCCAAGCTACTCCGAGCTACCTAAAACCTACTCCAAACTACCCTGAGATTTCTTACGACCTTAGTTAGTTTCGTCTCGTTTTAGCAACTACTCACTTGCTTCGTGCATGCCTCAGCCATATCATTTTCATTAAGCCTTTTTTCACGCAAGCCTAGGCGAAATCATTTCGGTTAGCTTGGGTTAGATTGGGTTAACTTTAGTTACTTTCGGTTAGTTTCGTCTCGTTTAAGCCACTACGCACTATCGTGAAGGAAGGCTTGCGCTTTGCGCAAGCCTTCCTTCACGATAGTGCGCAACCCAAGGCGAAACAATTTTGGTTAGCTTGTGTTTGCTTTGGTTAGCTTTAGTTAGCTTTGGTTAGTTTAGGTTAGCTTCGGTTAGTTTCGGTTATTTGGGGTTAGTTTCGTCTCGTTTAAGCCACTACGCACTTGCGTGAAGAAAGGCTTGCGCGAAGCTCAAGCCTTTCTTTGCGCAACCCTAGGCGAAACAATTTCGGTTAGCTTTGATTAGTTTGGGTCTTCTTTGGTTAGTTTGGGTTAGCTTTGGTTAGTTTAGGTTAGTTACGGTTAGCTTTGGTTAGTTTCGGTTAGTTTCGTCTCGTTTAAACCACTACGCACTTGCGTGAAGAAAGGCATACGTGAAGTGAAACATATTTATTTTTTACATTAATTTGGGTTAGCTTGGGTTAGTTTTTGTTCGTTACGCCCCCGAGTCGAGCGGAGCGAGCGAAGGGTTATGCGTGAAGTGAAATATATTAATTTTTCACATTAAATTGGGTTAGCTCCGGTTAGTTTTGGTTAATCATTGGGCTTACGTTTCTTTTAGCGAAAATCGGCTACAAAAAGTATCGTTCTATAGGACGATTCTACACAAGAATATTAGCACAAAAATATTTTTTTTCTCAGCAAATGGCTTCTTTTCCAGAAAATTAGATTTTTTTATATATCATAATTTAACTAAAACCTGTATTTGGATAATTTTCCTATTATTTTTCTTTTGCTATAGGCCGATCCAGAAAAACCTATTTAATAAAATGGTGTTATTAGTTTTTTCCGAAAATGCCTAATTAATGGAAAATTTTACTTTTTTTGTAGTTTAGAAAGTAAATTTGAAAGAAAGTAAATCGGTGGAAACAAAATTTTCTGCATATTTTTATAATTTTGGCTAATTAGATTATAACCAATCCTAAAGCGCGCTTTTTTAGTAGTTAGATTGGGCTAGTTTTGGTTAGCTTGGGTTAGTTTTAGTTAATTTGAGTTAGTTTCGGTTTGCTTCCGTTAGTTTGGGCTAGATTCGGTTAGCTTGGGTTGGTTTTGGTTAGCTTTGGTGAGTTTTGGTTAGCTTGGGTTAGTTTTGGTTAGCTTGAGTTAGTTTCGGTTTGCTTCTGTTAGTTTGGATTAGATTGGGTTAGTTTTGGTCAGCTTTGGTGAGTTTTGGTTAGCTTGGGTTAGTTTTGGTTAGCTTCAGTTAATTTGGTAAAGAAAGCAAGGAACGTGCGCAAAGCGCACGTCTTAAGTTCTCATACACTTTAGGCGTTACGCGAGATAGATTATGTGATTGATTCAAGTTAATTTCGTGTATTTATTTTTCATTAAAATAATATTTTTATTGCAGATGGATGTATATTTATTTTTTAAACAAATATAACCACTTCATAATTTTTGGTTAGAGTAAAATTATATTTTACCAAAATTGTTAAAAAAATATGCATAAATTTAGTTTTTGCTGGTTTTTCTTTCAAATTCACTTCTTTAATGCATTAGAAAAGCTACAAACGTAAAATATCGCGAATTTCTATTTCTATCCAACTGTGACCTTAGTTTAATTCAAATTAATAAAAGAGAGAAAACGGCAATCATTGTGCACCATTTTCAATAATGAATTTTCGTAACAAATTTACAGTGAAATTTTTAAAAAGAAATCTGACAACAGTGGGCTTGAGACAAATTAAACATTGAAGTTTTGGCTAACAGTGACAGTGACAAGAAGGAGAATATGTTTACTTATTTACAACTAAAACTTAATTTTATTTGCTTTGAGTTAGAACAGAAATAAAACGTATGTCTCTTGTTCTTCTAATTAATAGTTTCAGACGTGCATGGACTATATTTGTAGTGCTTTTTTTGAAGTGGCTCGGCAAGAGTAATGGCGATTGTCGTGCACCAACAAATGTGGAAAGAAAATTATTTAATTACACACGTTTTTCATGCTTTGCGCAGCATATAATGGTATGGACTGTATTCTGGACGTTGCATAGAATAAGTGAATATTTGTTTTAAGTCTGTAATTGAATGGTTGTTAAACTGAAAAATTACCTTAAAAATATATAAAGAGCAGGATTATCCTATTATACTACTTCTTGAACATAGCCCTATTCGTATTTAGCATAATTTTAAGTCTTAAAAATCGTTTTTAAGCGTTAAAAACGCGACCTCGAGAGTTTCCAATTAGTGAAAGGAAGGCTCTTTCTTTAAAGTCTTCGGTATGGTGCTGTTTTTGTCATTTTCCTTAAGAAAGAAAAGGATACATTGTCAGCTGGAAGTGTTCTTTCTTAATTTCACTGTTTAAATTTCGATAAGATCACAATATCGAAAGGAAGGCAAGTTTAACAGCAATAATTATAAAAAAGGTAAAACTTAAACTTAGGTTAAAAGGAGTTATTGTTTCTAAGAAATAGAAATTATAATTACTAAATTGAATAAACCCATTTAGATACCTATTACGAAATACGTTAAAGATTATTATGTATTTAAGGATAGATTTATGTTTAAGGAATTGGATAATCCCACCCTTATATATCAACTGAATTACGTCTGCACATATATTTTTATTTGTTATAGAGTTTCTGATGGTTTAGGAATATCGGTAGCCACTGTGCAAAGATTGCATTCAAACGAGTTCAGAAAGATGTTGACTTTAAAACCAAGGCAAATGTTGTTATTATTTCCTCTCGTGGAGAGCCTCTTCATAAAGTTCATAGCCATACCCCAGATAAACCCATACCAGATGCGAAACCTCCCGCCTAACGCATGAAACAAGAATTCGTTTAAAGCTCCGCCTCCTTGGGATGGCCAGCCATCCCAAGAAATAGTCAGGGCAAGCTCTAGTGTGATTCTAAATGCGAGCCACGCGATTCTTTTGGTTTAGTCCGAGAGCATTACGAAAAATAATTAATCTTTATTTTATTTTTGTTGAAAATGCTTGGTTGTAAGTGCCTTTATTTGAATTGTTCTACTAGAAGCGGTGGCGAAAAATCATTATTTTAATTACCCCGCGATCCTGAAAGGCATGTATAAATGTTGTTTAATGCACATTCCAGCACAATTATTTCCAAAATTATTGCATATCTAAAATCGAATGAGCACGAAATTCAATTAAATCTGAAAACTGGCAGATACAATGTTATAGCTAAATCTTTTTTAAATCCAACTAATGTTATACAGTGCCCGCCAGAATATTGGCCACATATGGGAAATTTTTTTTATTAACACGTTCACTGCGATACCAGTTATATGTGTCTGGTATCTCTGATTACGTTCCGACAGGTACTGGTTGTGCCATCTATCACGTAGCGCCGAAAGCTCTATCTTTCAAACCGTTCGTCACAGAGCAGAGTTACAGGTAGCTATTTGACCCTCGCGACACGCTTGATTTTCATACAATGCGTAATATCTACCAGACACATACGACTGGTATCGCACCACGTTAAAACAGTTTCACATCTGTGCGGTACCGGGCACATGTAGCTGGTGCACGTTTGCACGTTGTTTACCTAAATAGCTTGAGACGTGATATTGGAAATAATGGCTTCGCGACATCAAAAAATATTTGAGTTGTTGAAACAAAACAGAAATTTCGGTATAGCAAGTGTTGGTGGTGTATCTAGTGGATCTATTGAATTACAGGTAGGTTTTGAAACTTCAATATTGAACATAACCTAAACTACAAGTCGTAATTTTTGTCAATACAGGAATCAGTAGAACCAGAGATCACTTCAACTGAGCAAACATCAAAATATATACCACAAATAACTTACGGGACATCCGATTCATCAAGCGTAGTTGAATCTACTGGTTCACAGGTAATTTTTTCAATTTATTTGTGTATAAAATACCTACTGTGGTCAATTGTGTAAATTATTTTGTAGCAGTTAGCTGAGGTGAATCCTGAGAGTAGTAAGATAGATTTGTCTAGACCCATTGAATTAGCAGATGACACTGTAACAAAAATCCCCGTCGAAAAGTCACTAGAAAGTGGCAGTTTTAGCGAAAATGAGGACATCGAAAGCGAACCAGAAGATCCATTTGCCGGCACTCACTCAAGTTCAGATCCAGATTATGACCCAAGTTCTCCTTCAGACACCTCAGATGAAGAATTACTCGCCTCCTGTAGTAGCAAGGAACAACTTGGTGAGGAATCTGTGTGTGAAAGTAACGCAGATGAGGAATTAGATGAGGCTGACGAATTTTTAGGTAACATATTTACGTTTTTCTTTTCTTTTCACTATTATAAATAAAAATACTACATCGGAAACTGCAATTATTAACATTTTTTTACAGAAGCCCTGCAGACTGATGTATGGGTACCAATGGATATGGATAATGCGCTCAACATGAATGAGTACCCACTTCGACAAAGTATTAATGTGGATCCGATAGTGTGCAGTAGCCCCTTAAATACATTTAAACTTTTCATAGACGACGAAGTTATGGACTTAATAGTTACTGAAACAAACAGGTACGCTCTACAACAGATACATACTGGAAGTCGAGACAACAAATCTCGCATCAAATCTTGGACAGATACAAACAAAGCAGAAATGTATAAATTCTTTGGCATAATTATATGCATGGGATTAGTAAGAGTTCCAACAATTAATCTTTACTGGTCGAAACATGACCTTTATCGTAATAAATATATTAGCTCGAAAATAACTAGAGACCGATTCTTGCTGCTTTTGCAATATGTTCATTTTAACAATAATGAAAATTTACCTGGATCCCAAGATCGACTTTTTCTCATACGACCTCTTCTGGATGTGCTAAATACTAGATACCAAAATATTTTAACGCCAGGAAAAGAAGTGGTCATTGATGAAAGCATGATCCCTTGGAGGGGGCGTCTAGGCATACGACAATATATTAAAAATAAAAGACACAAATACGGCGTTAAGCTGTATAAGTTGTGCACCTTAGAAGGCTACACCATAAATGTGAAGGTGTATTGTGGCAAGGAGGAAACTCAACATAATTCCAGTGACCCACATACCGTAAGGGTGGTTATGAACCTCATGGATAATATGCTCAATTCAGGCCGCATCTTATATGGCGATAACTTTTACTCAAGTGTCCCACTTGTAAAAAAACTTCAGGCAAAGAAAACTTTTTATTGTGGAACACTTAGATCGAATAGAAGAGGTCTCCCAACAGAATTTGTTAAGCGTGGTATTAAAAAAAATGAACTGATAGGGGTACATAATGGAAAAGGTATTAAGATAATAAAGTGGCAAGATAAAAGGCCCATTCTTATGATATCTAATAAGAAAGACCACGATATCAGCCTTCGAGATACAGGCAAAAAAAATAGAAGTTTGGAGCCAGTTCTTAAACCCAAATGTATAATTGATTACAATAATGCCAAAAAAGGCGTCGATCTGAGTGATCAAATGTCTTCTTACTATACATCTTTAAGAAAGGGACTCAAATGGTATAAGAAAACAGCGTTTGAATTATTATTAGGAACTACAATTGTCAATTCTCATGTAGTTTTTAATGAAGCTAATAAAAACAACAAGAGACTTAGCATGCTACAATTCAGAGAGAACCTAGCAATCGCGTTAGTGGAACAAGGCTGTGAGCAAGAGAATATAAGCACAGCTAGTACTCCTAAAAGGATACATACATTTGCTTTCGAGCAGAGTCCAGGAAGAAAGCGGCGTCGAAACTGTGTAGGTTGCTATAAAAAACTAAGAGCTACATTATCCAGTAAGGAAGCAGACAAAAAAGTCACCAAAGTGTCGAGTTATTGCGCCGATTGCGATAAAAATCCAGCAATGTGCCTCCCATACTTTAACGAAAAACATAGTAAGATAGCTAAACCGAATTAGAAATTAAAATATTTTTTTTATTACATGCCCATGTGCTTATTATAAATAAAACACATTTGAAAATCATAAGTTACTTTTATTGTTTTTCCTTAAATGCCTCCAACTTTATTAACCTATTTTGGTCAAATCGTCTAGTTTATTTGTTTGCGGCTAGAGCCCTTTATTCTTGGTACAATTTATAAGAAAAATATAGAAAAAACATTCGCCGATAATTACGCTGGTTTTTACAAATATCAAAAAAAAAAGGTAATACCTACCAGGCACATGTGTCTGGTACCGGCACAAAAGAAAAGACAGTCACCAGACACATGTGTCTGGTCCTGCATTTTTCTACAAGACCCCTTTGACTGGTATCGCAGTGAACGTGTTAATATGATATCGGAACTTTTGTTTTAACCAATCAATTCTGTATGTCTGACAATCTAAAAATGCATTTTAACATTGAAAATGTTTCTGTTTTCCTAGTATAGGGCCTCAAATCGTAAAAAGTGCATGCTACTTTTGCCACATTCATGACGTCATACGCGTGACAGATCGTTTTAGTTTGTTTATTTAAACCTAAATTTGATTATAACGTATCGGAGTCGGTTCAAAAGACTAAAATAAATTGGAACTAACTGAAACTAACCGAAAGTTTAATGAACGACTAACCAAAACTAACCAAAAGCACCAAAACGGGCTAAAACGTATCGGAACAGGTTACAAAAATTATAGTAAGAAAACTAATCAAAACGAACCGAATTTTGGTGACTAACCAAAACTAACCGAAAATATTAAATTTGATTATAACTTGTCGAAACCGGATGAAATAACTAAAATAAATTGGAACTAACTGAAACTAACCGAAAGTTGATTGGACCACTAACCAAAACTAACTATAGGCGCCAAAACGGGCTAAAACCTATCGGAACAGGTTACAGAAATTAAAGTAAGTTAAAATTAACCAAAACGAACCGAGTTTTGGCGACTAACGAAAACAAACCACAAACATTAAATTTGAATGTAACCTATCGGAACCGGTTCAAGTGACTAAAATAATTTGGAACTAACTGAAAGGTACCGAAATTTGTTGGAATGACTAACCAAAACTAACCAAAGGAAACTAAATGCATCAAAACGGGCTAAAACTTATCAGAACAGATTACAAATGTTAAGTTAAAACTAACCTAAATTAACCGAATTTTGGCGACTAACCAAACACATTAAAATTGCTTATAACGTACCGCAACCGGTTCAAATGTCTAAAATATATTTAAACTAACTGAACTTTACAGAAAGTTGATTGAACGACTCACTAACCAAAAGTAACCAAAAGCACCAAAACGGGTTAAAACGCATCGAAATAGATTAAAAATATTGAAGTAAGTCCAAACTAACCCAAATTAACCGAATTTTGGTGACTAACCAAAACTAACCAAAAACATTAAAAATGCTTATAACGTCTCGGTACCGGTTCAAATGAATAAAATAAATTGGAACTAACTGAATTTTACCTAAAGTTGAATGAACGGCTAACCAAAAGTAAGTAAAACCATCAAATCGGGCTAAAACGTATCGTAAATCTAACCCAAATTAACCGAATTTTGGCGACTAACCGAAAATAACCAAAAACACTAATTTTGTTTATAACGTATCGAAACTGGTTAAAATTATTAAAATAAATTAAAACTAACTGAAATTAACTGGTAATAGATTGAACGACTAACCAAGACTAACCAAAAGCACCAGAAAGGGCTAAAACATATCGGAACATATTAAAAATTTTAAGGTAAGTTGAAATTAACTTTAATTAACCGAATTTTGGCGACTAACTAAAAATAACCAAAACATTAAAATTGGTTATGACGATGACGTATCGGATCCGGTTCAAATGACTGAAATAAATTAAAACTAACTAAAACTAACCGAAAAGTTATTGAATGACTAACCAAAACTAATCAACATTAATCATAAGCACCAAAAAGGGCTAAAACGTATCGGAACTGATTGGTATTAAACAAGGTATTAAAATAAGTAACTAACCCAAATTAACCGAATTTTGGCGACTAACTAAAATGAACCAAAACGTTAAAATTGGTTATAACGTATCGGATCCGGTTCAAATAACTGAAATAAATTAAAATTAACTAAACCTTAGCGAAAGCTGATTGAATGACTAACCAAAACTAATTAAAAGTTACCATAAACACAGAAAAGGGCTAAACCTATCGGAACTGATTGAAATTTTTAAAATAAGTAACTAACCCAAATTAACCGAATTTTGGGGACTAACTAAAATTAATCAAAAATGTTTAAACTGGGTATAACGTATCGGAACCTGTTCAATTGACTAAAATAAATTGGAACTGGCTGAAAGTAACTGAATGTTGATTGAATGACTAACCAAAACTAACCAAAATTAACTAATAAAGCACCAAAACGTGCTAAAACGTATCGAAATAGATTAAAACCATGGAAGTAAGTTAAAACTAATACAAATTAACCGAATTTTGGTGACTAACCAAAAACACTAAAATTGGGTATAACGTATCGGAACTGGTTCAAATGACTGAAATAAATCAAAACTAAATGAAAGTTAGCCTTTTGGTACTTTTGGTTAGTTTTGGTTAGTTGTTTAACCAACTTTCGGTTAATTTCAGTTAGTTTTAATTTATTTTAGTCATTTGAACCGGCTCCTATACGTTATTACCAAATTTAGTTTTTTGGTTAGTTTTGTAGTTTTGGTTAGTCATTCAGTCACTTTCGGTTACTTTCAGTTAGTTCCAATTTATTTTCGTCGTTTGAACCGGTTGCGATACGTTACAACCAGTTTAAATGTTTTTGGTCAATTTAAGTTAGTCGCGAGACTTCGGTTAAATTCAACTTACTTTAATATTTTTAATCTGTGCCGATATGTTAGCCCTTTTTGGTGCTTTTGGATACTTTTGGTTAGTCGTTCAATCAATTTTCGGGTGATTTCAGTTAGTTTTAAATTATTTAGTCATTTGAACCAGTTCCGATACGTTATAACCAATTTTAATGGTTTTGGTTAGTTTAGGTTAGTCGCCAATATTCGGTTAATTTGGGTTAGTTTTAACCTACTTTGATATTATGAATCTGTTCCGATACATTTTAGCCCGTTTTGGTGCATTTACTTTCGGTTACTATTAGCTAGTTCCAATTTATATTAGTCGTTTGAATCGGTTCCGATATGTTTTAATCAATACCAACGTATTTGTTTTAATCAAATGTAATGTTTTTGGTTAGTTTTGGTTAGTACCTAAAATTTGGCTCGTTTTGGTTAGTTTTAACTTATTTTAATGTTTGTAACCTGTTCAGATACGTTTTAGCCCGTTTTGGTGCTTTTGGTTACTTTTAGCTAGTTTTGGTTAGTCGTTCAATCAACTTTCGGTTTGTTTCAGTTACTTCCATTTTATTTTAGTCATTTGAACCGATTCCGATACCTTATGATCAAATTTAAGTTTAAATAAACAAACTAACACGATCTCTCACGCGTATGACGTCATGTGGCAAATGTAGCATGTACTTTTTCACTATTTGAGGCGCTATATTAGGATAACAGAAACATTTTCAATGTTAAAATAACCTTAAATCGGCATACATTAAAGCGTATTAAGGGAATTTCTGTAAAAAAGTCAGAGCAGCCATAATAACACAAGATTTCCATGACCGCCTGTTGGGAAAAAAGAAAGTGAATGGCTATTGCAAATTTTTATTTTTCCTGAATCAGTCCACCAACAAAACACGTTTTCATTTAATTGGTGCAGACCAACTATTTTAATTTTGTAGAACAATTCTATAATCATACCCAGATTATTTGGTGCAGGCCGCGTATAACCGCCACGTCAAGGTTAAAGTTGGCTGGCGAGGAATTTGCCGATCTTTTGCATCTGGTGTGGGTTTATCTGGGGCCATACTATAAGGAGAGGCATATACACCCTGGTGGATGGCATATTAGACGTTTCTGGAGAACCACTCAACGGATCATCTACTAAAAAGTAGAAGCAACTGTCAAATTTTAAATGGAACACCGTGTATATTACTGCATATTTGGATTTTGGATTTTGCAGAGGGTTCTAGACATATTTCATAAATAATGTCCTATACCTATCTCCAACTGTTTTTGAAATATTGACAGTTGAAAATCGACCATTTACCAAGTTTATAGCCTGTGAAATCTAAACAACTAAAGATAGAGCAAAATGGTTTGCACTTTCCTATCTTGGTTTTTCATAAGCTATCGTTTGACACTAATTTTTTATTTAACCAAAGGTTAAATTTAACCGGAATTTCTTAACCTCTGGTTAAATAAAAAAAATAGTGTCAAACGATAGCTTATGAAAACCCAAGATAGGAAAGTGCAAACCATTTTGCTCTATCTTTAGCCGTTTAGATTTTACAGGCTATCAATCTTAAATGGTCGATGTTCAACTGTCAATATTTCAAAAACAATTGGAGATAGGTATAGGGTTATTCATGAAATATGTCTAGAATTCTCCGCTAAATCCAAATATGCAATAATATACAGGGTGTTCCATTTAAAAATGTTACAGTTGCTTCTACTTTTTAGTAGAAGCGGCAATACTGTGTTGTCGAAAATATTTTAGCAAGGCAGAGCATATCCGCTTATGTAAATGGCCAAATTTTCAGAATGGTCCGTTGAGTGGTTCTCCAGAAACGTCTAATATGCCATCCACCGTGGGACACCCTGTATGCTGTGTATGAGAAAGGTAATCTGTATTTAATAATTTTTCATTATTTTAAATAATTTATTCATTATTTCGGTTTTATTGTAGGCGAACATATCACACCGCGTTCATTGCAAACGAATCTGATAAATATTGACGCAGTGCAGATAACTATTACATCGTGTCCTAAGACTTCCTCCCTATCACTGCTAATATAATCCTATTGAGATGGTATGGACAGCATGTTACCGTTACTATGATAGTTGTATCAGTTCGATACATCCTATCACAAGCGAAGCTGTTTTAAATTTGTGGAATGAAGCACTTCAAAAGGTAAAAATCTAGTACAACTTTTTAGATATTGCTATTTTATAAGAGAATCTGTTACACCAGAAAAATGGAAAAATTATGTTCATCACACAAATGCTACAATTAGCGAGGTCTGGAAAAAGGAGCAACTGATAGATGCTTCGGATATATTACTGGTCATTATTGATTTCAATTCTTGTGACTCAGATGATGATGATGAGTATTATTTTAGCGATCAGTAGGAAACAATATAGTTTAGTGTGCTCATAAGCACAGAAGATAATATGACCCCTATCGTAAAACATTGGTGCACTATGATACAAGAACCTTAAATTACAACATTCCTTTCCATCGATTGTGTGGTATGGTTTTTTATAATGAGTGAATTATTGTGATTTTTATGACGAGTTAAATTATAGTGTTTTATTATCTTTTGTCTTGTCTGTCATTTGTGTGTCCCGATGAGTTTTGTGGCTGGGTGATCGATATATGCCAATAGTATTTTAATATTGTATTATAGTACTCTGTTTTAACTGACTCTTTGTGCTATGTAAGGTGTTTTTTTTTCAATCTATTTATCATTGGTGTTTATTGTAAGTTTGTGTAAAGAAAAATAAGATTTTAAATTGTTAAAGTTGACTTATATATGCCAGACCTTTACTGTTGCTGTATATGAATCACGTTACAGCACACTTTTGGTTATATCAAAGACAATCCGTGAATTGTCTTTGGTTATATATAATGTTTTATTTTCCATTTCGTAAACATTTGGGAGTTATTTGGAAATAAATTAGCACTGTTTTCGTTTTCTCTCATACTTGAATTTCATTTTATGGTGTCAATCTACTCTACTTTGTTTAAGTTACTTTACCTTAGTTTGGGTTGTAACTGAGGTACAACAAATGTCCTATGTTAAAAATAACGTAAATATTATTAAAAGTTTGAACCAATGCCGTAAGGGCGATATTTACATACATAATAAGCAAAACCTGTACAAAAATGAAATAAACTTTTACGAGCCTAAGCATTTAAACCATTGCACAACACAATTAAATTATAAACAAAACTTACTTACCTACATATATTAAACTAAAGAAAAGGTACATGTTTGAGGTCTTTTAGTTTTATTTACTACAGAACACTGCTATAATGTGAAAAGATTAATTAAATGATAAAACAACAAAAACTGTAGCTAACCGAAAAATAAAATTGCATTTACAGTCAAATTTAAATATATGACAAAGTTTACTGTAATGGTAAATTTCTGTTTTTATTAATTTATTTACTGCACTTAACACATGCTTGTAAGTTCACAATCTTATGAGAAATAACAATAAATTGGTAAAGAAAAGGTCCAAATCACATTTCAGTTGCATATCTGATATTAAAAATGCCTTTGTGATTTTTTATACACTGTTCTATCGGCCAAGTTTGTTTCACAGTACATTGCTTTTGAATTGAGTTGAATGTTTCTTCAATTAACCACATATCAATATCGCATGAATAATTGCATATTGTAGTTTCTCATAGCAAATATTTCAATGATTCTAAATTTCACAGGTTTTAGATATGTTTGCCTCCCCATAAGATAACAAGACTCCTGTATATCTAAGAATTTCTGCTGGAATTTTTCACTAGAACACTAGATTATTTCCATTTGTATTTGTAATTTAAGTTGCAAACCTCACATTTTTTTCATCACCTAAAACAAAGTTGATTGCATAAAATAAAATATTCATATTGGAGACCAAGTATTATCTTACCAGAGTGAAAGAAAGACGGATATTTATCGGTTAATTTCTTTACATTTAATCTATGAATCACGAGCATGACATGCTATTGTTTTGGTTTTGAATTCAGCGTCCCATCTAACCTCACTTCGAGCAGTCCGTTTTACCGATACTAAATGGATCATGCGCGAATTGTAAGTTATGGCTCCTCCCAAGACTTGTGAATCAATTTAGGACATGCTTCAAAACTGATATGCCGTCACGATTTAAAGGCGCCCGAGTTGGCAACAATGCACAGTTATTCCCCATAAGAAAAGCATTGCCATAAGGCGCAACGCTAACTTTTGAGCGTGAACTGATCTATAGGAATAACAAAACTGTTAAGATCTAAAAAGTACAACTCTCGATAGATTCATTGGAAAATATAACTGCGGAAAACTGGTAAACATGTTATAGCAGAGGAGAAAAAAATGTGGAACCCTGACGACGTAATCTACGAAATTATGAAACCATACCTTTAATTATTACTTTAGGACACGACGACTCTTCAGATCTTTCTGAGGATGATTTTATCGATTTTTAATTATTAGGATTATTAAACTCTATTATTGGTTTATTTGCATGCAATACTTCCTTTATTTTTTGTTCTTAAAAGGAGTTTTATCCACAATACCGAAACCGAATTATTGCACTCGACGCGATCCTGGAATCCCACTAGTCACGTTCGATCAACCAATACAATGGACTATACGGGATGCATTTATACATTAGGTAAATGTATACGGCACCTAGCACTATCCCATTGGTTGGATTTAAAATTTCAACCAATCAAACTTCGAGTGCCATATGCACTTACGGAATGTAATAACAGTTTATTGAGCAGCATGTCTTTGCGGTTCAGTGGATCATTTTTAGCAAGCCTGGTGGCGGCAGTAGTTAGGTGCTGTGCTTCTGATACGATGCTTCGGTTTGCCTCCGAGTTCGATTCCCGTCAGTGGCAAGCGTTTTTTAAATTTTTTTAAGGTTATGTTTGTTTCTTTTTTTAAAATTTAGGGTAGTTTGGGTTAGTTTTGTTTGATTGCACCCCGGAGCGAGCGAAGGGCCATGCGTGAAGTTAACAGTACTAACTACAAAAGCATGTTTGAAGACGCTTGTCTTTAAAAGACACCTCTTATCCTTTCCGAACTTCTACCATACTCTTTGAAGCCTTCGGAAAATATTTATACTGCAAAAGTATTTATTACATTCCGTAAATGAATATGGCACCGAATTACATTCCGTACACGATTATGGCACCCGCGAGTTGATTGGATAGAAGTTCAAATTTTGAATGGTTTTGACTCTGACCATATGTTAGTTAGGGCTAAACTAAGAACGAGGCTGTCTACACAAGCAAAGAAGAAACACACAAAGATCGAGAGATGGAATTCGGATAGGCTGCAAGATTTGGAAGTTGAACTAGCCATCAGTAACAAATTTCAAGCACAAGAAGAAATGGAGACCACAGAGGTAGAGCATGAATGGCAAGCGGTGAAAGCAGTCATAATGGAGGCGGCAGAAGAATGTGTGGGGCGAAAGAACAAGAGCACGAGTAGAAAGTGGTATGACATGGAATGTGAGGACATATTAAGCCAAGCGAATGGAATATCTATCAAACCCAACAGACTAAACTAAGAAAAATTTTAATAGGAAGAGAGCGGAAGCAAGAAGAACCTTAAGAGTAAAGAAAAGAACATACCTAAACAAACAGATTGAGAGGATGGAAATAGAGAGAAGACAGAACCAGTGCAGATAGTTTTACAAAGAGGTTAAACTACAGAGAAGAGGAACAAACATGAAAACACTTGTACCATATCAACAGTTGTACCATACCCTTGGAAAATATTTCAAGAAAATTACTTTTCTTGTAGTTTGATTCTGAATGGAGAATTCTTACGTTATTAAATTTAAATATGTGATTCATATCTAGATTGTTCTGAAAGAGCACATTTTTTTTTACTTAATCTACAGTCGGTTTTATGTAACGATATTCTTTTATTACACGTTAAATTATAATTAAAAAAAAAACTTCTCGATGACATTATTTGCGTCCCCAAAGATAAAATAGATGCAACACTCACAACTTTTAACAACTATGATACATTAAACCAACTAGTTATCTATTCACCAGACTGAAAGTCAAAGACAACACTATATAATCTAGCGTAGTATATTCCATGCTCTGAGTGTGAAAAACTCTATATGGGTCAAGCATTACGTGTACTAAAAGATAGAATAAAGTCACATAAAAGCGACTGTAGATTAAGCAAAAGATCATGTGCTATTCTAAAACACAATACAGGTACAAATCACATATTTGAACTTAATAGCGAAATACTTCTCCATTCAGAAACAAATATCAAAAAAGCAACTTCCGTGAAATGGTTGAAATCAACAGTGAAACAAACCACATCAATAAAAATATACTGATTATCATCTTTTAAACAATAATACATACACTCCCAGTTTACCAGATGTATCTTTTTTTTGTGCCACACACTTAAGATAAATCCTATGACATTCGACGAGCGGTGTGTGTGCGAAGATGTTGATTGGCACGGTTCTTGAATAGCTGTAAGTTGTAATTTGGGGGAAACAAATGTCCATAGAGTAAGATCCATAGTAATGCAGTGCGTCAGACAAAGGAGTCCGTGTAAAGCGATGTTCTAGGTGTTTCCAGCTGTAAGACGAACGTGCTCTTGCCGTTTGTCGAGACTGTCTGACAGGCGTTGGTAGGGGGCAGGATGAGGCGGACCAAATCCTGGGAACATCTGTCATGAAGATATCTGTAAAAGAGGGAGCCTCGGCCACATGTCTGCGGTGTTCCAGACTATTTTTTTATGGTAGTGGCACACACACTAAAGGGAGATCCTATGGCGCTCGACGAGCGGTGTGTGTGCGAAGATGTTGATTGACACGGTTCTTGAATAGTTGTAGGTTGTAATTAGGGGGAAACAGATGTCCTGGGAGTGAGTTACACAGTGATGCAGTGCGCCAGACAAAGTTCTTGTAAAGCGATGTTCTAGGTGTTTCCAGTCATACGACGAACTGGTGCGCTCTTGCCGTCTGACTGTCTGACAGGCGTTGCCAGGGACGGGATGAGGCGGGCCAAATCCTGGGAACATCTGCCGTGAAACTATCTGTAAAACAGGGACATCTCGGTCACATGTCTGCGGTGTTCCAGACTATCCAGATTCCGGGTCAACTCCGGGTCGCCGACAAGATGCACAGCTCTTTTCTGAATGGAATCTAGCAGCTTTAGGGTGTGCTTTGGTGCGGCACCCCAGATGTGTGAGCAATATTCTAAGGACGGTCTTATTTGCGCTTTGTAGAGCAAGAGAAACTGCTGCGGTGTATAGTTTTTTGTTATGAAATAGCGCACCAAGCGTCTGGGAGGCTGATTTTGCGATGTAAGCAACGTGGTCATGCCAAGACATATTGCTGTTGACCGAGACACCCAGCAGTCCGATTGACGAGGATGAAGGAATGGCCGATCTTGCCATAATTATGTCAGGGCCCGCCGTATTGGCCCTCTTGGTAAACATTGCTGCTTGGGTCTTTGCGGCATTGAACTGGACCAAATTTATGTCGCCTCAAGTTTGAACTTTCTCCAGGTCTTGATTAATTGCTGTAATCTGCTCCTGTCTGCGGTGATAAGTCTCAGTCGCTGGTAAAGGTTTTTCTGATCTAAATTGGGAGACAAGGGTACTGTCATCTGCAAAACTGTAAACAGGATTATTCGTTTCGGTCAGGAGGTCATTAATATAGATGAGGAACAGAGTTGGTGAAAGTATTGCACCTTGAGGCACGCCCGAGTTAATGGTGAATGTGTCTGAGATGTGTCCATCAACTGCAACGTGCAGAGATCGGTTCTTGAGGAAACTGGCAAGCCAACTGCAGAGAGAGGCTGGCAGTCCGAAGGACCGTAGTTTGTTGAGCAGTCCGTCATGCCAAACTCTGTCGAATGCCTTCGAAATATCCAACGCAATCGCTCGAGACTCTCCGCAGTTCTCAATTGCCCTACTCCATATATGAGTGACATGGGCCAATATATCTCCTGTCGATCTCTCTTTGCGAAAGCCGTATTGATTATCGCTGATTATTCTGTTTGAGGGTGTGGTTTTCTAGGCTTTTTTTTTGGAACAGGTTGCACTCGAGCGACTTTCCAAGAAGATAGGTATATCCCTTTTCCGTAAGACAGAGAAAAAAGCCTGAGAAAAAAACGCGTGTTAGTTCGTTGGCGCAGTTCTTTAACACGATGGCAGGTATTCCGTCCGGTCCTGATGCCTTTTGCGTATCTAGTTCTTTAAGGATTTTACGAATATCACGGTGATGAAACTTGACTTCTGCCATGGTAGTGTTGATGTTCGATATGGTGGGGAGAGCCTTGCCTTGGGGGACGTCTAAGGTAGAGTGCGATGAAAACATTTTGGTGAGCATGTTTGCTTTTTCCTTGGCTGTAGTCGCCGTGATGTCACGTTCATCTGTCAAGGGTGGGAGAGACGTTTTTGTAAAGTTGTTACTTACTGCCTTTGTTACCGACCAGAAATTCCTGGAACCACTGGGACATGGCAAAAAGTTTATTCCTGATCCTTTGATTGTGTTTGTCCTTAGTTTCGTCGATCACACGTTTGCATTCGTTTCTCGCTTCGACAAAATAATTGAGATTTTCAGCGGTCTGATTTTTCTGCCAGTACTTGTAGGCTTGCTGTTTCCTACCTACAGCTCTTTCGCATCTTCTGTCGAACCAGGGCTTTGCGTAATCTCTTCGTAGCAGACTGACGGGTCGTTAGTGCCAAAGCAGACGTCGAGCCAAGGAAAATCTAGGTAGAACTCCCTTAGATCGTCCCAGTTTGCAGAATTGTCATGCCAGGTTTTGCGAGGCAATGGTGGATCCTTCTGTAGAAGTGGCAATTCACAAACCGTTGTAATAAGTTTGTGGTCGGAAGTACCTAATGGCGGACCAACTGTAATTGTGTACTGGTCAGGATTGGTGGTTAGAAAAAGATCCAGGAGGGCGGCGAATTCGCCCCTCTCTGAGATTCGAGTTGGTTCGTCTACAAGTTGAGTAAGCCCGTAGCTGATGGCAAATGCTTCAGCTTCTCTACCTTCGTTGTCAGTCTTGTTGTAATGTTTGAGCCATTTGGTGTTGTGGGCATTGAAGTCTACCAGAACGATTATTTCTGAATTGGGGTGATCGACCTGTATTGAGACAAAAGTGGTAGCTAGTGTTGTAAAAAAGCTTTGATAGGCTCTATCGCTCGGAGGGCGATAGAGACAACATATAAACTTGGTTACTCCCTTGGCGGTGAACTTGAGCCACACGACGCGACGTCAAGGTTGTTCGGTGCGAGTGTTTCCTCGCGGTGACATGAAAGGTCGCTTCGGACAAAAAGGCATATTCCGAACTTATGTTTAAATCGGGTGTGTAAGTCGTAACCAGGATACGGGTAGTTCACTGTTGTTATTGCAGAACATACTTGTGTTTCTGTAAGGGCTAGTATGTGTGGTCTATTTGCTTGTAGACGTTGGTGTACCGAATTTATGTTTGTATTTAGGCCTCTTATGTTGCAGAAATCTATTCTAAATTGGTTCGGTATCTTTTGCTGTCTGTGAAATGCGGAATGAAGGACTAGGGCCACCCAGCGCCCGGATATCCGAATGGCCGGGGAGCTATTTTGTATAATATACATGAATACAGTATTAACTTCGTTTTTATTGAATATTATTGGTTGGCATAAATCATACACGGCCTGAGTGTACCTAGGAATAATATACGCACATAATAGCGAATAATATACAGTGCCGATCGCGACGCCATATGTCTGCATGTCTCTACGTTCTAGCAAAACTTCCACAACGTCTCGGTGGCGTAGTAGGCAGGGTGATTGGCTCTGTCATTCCGGCGCTGCGGGTTCGATTCCCGTCGGTCGCGACAGATGTTTTGTTTATTGTTTTTTTATTAATTTACCTTTTTTTCTTAATTTTGGGTTAGTTTGGGTTAGCCTTGGGTTAGTTTTGGTTAGTTCTTGTTGTGTGCAAAGCCATAATAATACATAGCAATGTGAAAGCCAAAGGGGAATCCGTGGTGCTAGCCACCAGTAACAAATTTAAAAAGTTACTTTATCGAAAAAAATTGTGTGTCATCATAACAATTTTAATAAACTTGAAGAAACACAAAGAAAGAGATGTAATTCGAAAAAATGCACGAAGTTTCGTACCTTCTAAAAATTTTCTAACAAAAAGGAGGTAAAATACTCGAAAGAAATCCTCCTTCTTCGAAAAAAGATGCGTAGGAGTTTCGTACCTTCTGTAAGGAATAAGGGAAAAAATATTCGAAGTCTGAAATCTATACACGTTAGTAGAGCACTATAGTCACGTATATTATAACTATGAATACTGGGTTGTTGTATGATTAACAGCAGCCAATCAAAAATACTCGCAGGCGGTGCTGAACTGTAATCGTGTATATTATACAAACACGCGGCCGGGGAGTTTACTTCCGGAATATTTTGATCCTGGAAGCACCATCATGTCCATATATTCCTACTGTGGAACCCGGAACCACAAGCGAGGAAGCAGAACGTGATTCAGAAAAACCACTTAGCGCTTCCCAGTTCTGGTGGGGTGGTCTTTCAACGGACGATGCGAGTAGGCGTATACATCTACCACCTAGGGCCGCTTCCACTGGAAGCATCGGCCTCAGACTCATTCCTTTGGTGGTCCCTAGTCTGACAGGGGTAAGAATAGGGTTTGTTGGGTCACTCCCCAGTGATCAGCTCCAGACTTTGTACTTTGGTGTTCTCCAGCCTGGAGGAGGACGATGAGATTTGATGGGCCACATCCCGTGTCAACTCGGATTGGCGGGGCGTCACTCCCCGTAATCAAACTGCTCTCACCAGTTTGACGTTCCTGTCTGCTAATACAATGCAGCCCCTCTTGTCACAAACTGTCATTGATCAGCTCCAGACTTTCTACTTCGGTGTTCTCCAGCCTGGGGGAAGACGATGAGATTTGATGGGCCACATCCCGTGGCAACTAGGAATGGTGGGGACGTCACTCCCCGTAATCAAACTGCTCTCACCAGTTTGACGTTCCTGCCTATCCAGATCCCGGGTCAACTCCGGGTCGCCGACGAGACACTCAGCTCTTTTCTGAATGGAATCTAGCAGTTTTAGGGGTGCTTTTGTGCGGCACCCCCAGATGTGTGAGCAATATTCTAAGCACGGTCTTATTTGCGCTTTGTAGAGCAAGAGCAGTTGTTGCGGTGTGTAGGTTTTTTTTTGCGAACTAGCGCACCAAGCGTCTGGGAGGCTGATTTGGGAGATAAGGGTACTTACATCTGCAAAATGTAAACAGGATTATTGGTTTCGGTCGGCAGATCACTAATATAGAGAAGGAACAGAATTGGTGCATTGCGCCCTGAGGCACGCCCGCATTAATGGTGAATGTTTCTGAGATGTGTCCATCAAATGCAACGTGCAGAGATCTGTTGCTAAGGAAACAGGTAAGCCAGCTGCAGAGAGACGCTGGCAGTCCGAGGGACAGCAGTTTGTTGAGCAATCCGTCATGCCAAACTCAGTCGAATACCTTCGATATATCCAACGCAATTGCTCGAGATTGTTCGTAGTTCTCAATTGCCCTACTCCATACATGAGTGACGTAGGCCGGTATATCTCCTGTCGATCTCTCGTTGCGAAAGTCGTATTGGTTATCGCTAATTATTCTGTTGGCCTCGAGGTACTTGAGTAGTTGCTGATTCACTACACGTTCCATGACTTTGGAGATCATTGGAAGCAAGGCAATTGGGGATACTTTGAGGGCGGGGTTTTCTTGCCTTTTTTGGAACACTCGAGCGACTTTCCAAGAAGATAGGTAAATCCCTTTTCGGTAAGACAGAAAAAACCCTGGAAAAAATGGGTGTTAGTTCGTTGGCGCAGTTCTTTAACACGATGGCAGGTATTCCGTCCGGTCATGAAACTTAACTTCTGCCATGGAACTGTTGACGTTGTAATGGTGGGAACAGCCTTGCTTTGGGGGACGTTTAAAGAGTGCGGTGAAAACATTTCGGCATGCAAATTTGCTTTTTCCATAGCCTGTAGTCGCCGTGACGCCGCGGTGGTGGAGACGTTTTTGTAGTTACTACTTACTGTCTACCGACAAGAAATTCCTGGAGCCACTGGGGCATTCCAAAAGTTTATTCCTGATCCTTTGATTGTGTTTGGCCTTAGTTTCATCAATCACACGTTTGCATTCGTTTCTTGCTTCAGTAAAATAATTGCGACTTTCAGCGTCTGATTTGCTGCCAGTACTTGTAGGCTTGTTGTTTCCTACCTACAGCTCTTTCGCATCTTCTGTCGAACCAGGTCGTCGCGCCGCCATATTGAATTATGCCCTCTACAACGCCATCTTTAAAAAGAATGTCCACTTGTGATACCTCTTTCAAAAGGGAATTTCGAGCTCTATCCAAATGTGTTAAAATATGTACAGGGTTCTATTCAAAATTTCGAGAAAAATTGACATACATTTTGACGTTTAAAGGAAAAACTAAAAATGCTTCAATTTTATAACAATTAGGTATTTAGAATTTTCAACAGTGGGAAAAATCTGCAAGAAAACGTATCTTGTCTCCTATATCAACGGGCATTTTGACAAAAACTCCAATGGTGATGTTAAAATGCCGCCATATTGAATTTGGGATAAATGCCCTCTACGCCGCCATTTTGAAAAGAAATGGCAACTTGTGATACATCGTTAAAAAGGCAATTTCAAGCTCTATTCAAATATGTAAAAATATATGCAGGGTTGTATTTGAAATTCTTGCCTCATGCTAACTTCCGGTCAAACCGGAAGTGATATTCATTTGTTTTTTAGTGGAAAATCTGAGTGTTCACAAACCATATCTTCAACCAAAATTTCAAATTTCTCCTTAAAAAAACATTTGAATGGTGCATTGTTAGACGATTTCGTTGACACCCGCTAAACAATATATTATAATAATGCTCTAACATAGCATAATAAAGACAACATGATACATCTGATGCTAACTAACATACCATAAAACAATACATATAAAACTGTCGTCTAACAAAACCCCTGTGTCAAGATTTGATAAAAGTGGTTACACCCTATATTGAAGATGCCACAAGGAAATCAACCCTCCTATACGTGCAAGCAAAACAAGCAATCGTTGGTTTTAAATGGTAATAGTTTGTATTAAATAATTCAGGTATCTTCTAATGCTAAAAATATTGTTTTTCTTCTATATACCCAAAGTTAATTCCTTTGAAAAAATGTGTCAATGTTAGCAGAATCAGGCTAGTAAAAATAATCAAGCTACAAATTATTTAAAGAAAATGTTTCAAACACCTTTATTTTTAGGTTCTAGCAGCTCTACGTTTTTTTGAATATGGGAGCTATCAATAAATAACTGGATCAAATCATTATGTTGGTGTAAGTTAGTCTTCCATGAGTAGATGTGTGAAAGAAATGTGTGATGCACGAAATGAACCAGCAATATTTAATAATTGGGTAAATTTACCACGAAGTGTTGAAGAATTGCAAGCTCTTCGTTCCAGTCTATTATAGTATAAGTAAAAATGTATATTCTCATATAATTATATGTTATAAGCTTTTTTGAAAAGTATCAGTTTTCTGGTGTCATTGGATGTGTGGACTCCACCAGTAAATGACCTGTGCATGTATACGTCAATAGAAAAAATACCACTAAATTAATGCTCAACTAAGTTATTCTTTTGCCAGTTTTGTAAATGAGATAGTCAGAAAATACTTTATTCACATGAAATGAAATTATTCAATTAGATATTAGATATAAATATACGTGAAAAAGTAAATATAAAGGCGTCACACTAAAATAGTTTCTGGCAGTCCATCATGCCTAATATAAAATGAAAATACTCAATTACCTATTTTTAAAATGCACATAGAGAAGTAAACTTAAAGGCTTCACACTAAGCGATCGATCTATTTTCTTAAGAGACTTGTTTGCGAAAATGAAAATAACTGCTGAAAGTAGTAAAACTACATGACAATTTAAGCTAACAAATATGAGAATCTATTTAACTACCTTTAAGAGACAATAAACATTTTAGTTAACATTGCTTTAAAAATTCTTTGCTTCATTTTCCTGAGCACATATACGTAATTTTTTCATACATTTGCATGTTATTCTACTTTGGCTTTTGGCACCTATATCAAATCCTACCCCAGCAGCCGAGGGAAGATTAGTAATCGGCTTTGCAGCATTAGAGCTATACAGAATGCTGCAATGGTGTCCTGAAAAATAGATTTTAATGTTTGCTTAAACACAGAGTTCTACACTACTCTTCCACAGTTGTGTAGTGCTGCATAATACGTGCATAGGCAATAATGTACCAGAACCAGATGTTATTGAGTTGGAAAATGTTGATTATAGTTTATAGTATTTATCCTGCAAAAGATGGACACGCTGCCATTGGAAGGGTCAATCCAGATTTGGCAGTCGCCAGACTACCCCAACAAAATATTAATAATCAACTAAAAAACAATAAGTAAATGTACATTATTTGGTATGCACGTATTATGCTGCACTACACAA
>MU183020.1:107786-141846 GCA_016904865.1 Pissodes strobi | reverse complement strand
CGCACAATCCAAATATGCAATAATATACATGGCATCCCATTTAAAAAATATATCAAAGTGACCTTTAGTTCAATTGGTTTTTGCTGAACATATCCGAATTCGCGGGAGAAAATTACATAAGATGGTTATTTCGGTTTTTTTTTATAAAATTACAGGGAAAGTAAATAAATCGCCTTGTCTAGTCCTCGTTGGATAACCCTGTACAGCCTGTCAAACATGGTAGTTGGCCGATTTTCAACTGTCGATATTTCGAAAAACTTGGGGATAGATATAGGGCATTATTCACGAAATGTGTCTAAAATTGCATGCAGAATCTAAATGTGCAATAATATACATTCCATTAAAAAAACTTAAAAAAGCGAACGACAGGATTTTATAAAGCACCCTGTATAATTGAAAATATTTTCACAATATTTACCACAACATATCTTACAATTTTTGTATTTAACATTTTTTTATCTCTGTACGGGTCTTTGTTACACTAATGCGCCACCTATATCTGTGGAAAGTTTGAGAAGCGGCTATAATATCATTTAGAACAGTCTACAAAATAAATAATAATCCCAAATATTATATTTCTGAAAACTGGTTTCGTCCAGCGAGCGATCGCCAGACCGGCTCAGGTTGTAAACAACAGACACACACCAGGTGGCCTCGCGCCGATGCCAGCTTTTACCAGAAGAAATAATTCTAAATAAATTCATGTGTTTGAGCGACAAGGGGGCGTGTCGAATCAGCGATTTTGTCTCAAAATCTTTATTCCAGGATTATGGACAAACTATTTGATCGAAATTTTTTTTTCTTTTATCAATATGTCTAGATTATGATCCACTAGGGTCGTACAGACTTATTTTTTCTGTTATTTTTTTCTCCTAATATATTAAAAGCTAAAATTAAGAAATTAAATTTTTTATCACTGTACTGCCCTAGATTCAGTAATTCTAAGCGAGTTTTATACTTGGCTAATTTTCTTTATTATGCATATTAACGAAGAAAATCGGGAACAAAAAAAATACTGCTGATGAATCCCCTTAATGGACTGCTCGAGAGCCATATCAGAAGCCACACAGTTGAACATGTTTTCATTTGTTTTCTTAATAACAAAATTACCACCAGCTAAGAATTCATACATTCCGGGAACTTCAGATTTTAATTTTTCCATATCGGACAAATATACAGGAATCCATTTAAAACCATTTAAAATATAAGTTCCGACCGGCAGCGGATAGATAAGGCAGGGTATCGTAGACAGCACATAAGTGGGCTTCAAAATCCCCATTTCCTTCAGATTCTAGAGGAAGCTCAACTGCTTGTAGAAAAGAATTCCAAAATTTAAAAGTTAATGACTTGGCATAGCCAAAACTAATAAAACTTTCCTTGATTTCTTGAAAGAGTTTAATTTTTTCAAAAAATTGATTAAACTTTTCCTTGGTGTACTTACAATTTTTAAAGTCGTTTCCTAAATCTTCTATAATTCCTTTAAGTTTTTGAGTCAGGAATTCGTGTTTTTCTGGATAATTCTTACACCAATTTTCTAAAGCCTTCAAAAATAATCTGGATAGGGCATCACCAGCTAAAGTTAATCCACGAATCGCCATTGAGTACTGTTTCCCTTCTAACATCATTTTGCATGTATTTTGGGCATATATATCGGTTTCAGTTAGAATAGATGTTAAACCTCCGTCACCAAAAATGTATCCTATGCTAGCAATATATGCCATATTTAAGTGCATGCCGCCCAGCATTAAGGTAACCTTTCCTTTTAGCTCTGGTGGATTATTCCATAAAAGCTTTCGAATAAATGGCAAGGTCAGCTGTTATAACTATATGACCCTGATTTAGTTCCTTAGCTAATTGAAGTAATCGTACCATTGATGTATATATCGTATCGTATTCTGTGGGCGGGTTATTCAAAAATGGTAGGTAAAAAATATCTGAAACGTCTATCTTGTTTTCGGATATAATATTATTATAGGATGACCAATTAAAAAATGGAGTGTCGTCTTTGAAATGCCGGAAAAGTGTCCACGCCGTTAGTTTTTTTTTGAAATTTCATCTTCTTGTCTGTTGAGAACGAGTGGCTTGAAAGGTGATGGTTTCGGTCGATTTGGCGGATTGTTGAATTTTAAAATATTTTGGAAAGGAAAATCAAGGTCTTCTGCATTCAACGAATAAGATCCTTCTCTAGAAATATTCGATTGAACAAAATTACGATTATCATTATGTTGCTGAAATACAACTATAGCCATGCAATGTGTTGTGTTATTCCCGTCAATAGTTTGTTCATTTAAGTCGAAGTTATCCATACTAGCATGTATGAAACTTTTTTTTGATTGGTCAACCATATCTATGCCTGGTGGTATGTACACTTCTTCGTTTTTAAGCTTTAGTTTTGCAAGAGTCGTTGTGAGTTGTCGAACGTCATTGTAAGTACAGCTCAAGCCAATCTCAGATAACATTTCTAAAAGTTGTTTACTACGAACTAAATGATGAACAAACAGTCCCAATCCGAACTGAAAGTAGTTTTTGTTCTTGAGCTCAGTGCCATTATAATATTGCATGGTATAACGGCTTGCGGAACCTCATTTTGCAAATCAATAAATGCGCTGTCGTCTATTAGCCAAGACACAAATGTTAGTAGTAACTTAGGTACTTGTTTTTCAAATTCACTTGGGTTTAGGTTCTCGGGTACAGGAAAATCTCTGTGCTGAGGCTGGAATTCACGCATTTGCCTTTTTAATATTTCCGCTGCCTTATGGAAAATCAGTATTTGGTCGTTATGCATATTATTTTCGGTGAAAATCTCATCTACCGCATCATTGGACTGATCTGATAAATTATTCTCCTCCTGTTGAGATACGGTTTCTGGGTTTTGCTTCGAAGGTCTTTTAAGTTTATTTTATGTAGCTTTAACATTTCGTTCTGATATGTAGTGACTATAGCAACTACTGAGATATTTGGCGTCGTAGGCAAATAAATCTTCGTTTCCAGACAGTTTTGAAACCATAATTATATCTTCTTTTTTTCTAGCCGCTTCAATAATTTTCTGGTATGTCTTTTTACCAGTCCCTACAAGAAATAATATATTTTTCTTCAAACGTCACTAAAACATGACATTGTTTAACTCAGTTGGCAAGGTTAAAGTGTCACTTCTGATGCCAAGACACTCAAAATCTTTTGAACTGAACTTCAAAAGCAAAGAAGACTTGAATATGAAATATAATTGCTTGACGTCATGTTACAGAAACAATGGATGTCATGGTTATTTTTAGTTGTCAAAAGAAAACCGAGGAAAACATTTTATGTTAAGTGGGGGGCCAAACATATAGAGGGCTAGGATTGGTAGTCTTTTTTAAATTAAAAAAGGTTACTATAGTTGCGACTGTATGGAAAAATAGGAAAATAGCTGCAAACAAAAATTTTGGGATGCTACACCCTGATTTTGCCACATTTTTATTAAAAATACGAATATCTGCGACACTGAATAATATTAAATATTTTTTGTGACCTAACAAACCCGAAAACAGACCCTATATAAATACACATAATACAAAATAGTTCTTACTTACCAGTTTGCACTGAAGTTAGTTTCTCTTTTTTTGCTTTATCTTTTTAGGTCCACTTTTATTGCAGATTAGGCACATGCTTCTTATGTTAAATAAGCCGATGGTACTTTTAGTTTTTTTAGAAGAAATCTCTTGTGGATTTTGCGTTTCACTAGTACTGGCAGATTCAATATTTTGGACACTAGTGTATGTTTTTCTACAACTCAGATGATACTTTACTTTTTCACTTCCATTTAAAATGGCTTCTTTTTTTTCCAAAATTTTTTGACCAACAATATCTCTTCTTTTCTCTGCGGTACCAACTATAGTTTGTAGACCCTGTTTTGTAGGGTTTTGCACAACCGATTTGTCCTGATTTTCAACAGATTCTCCACATATAATGCACTCCATTTTAAACCTAGTAGGAAATTTTAAGATACTATTTTAAAAATGTATATGGTACTGTAATTAATAAGGTACCTACCTACACAAGGCTCGCAGAATTAAATACAGATAAGTAAAACCTCTTACATGATGCCGACACGTTTAGAATGCCTGTTATGAGGTGTTTTTGCATTTCCGAACGCGGCGCGCGTGCTGGTCTTCCGGGTTAGGTATAGTGTAGCAAGCGGGGGACACGCGTGATTTTTAGCGCTCTAAATTTCGGCACGGTTATTCCGTGTCCTGTTGATCTTAACTTATTACAATGTTTTTAAAAAACTTCTATGATTTTTTTGCTTCAATTTACTCGCAGGAAGTATGTGAAAATTCATAAAAATAAAAAAGTTTTTCGATTGCTCAAGAAATCGATGCACAAAAAATAAATAAGAGTATTTTTTATTTTTTTTTTTTTTGAAAAAAATAAGTTAGTTTTTAAAAGTTCAGCTGCACTGACACCAGCGCCAAGATGTCTCCTTTCAAATAAAAAAAAAGTTTACTTTAATATCTCTAATAGTTTTAGAGTTATCACGAGTTATATCTAAAAAAATTAGTTTTTGTAGTTTCCATATTTTCACACATTTTTCGCTATAAAAAGAGTCAGCCCCAGCTGGCGATGTCGTAAATATCGATTTGTAATAGCCAATAACATTCCTAATAAGGCTACATACCACTTGTTTTGTTCTACGTCAATTTTTTTTCTCGTAATAGAAGCGACTTTCAAGCGCGTTTTTACTCCGCTATACCTAAATAATAATATAACACAAACAAAAACATACCTAAAATAATGAAACGTAACACGAGAAACAAGCATATAATTTTTTTCTATTATAACAATAAGAAATATTTCTTAGTACTATGCCTAAGACAAACAATTGAATAACACACAAAGCCGCCTAACTGATAATTAAATATATAAAAAATCAAATAATTATACAGTATACACTAATATAAAAGCAAAGTAGATCAAAATTGTAATTTTAACACTAATATAATTGAATCAAATATTAGTAACAGTTCTTTATGCATTGAGTAGACTTTTATTTTTTATTTCCCTCACATCTATTGCAATTTGAGTCGCTGCATTACCTATTTGGATTGCAGCAGTTACAATAGCCTGTAAAGCAGCCAATTTTGTCTCATAATAATGCTGCTTATTTTGGGAATCAATTTCCATAATTTCTATTTTTTTTCGGTTTTTGTTTCAAACTCTACCTTATCTTCATTAATTTTTAAAACTCTAGATTTTAGAGCTACTCGCAATCTAGTGGTTTTGGATACTCGCCTTTTTTACCGGTGTCCCAGTCATGACTTCTTCTTTTTTTTTTGGTGTCACCCTTGGTATCACATTAGATCTGGATGTGCTCGGTAGGCAACAGTCGTGGACTAATATAATTGAATCAAATATTAGTAACAGTTCTTTATGCATTGAGTAGACTTTTATTTTTTATTTCCCTCACATCTATTGCAATTTGAGTCGCTGCATTACCTATTTGGATTGTAGCATTTACAATAGCCTGTAAAGCAGCCAATTTCGTCTCATAATAATGCTGCTTATTTTGGGAATCAATTTCCATAATTTCTATTTTTTTTTCGGTTTTTGTTTCAAACTCTACCTTATCTTCATTAATTTTTAAAACTAGATTTTAGAGTTTCTTGCAATCTAGTGGTTTTGGTTACTCGCCTTTTTTACCGGTGTCCCAGTCATGACTTATTATTTTTTTTTGGTGTCACCCTTGGTATCACATTAGATCTGGATGTGCTCGATAGGCAATAGTTGTGGACATTAGTCGACTCTCTAAAATCACTGAATAATTGGTGGGTATTTTGTTCCTCTTCCTGAAATAGAAAACGGAAAATGGAGATGCAAAAGGTAGTGAAGAATTAAAATATAAGCAGGAAGTCACACTTCTTTGTAAAATTATAGTACTTGCGCCTACCTGCGGTTTTTGCATTTTGCAGTAAGTAACTTCCTTTTACCTTATTTTATCTAAAATATTCAAAAAAAAATCAAACACAGCTTCGCGAATTTCTTCACCCATTTAGAAGTTTCGTCAAAAATTCTAGGCCATAGGTAGTTATTTAACTTAACTATTGACAAAGATACTTAGCGTTATAAATCAACAAAGATCGAAGAAAAAATGATTAAAATATAGTATAGTAAATAAAATTATGTTTAACTTAAGTTCAGCTTATTTGTGTCATTTATTTAAATACAAACCGGCCAGACAATAATTCAAACTTATATAGTCCATCACCACTTCCTTCTCATCCAAACCTGTTCCAATCTTCATCTTGTCAAAATCAAAATAAACTTCTGACTCGCTTGTATTTTTTTTTTCACATATCGTGATAGGTGATATGATATCCAATAACTTCTTAACAATATCTGCAGATGGTATTGAAAGCCCTCCGCCAGTCCCAGTACAATGTTTTTATGGCTCCACAAATTTTGCTTTAATATCTTTCTTCCACCCAAGTCTAGCAAGCAAGCAAAACATCTATTCTCCAAATTACAAGTTTGTATAAATAAGCTAACTAGTTTCCTAGAGTACTATTGCCATGTTTAAAATAGAAATGCTTCTACCTCCATAACTAGATTTTAATCACGCAAACAAACACCTCGCACACCGAGCAGATGTCAGCCCGTACTCGTCTAACCCGTTATGCAACAGTGACCCTTAATGACATATTACGTGGGAAATATCCCTTCAATAGTGCTTTTGTTGAAGTCGACCCGAAGGATTGTCTGTGTATAGCGAGTTTAGATTGATGTGAATATACAAGGAGGGTAATGGCAAGAAAAACGCCGAAAAAAACCTGCTACTCGTTGACGTCACAACATAAATATACACACGTATGTACACAATGTAAGAGCCGATGCACTTCGCTTGAGATGTGTATTCATGTGTCCAACTAGTCCGCGGTCAGATGCTTTCCCCTCGTACGATCGAGGTAGTAGGGACCGAGAGCGCTGGGGATGTGGGCAGGGGCGACGGTATCTACTGCGCTCCTGTTAGTGGCTGATGGTTTAAAGAACTGTTTATGGCTCTTGAAAGTTAATTTCGAAGGTTTTTACCGTAAGGCATGAGTCATAGTAAATTGCAGTTGTAGTAGATATGTTTAATAATTAGATTTGCCAATGCTTGCATTATTTAGTACTTATTTCCGTTGCATGATTCGAGTAGATTTGCATAATCCTCTAAAGCAAGGATTAATTGTGGGAGATTGACTAGGCTGTTTATGAGTTATTTTAGTGAGTTGAGATTACCTGTTATAGTATTAACATTTGGGGGTTATATGGTCGTTAATGGGATCACTGTTACTAACCTTACGTAATGCATTTGAGGTCTTAGGGCAGGGAACTCGCTATCATATATGGCGGCTCCTTGTCGTGGCTCTGCATCGTTTTGCCAGGCGGGTCTCGCCGATGGCGGTGAGGGCTTATATTGGATCTGTTGGGGTGTTTTAGGGGATTGAATTAAGGTAATCCTGTATTTGTATACCGGGCATTCGGTGCTGCCCGGTGGTTCTGGCCACAACTGGCAGATTTGACTCCCTTTGAGATGCACTGGGTAATTGGGTGATTCTCGACACATTTGGAGCATCTCGAATTTTTCTACAAAAAGTCGCTGCGTGTCCATGCGCTGGCAGCGTTTACATTGCATAATAATTATTGTTGGTGCTTGCTTCCCATGAAACTCGAATGTTCATGAGTAGCTTGCAGTCATTAGTTACATTTTTAAAGTCATTGAAGGCTCACGCACTTACTAGAGTTATTTTCATTGCACAAATATCAGTTTTAGATTTGGTTCTTATGTAATAGCGTTACGTATTTCCTGCAATTCTGTGTCACCATCTAAGCCGGTTGAATTGTGTTCTTGTCCTTTAGGGTTCCGGTTATATTCCGGCGTTGTTAGTGGTCTGCCCTTAATCACAATCGGTGGTGGCAGGATCGATTTTGTTTTCGGGGGGTTTGCCTGTGTGCCTTTTTGGACTTCGGTATTTTGGCCGTCGCAGTGCTACTATTGTCATCTGTTCCTATATCGGTTAACGGTTCAAATATGTTGGTTAAAATTACAGAGTTGTCTTGTAATGTTCTGTCCTTTAGAGATGCAGTTTTCTTCAGTGGCGGCTCGTGGAGTTCAGTAATGGGTGGGCAGACGAAGTGGGGAATAGAATTCGTGAAAGGTGCAGAGAAGAGGGCCGCAGGCAAATTGGGGGTGCCACGCCCAATATTTACCCAACAAAAGTCATTGAAATCGTTAAAAACACGCCTTCCACGAGCTAACGCTGCGGATTTTAGTTTGTTACCAAGCATTATTGACAAATTTCCCATTGGGATATTCCCAAGTCAATTAAACGTAAAAAAAGTTACTATAGTTTATTTTTGATTATTTTAATACAGCAGTTTTTGTTAATGGAAGAAAACTGCTCGTGCCAGCTGTTTATAAATTATAAAATTCCGTATTTCTTTGTTTAAAAGTAAACACTATATAATTTATAAATTGAAAAATATTAGTACATTTTTTGTTTTAATATTTATATTTGTGAAGGGTGAAGTTTACCTAATACATCTGAATAGCTGCCACTGGTTATATTACGATATGCATGCAAATTGCAGGAAAAAAAGCGAAAGTATCTAGCGCTCTATGTTAGTCAGCATATTTTCAATTTTCTTTTCCATTCGTGCTTGCAACCTTTACTAAACTGTAAATATATCGTTCAGCAAGAACCATGGTTGTTGCTCGACACTTGCACTAAAACTTGCCATTATCCGCTTAATGTTAATTCGCATACAATCAATAGTCAATCACAAACTTAGGCACTGAAAAAATATCGTCAACGGACTCAATGCAATCCCACGGCAACAAACAAGCCGAACAGCCGAATATGCCCGATGGGCTAGCCCGCAGAGCCGAGGTTCCATTTGAATTTAAACGCCTTAGAAAACATTTTCAAATTTTCATTCCTTAATTTATTGTTAAAAACAATATTTTTGGCATTGCTTATTAAAACCGAGAACCCAGACATATTACAAAGAAATTATAGGCCGGAAGACAGCTTTGATTATGGTCAAATATGGAAAAACAAACAATATTTATGTCATTATTTCTTAAGATGCTACCTCGACCGCCTTGGATATGACATGGTTGGTGTACTTCAGACACACGCGCCACTCCTCTGTAGGGTATCACGAAAACACTCCGTATTTCAGAAATTAAACCAGTGAAGGTAATCAGTCCGGGTCGAGGTTTAAGCGAAGGTTATTTATATTATCTGGTACACGTAATATTATTGTTTCAATTCAACGAACGCGCTATCAAACGCCGACAGCAAGGATGACCTAACCTTGACGACCTTGCACTGTTATTATAATAATATATACAAGTCTTGAACCTACATCAACTCGATATATATAGGATATTAGAAGACTGAGGAAGAATCGATATCAGTTAGTATAAGCCGTATTATACAACATAATATAATGATAATCATAGCAAGAATTATAAGTAATAATTAATGTGAATACAGAACTCAAATATTACCTGGAGTATTATTCAAATGAGTAAAAGAGTTCTACACCTCCCTCTTTGTCTTTCTCATTAGAAATATCAATTGCGTTTGTCTTTCGGTCGGTCAGTCGTTTGGGCTCGCCCCGCCGCCGCATTGTATACTTTAGCAGGGGGCACTGGATATAGACGATACGAGATACGACTGGCCTAGGGAGATACGATTTATTTGGCAATAGTCAGCGCTTTGCGCTCCTGTTTTTCGGTGAAGTGTGAAGTTTTAAATGATTAATAATATAATACTTATATAAGTTTTTGAATTATATTTGTTCTATAATAATATATAATACTGCGGACGTAAAAAAAATATTTTTTCTTTTTTATATTACATTTTACTGAATTTTTGTAGGGTGGGCACCGCCCACCCCGCCCACGCTCAAAAATAATGTTCCAAGCTTAGAGGTTGCTCCAAGGTCGCCGTCAAGAGCTCGATCGCCAAGATCGCCTGTTTGGTGCGGGTTGTTTTATTTTTGGGATCGCACCTTTTCCCGTATCAATTCTGGGCTTGACGATTTTTCGAGGATTGCATGGACTGTGTGATGCTCGCAGATGTTCTATTACCTTACTTACATAGGCTATCATTTCAGGTGTCAATACGTTGTATTGATCAGTCCAAGGCATGTTTTGCATCATATGCAGTGTGTTGGTAATGTAATCCTAGGACGACCAAGATGCCTTTATATGTGATGCCTGAACGTAGTAAATAAAGAGCTATTAAGAATTTTTGCGTTACTCCTCATCCTAATATTAAATAAGCCTGTAATTGAGATCTGTTCTGTTGAGATGTGATGCCTGAACGTAGTAAATAAAGAGCTATTAAGAATTTTTGCGTTACTCCTCATCCTAATATTAAATAAGCCTGTAATTGAGATCTGTTCCAGGCGGATGAAAGAATTAAAACATTTTAACCATCAATGAAAATCAGTTCTCTAAAATATTGTATTAAAGCTAATCAGTTTATTACTTTTACCTTTAGCTAGTGCGTCCAGTCTTTGGAAGACCCTTGCGGTATGCTGCACATAGTCGTGAGCTCAGTCCAATTCCCTGTCATTTTTTCTTTCGCATCTCGGCGACATTTACCGGTATAAATCTCTCTTCTAACCGATATGAACTCGACCAGAATCTCTTTTTGTTTACTTGTAACTTTTGTGTAATTGAATTATTTTTAAACTTTTTGTTTTCCAATTTTATATAACGTACAACTTGGAAGCCGGCAAAATTAAAAATGACAGCAACAGCCGCCAAAGAGCGTGACAAGATATTTATTTTCTCATGTCAAATATGGTCATAATGTTAGGGAAACGCTGCCGACACATTTCTATTATTTTATTCACTCCTTTCTCTTCAAGAATACCGTTAATTGTGCCGAATGAGTAGTAGGGTAGTAGTAGGGCAGTAAAAGCTAATCGGGGAACGCTCCCCAGAAAACATCCTATTTTATCACCGTCAAGAATTGGGCCCCAGCAGTTGTGCACGTTCTTTATTATTTCATTACGGGAGCGCCTTAGTCGCCAAGCCATGCGCCTGTGATTTATCGCCTAGTAAGCTATAGTTGCACCAATCATACCCACGAGATATGCTTCACCGATATGAAGGGGTAGATCAATGTCGCATAGATTTTGCACGATCGTCGAACTTGGTCCGCTTCAGCATTTTCCACAGAAAAGCTTATAGAAATTCTCATAGCACTATACAATTTTTATCAGTGTACTTTTAAGTTTATACTTACGTTAATTACGGGGATTTTTGATCCAGCTTCAGTGACACTTTTGCTGGCTTTGTTTACAGCAGAATACAAAAAACTGCCGAAGGATTTAGCTCCAGCCAGGGCCTTATTTTGTACTAGAATAAAGGATAATAATAACTATTTAAAACTTACCCCAACAGTCTACTACAAAATGCAGAGCCTTCTACAAAATATCAATATTAAAATCTCGACAAATCAAAACTCCAATAATATAAATTCAAATGTTTTCGTTTCCGTCATGCTTTACATCTATAACAAACTAATTCAAGTTTACCAAAACTAATTGAAATGAAACAAATGTAGCTCGAACTAATTGAAATTTACGAAAATAAAGTGAACTAACCTAAACTATCCAAATTTAAGCCAATTTAACCCAAACTAAACAAACTTAGCTTAACCAAACCAAAACTAATTTTAAAACAAGCAGGAATAAGCAAAAAGATTTTGGTAGTGGAAAATTACCGTTAAAATCGCGATTATTTAAAGGATATCTTTATAGCTTTTTTATAGATATTTATTTACAAAATAGAAACAATTTGTAAATTTTATAGTTCGGTTAAGAACAGGTAATTTAAAAATAGTATAGTAGCGGTGTCATTTACTACTCCGGAGGAACAGATACTTTTCACAGATACGGGACTGCCATACTTGTCAGTAAGGAGATAGATGAATCGGTTATAGAGTTTATACCCTTCAATGACCGGGTTATGCTACTGAAACTACAAACTACACCGAAACTTGAACATAATGCAAATATATGTCCGAACAAAAGATAAAAGTAATAATGAAATAGAATAGTGGCAGATTTTGATATTGTCGGGATTTTGATGTAGACCGGATTTTAAAAGTCGCGATTTTAATAATTAAAATCGCAACTTTTAAAATCCAATTATTGCCGTGATCCATGACCGGCGACCATAACCAAGATTGGTATAATTATAGTACGTTCTTATTTTTTAAGAAGACTTTCAAATTTGTAAGTCCGAATTTAGCTTTGGTCTCTAATGTAATTTATTCGAAAAAAAAGTTAGTCAAATAAAAGAATTAATCTTCAAAAATAATGTTTAATATAATAATAATTTTAGTATTGTATTGGCTCGTATCCAGCAAATAATAAAAAAAATGAGGAAGTTACTATTTGCAGACGAGCTTTTTTAGTCTCTTACAAAAACATAAAATGAAAAAGTTATGTAGTTTAGTTAAAAGATGGTTCAAAAAGTCAAACTAATCCAAAGTTCTATTTTTGAAAACTGCCCATTAATTAATTTTTGGGAATCACACATCTTCCGCATCATCAAATATTTCAATTCAGGGTCTAGCAACGATATGGGTATGGAACATTACTTTTAAACCAGTAAAGATATTTACAAAAAATTAACGACATAATATGCAGAATGAGAGGAAAAATATTTATTGTGCCTTTGTACATTCTTATTTTTTAGTTCTGCTTAAAACACTAAAATATCTCATTATCTCATCATATGCCTAAAAATTCTTGATATATTCATCTAAATTACATTATTAATTCATTGCATCTTTAGCGCTGTTATACATATCTTTTATGTCACATATCTTATCACGTACCTAAGCCTGGTATGTTTTGAGTACACTCATGCGAATGAGTTCTACACAGCGGGCTGCACATAAGCAAGCCCTATGCCAACACTACAGTAAGTAGGGCTTCATGCTGTCAGCTAGTTTGCTGGGAATTCAGCCCTTCCAATGAGTAGGTCGGTACCAAAGGATAACTATATTCGGAACCTTGTTTTTAAAGTTGTAATTGATGAGTAAGTTTAATGAAGGGAAGACACCTCGAAACACCGTTCTTCACGTTTATTTGGTTTTAAGAGTTACGGCCATGCGAAAAACGTCATTTTCATTGCTTTCAATAACCATAGAATCCAAACGGCTCATCATAGAGCAAAACGGATTACACGTCCCTATCTTAGTTTTTAATTACCTATCCTCTGACACTAACTTCCGGTTTTTTCGGATAAACCGGAAGGTGGTATAAGTCGATAAATAATCAGAAACTAAGATAGTAAAGTTCTTTATGTTGAGCCGCTTGGATTTTACGGGTATTTAAAGTACATATACTGAGTTGTATCAAATATGTATATTATCATTTCAAGCACCTAAGGCACAATATTACATATTACTGGTATAGACCTAATCTTCCACCTCCATATCGTTGTCGGATCCCGCATATCCGAAAACCCTCTTTTACTGGAGCACTTCTTATGTCTTCCTATTATTTCGTAGATCTAATTTTTCATTTAAGAATTGCCAAAACGAATAATACCCAACACCTTCTTGAACTAAGAGGTATTGACAGATAATACCCTTTATATACATTTATTAAAATTTATACACCTTTATCCTAAATGTTTTTTAAATATAAAATTAAATTCAAGATTAGGTTGTAATCAAAAGGCCATATACCATCTTTTGGTCCACCCTACAGACAAACAAGGAACGTCAGTTAGAGGTATGTCTTGCTGATGTGGATGACATTGTTTGCTTAACAGAGCGCTGGCTAGAACATATCCAACTACAATTATTTTACCGGTCATTTCTCAAGAAATACTTATGTAGGAGGTGGTACCCGAACAAATATTGAGACTGCCAATAGATTCATTGTTATCGCTTATGTTATGTTTATACCACGATCTTAATCCATTAGTTTTAGCAATGCATATGTTTTTAAAGGACCCTTTTGACACCTTGTTTGCAAAGGATTTGCTGAATGGCACACGGAAGTGTACTGAGCATTTTAATGTGCACTTTTGTACATCACAAAAGACTTGCTACTGAGAGGTTTTGAGCATACATTTTTGAATCGACTAGGAACGGTACATGATTTGACATCTTTACGACAAGAACTTGATCTTTCACACCAACTTGTGGCATTTAAACTATTTATCAAGAAAATCCCACAAGAAACTAGGGTCAGCAGACCCAACACCTCGGATTGTTATGGCAGATAAGTAAACGACTTAAGTGCTAATGACGTTCAAAATTATAAAAAACATACCATCATTAGTTCTGTAAAAAGCCATATTAGGATTATGTAGGAAAAGTAGAAAGAAAATGTGTAATAACACTCTAAACTCAGATATCTCACCTAACAAATTTAATCAGTATTTCAGTAAGGTTGCAAATCTGTTAATCAGACATTCTTATAAATGATTTAGACCCTCTTGAGAATTTTAGTAGCATGCATCTATCCACCTGTAAATTGCTTTCATTTTTCGGAATTTTCATTTAGTGAGATGAAGGCTGTAATCGATTAAATCCTGCTGTGATATATTGATAAAAACAATAAAATAGCTTATTACAATTCCGCGTACTAAGCTGATCATTGTTTTCGTGTAAATATTTATTCAGATACCTACCTTTAAAAAATCAATAATTACCCCAATATTCATACAAAGTTATAAGATTTTGGAATCAAATTATATGCCTATCTCTCTACTCCCAGTAGTCTCAAAAGTTGTTGAGAAATGCATGACTGTGAGGTTGGTAGGATTCTTTGATTAGAACGAGTGCTTTGCTAAGGGCCAATTTGGGTTCCGTAGGAATAAAAACAGCACTTTGGGTACCACCTATAATGGATCTTGTATCAAACATACAGCATTCATTTGTCTTTGGAGTATAATGCAGTTCTGTTCGGCGAGTTGGGCAAGGCTTTCAATTATGTGACCCACGATCTACTCGGAGAATAGAGTGCAGGTGGTAAGAGCAGGGGGATGTCATCTGCAGAAAGCGTTGTTGGGGTGGGAGTGCCACAGGGCTCGGTCTTGGGACCTATCCTTTTTCTAATCTACGTCAACGATATTCCCTCTAATGGCAGGGGGGACAGTTGACAGTTACCCTAATGAGAATAAAACTAGAGGAATATCAACGAGGGCGCATATTGTGTAGAGTTCCTGGTGCGAGGTGTCAGAACGGCTTGCGATACCTGTGAATATTTTTTTTAATGCTTTTCGCATCAATGCAAAAACTTACCAAGAAATAGGTTTAAATACTTCTGTAGAGCAATTTATTTTATAGTTGGAAATAGTTTTTCCATCAGGCTCATGCAGCAAGTACAAGTTGCGGAATGAAGGCATATGAGATAAAAATTGTTGCTGTTATCGGATGCGAGAGTCTTCGAGAACGACACTGCGCGGCGATATTACCCTACGATTTGTGTCATTAGCAACGCCATTTCCAAAGTGGAATAAACAATAAAAATAACTTTTTAATTTCTGAAAAACCGATGTCGGAAGTGTGAATAAAAGTAGAAAAATACAAAATATACGTTAGAAACGTGGTATTCTCAGTATGAGTTGTGTGGCTGTTGCTATCGCAAATACCTAAAAAATATCCTTCCTGTAAATTGAAAGTGGAATCCAACTACTCAAAATGAGATAGGGAAGTGAACCTTATTCGTTAATAACGTATTATAGTTATCTAACATATATGAAAATACATTTCAGATAATTTGGAAACAGATTTGATTACTGAGATTATTTTTCGCAACATGTCTCAGAAAAAGCCGTAATTATCGGTCTGGCTGATAGAGCCTTAAAATTAAGGGATCCACTTTATCAAAATGAAGCCATTAACAAAGCAAAAAAAAACAGTCTTACAAAAAATAGCTATCTCAACAAATTGATTAATTCTATCTTCATTTCAAGAACACAAAACTCAAAAATAATATGCCAGAAACTAATATAAAAAATTAAAACAAAAACAACTATTTATCATTACCCTACATACAACAACAAATAATGCAAGCCATTTGCAACATTTGATGTTCGGCTTTTTCCGACAGGTATATTAATTATTGGGTGGCTATATTTATGTGTTTATTCGGAAATAAGGCTTTTTATTATTATCAGTTATGCCAGTTACCATAAAATAAAATAGACAAAGTAAAATGATGAAAATGAGTGTGTACGTACATCCATACAACATTAATAAATATCTTTAACATACCACTTTCACATTGATCTTCTTTATGTTCTTCAGAGAATGATTCAGCAAGTGACTGCGGTTCCGAATCTGCTCCCCCAGTAGCACTAAAATTCATACATTAGTTTTTATTCTACACCTCTTAATAAAAAAATCACCTAAACACAAGAGACTATACTTTGTGACCGACTTTATTTACAATGGTTGTGGTCTTCAATATACCGAATATTATAAATTATTGATCTGGCAGATTTTTATGACATATATGCAGATCGAATATTAAAGCGAAAAAAATATCGGCCTAACATATTTACGCATTCCTTGGCACGTTATAGTGAGGATACGTAGTAAGGTAATATAATGTTTATAGTATAAACAAACTAGTAGGTTCACTCAGCCGCAAATCTTTTGATGTAATTCTGCCACATTCTTTTATATCACGTGGTAACTGGAGATGAGCGATACGCTGCGTAAGTGTCCGATCGATTCGCCTGGCTTCCTCTAGTCAAGCGTTTACCAGAGATGTATTCAGGAGCTTGTATGTACTCGTACCAAAAGACCTACTGACTGCCGGCCGGGTAAAAAATCAAGTGAAATTGAGCAAAGTTGTAAAAATATTTTTATAGGAGAAAATTGACAAAAAAATTGCTATACAGGGTGTCATTTTTAGATGATACCACTGTTGCTATCTCAGAATCTAACAAGAACTTAACAACACTGCAAATCGATCTTGAAAAGGCATTAATAATGGCAACTTTTTTCTACTTTAATCAACTTTGTAGCTTTGACCGTTTCAAAGATAGCAATAATAGTGGAATTACCTAAAATTTATTTAAAAATATATAATAATATAACATCATTTTTACTATACTTCTTTATTTTCATGAGAGTGATTTTCTGGCGTTACGGAATTTTCGTATCGTTGATTGGACGACTAACCCAAACTAACCAAATCTATCAAACTTGAATATACCGTATCGGCACCGGCACCGGCTCAAATGACTACAATAAGTTGAGAGACTAACCCAAACTAACCCAAACTAAACGAAAGTTGCTTCGACAACTAGCCCAAACTAACCAAATCTATTAAAATTGATTATATCATATCGGAACCGCCTTAAATGACTTAAATAAGTTAAAACTAAGTGAAACTAACCGAAACTTGATTCGACGATTAACCCAAACTAACCAAATCTATTAAAATTGATTATAACGTACCGTAATCCCATCAAATGACCAAAATAAGTTGATACTAACTGAAACTAACCGAAAGTTGATTGGACGACTAACCCAAATTAACCAAATCGATTAAAATTGATTATAACGTATCGGAACCGATTCAAATGTTTAAAATGAGTTGAGACTAAGTGAAACTAACCGAAACTTGAATCGACGACTAACCCAGTTTAATCAAATATTTTAAAATTGATTATAACGTATCGGAACGGCTTCAAATGACTAAAATAAGTTGAGAATAAGTGAAACTAACCGAAAGTTGAATCGACGACTAACCCAAACCAATCAAATCTATTAAAATTGATTATAATATATCGGAACCTGTTCAAATGACTAAAATAAGTTGAAATTAAGTGAAACTAACCGAAAGTTGATTGGACGACTAACCCAAACTAACCAAATCTATTGAAATTGATTATAATGTAACGGAACTCGTTCAAATGATTAAAATAAGTTGAACTAAGTGAAACTAACCGAAAGCTGAATCGACGACTAACCCAAACTAACCAAATCTATTAACGTATCGGAACCGCTTTAGATGACCAAAATAAGTCGAGAATAAATGAAACTAACCAAAAGTTGAATCGAACAAACCCAAAATAACCAAATCTATTAAAATTGATTATAATATATTGAAACCGGTTCAAATGACTAAAATAAGTTGAAACTAAGTGAAATTAACCGAAAGTTGAATCGACGACTAACCCAAACTAACCAAATCTATTAATATTTATTATAACGTATCGGAACCGCTTTAAATGAGTAAAACAAGTTGAGAATAAGTGAAACTGATCGAAAGATGATTCGACGACTAACCCAAATTAATCAAATCTATTAAAATTGATTATAATATATCGGAACTGGTTCAAATGACTAAAATAAGTTGAAACTAAGTAAAACTAACCGTTTGGCCAACTAACCCAAACTAACCAAATCTATTAAAATTGATTATAACAAATCGGAACCGGTTCACATGATTAAAATAAGTTGAGACTAAGTGAAACTACCCGAAAGTTGAATCGACGACTAATCCAAACTAACCAAATCTATTAAAATTGATTATAACATATCGGAACCGGTTCAAATGATTAAAATAAGTTGAGACTAAGTGAAACTAACCGAAAGTTGAATCGACGACTAACCCAAACTAACCAAATCTATTAAAATTTATTATAACGTATTGGAACCGGTTCAAATGATTAAAATAAGTTGGGACTATGTGAAACTTACCGAAAATTGAATCGATAACTAACCCAAACTAACCAAATCTATTAAAATTGATTATAACGTATCGTAACCGCTTTAAATGACTAAAATAAGTTAAGAATAAGTGAAATTAACCAAAAGTTGAATCGACAACTAAATTTGCATAAACATAAATATTGACACATTGTCTTCACGTTTTAGTGACATAACCATATTCTGTCTTTTACGCGACCTGTTATAAATAACAAGGAAAAGTTAAGATTTTGTCGTAATTTAAAAATCGGAAGTCCATAGAGCAATGACAACTGTTTAAAAAATGACATATACATGTTTTGGTATTGTTTAAAGTTAGTTTTGATGTATTTGTGACAAGAAGTAAGGTCAGAATAAATTAAATAATTTTACTTAAAATTAGGCTATTGGCGCTAAAATGTACTAGATTAATTTTGTAGACTGCACCGCTGTATTATATTATTATTATACTTTATGTTTATTTTGTAACTAAATAACTGTAAATTTAGCAAATTTATTTCGAGAAAAACTTTAAAAGATCAAACCTTTTTGTTGCCGTATAATTCTTCATTATTTTTTTTAAGCTTAACTATACAAAATACCGTCAAATTTATATGACATTGTATATACAGTTGTCATTGCTCTATCGACGATTTTTAATTTCGACAAAATCTACACTTTTCCTTTTTATTTATACCAGGTCGCGTGAAAGACAGAATATGGTTATGTCACTAAAACGTGAAGACAATTTGTCAATATTTATGTTAAAATATGTCAACTTAATCCCCTATTAATATAGGATTCAGCGAGAATATTAATTATAGTCTTTGATACGATTATGATTTCAGTAAATTGGATGGCTCAAGCAATTGTCAAATCTGACAATGAAATAAATTCGTCATTATTTTTCTTATTATAACAGATAATAACAGATATCGAAAAAAGTGTTTTAGCCCCACTCCCCCAAATATTTTCAACCAGACGCCAAAAATCGACAGATTGTTTTCAGCATGTGGAGCGTTTTAATGTAATCAGTCGTTCATGTGTCGGCAGAGTGTTATATTAGTCATTTGAATCGATTCCGTTACATTATAATAAATTTGAATAGATTTGGTTAGTTTGGGTTAGTCGTCGATTCAACGTTCGGTTAGTTTCACTTATTCTCAACTTATTTTAGGCATTTAAAGCGGTTCCGATACGTTATAGACAATTTTAATAGATTTGGTTATTTTGGGTTAGTCGTCGATTAAACTTTCGGTTAGTTTCACTTAGTATCAACTTATTTTAATCATTTAAACCGGTTCCGATAAGTTATAATCAATTTTATTAGATTTGGTTAGTTTGGGTTAGTCGTCCAATCAACTTTTGGTTAGTTTCACTTAGTCTCAGGTTACTTTAGTCATTTGAACCGGTTCCGATACCTTATAATCAATTTTAATAGATTTGGTTAGTTTGGGTTAGTCATCGATTCAACCTTCGGTTAGTTTCACTTAGTCTCAACTTACTTTAATCATTTGTACCGGTTCCGATACGTTATAATCAATTTTAATAGTTTTGGTTAGTTTGGGTTAGTCGTCCAATCAACTTTCGGTTAGTCTCACTTAGTCTCAACTTATTTTAGTCATTTGAACCGGTTCCGATACGTTATAATCAATTTTAATAGATTTGGTTAATTTTGGTTAGTCGTCCAATCAATTCTCGGTTAGCTTCACTTAGTTTCAACATATTTCAGTCATTTGAACCAGTTCCGATACGTTATAATCAAATTTAATAGATTTGGTTAGTTTGGGTTAGTTGTTGATTCAACTTTCGGTTAGTTTCACTTAGTCTCAACTTATTTTAATCATTTGAACCGGTTCCGAGACATTATAATCAATTTTAATAAATTTGGTTAGTTTGGGTTAGTCGTCCAATCAACTTTTGGTTAGTTTCACTTAGTCTCAACTTATTTTAGCCATTTGAACCGGTTCCGATACGTTATAATCAATTTTAATTGATTTGGTTAACTTTGGTTAGTCGTCCAATCAACTTTCGGTTAGCTTCACTTAGTTTCAACATATTTTAGTCATTTGGACCGGTTCCGATACGTTATAATCAATTTTAATAGATTTGGTTAGTTTGGGTTAGACGCCGATTCAACTTTCGGTTAGTTTCACTTATTTTATTCATTTGAACAGGTTCCGATACGTTATAATCAATTTTAGTAGATTTGGTTAGTTTGAGTTAGTCGTCCAATCAACTTTCGGTTAGTTTCAACTTATTTTAGTCATTTGAATCAGTTCCGATACATTATAATCAATTTTAATAGATTTGGTTAGTTTGAGTTAGTCGTCGATTCAATTTTCGGTTAGTTTCACTTATTTTCAACTTATTTTAGTCATTTAGAGCGGTTCCGAAAAGTTTTAATCAATCTTAATAGATTTGGTTAGTTTGGGTTAGTCTTCGATTCAACTTTCGATTAGTTTCACTTATTCTCAAATTATTTGAATCATTTGAACCGGTTCCGATACGTCTTAATCAATTTTAATAGATTTGGTTAGTTTGGGTTAGCAGTCCAATCCACTTTCGGTTAGTTTTACTTATTCTCAACTTATTTTAGCCATTTGAAGCGGTTCCGATACGTTATAATCAATTTTAATAGATTTGGTTAGTTTGGGTTAGTCGTCCAATCAACTTTCGGCTTGTTTCACTTAGTCTCAACTTGTTTTAGTCATTTGAACCGGTTCCGATACGTTATAATCAATATTAATAGATTTGGTTAATTTGGGTCAGTCGTCGAATCAACTTTGGGTTAGTTTCACAGGTCTAAAATATATTTTTTTTACTACTAACATGATAAATCACCATTATTTACTCCATTCCTCAAATGAGAAGTAACATTTCTCACCCTAGGTAAATAATAATATTAAAAAAAAACCTAGGTCAATAATGAAACGGAAACGGAAAATGTCAAACTTGTTAGTTTGACAACTAGTTGTCATTTCGGATTATTTGAAAAATGAGTAGGAAATGATTAATTTCAAAATCTAATCAATTCAAATAATGATAAGGATTGTATCAGTGCTAGTAGTAAAAAAATTATATACAGTATGACTCACTTTTCATGACTCCCTATAATATTCTTATTAATAATGCGATTTTGTCAAAATTTAGATGGAAAGAAGGTACTTTGTATGTATGGAGCTGTCAGGAGATTATTAGCACCCCACCACAAATTGTACTGTCTGCTTCTGTCTTCGCCAAAATACCGTACTTAGATCTTGCATTGCTAGAAAAGAATATAGATATTTTGCATATTTATTTGAAAATGATCAGTTTGATCAGTGCAGAACATTTACTCATATTTTTAATGACAGAATGGTGGCCTCTGGAGATAAGCTGGATACTTTATGCTGCCCAAATCCCATTTGGGGCACATTTGTGTAGGAATTCCGATGCGTATGAGGCTTCTATAGAAGAATTTCATGAACGTATAATTTACAAACTTGTTCAGAATGGAAAAACAAACATTTCACATGTTTAACGTTTCAAAATTAATCCGCCATGACTCCATCAAACCTCGAGTACCACACCTCGTCACGTATGTAAGTTGTAGTAAGCCGTAGTTGAAAAATGATGATGTAATAGTGACGTCACGAAACTTCCCCTCACTTACCACAATTAAATTAATCCTTGTGAAAACAAAGTAGTATCCTGTAGTATGCCGTGGTTAATTGTAGTTAGCTCGCGAGAAAACGCTTCTTGTTACGATATCTGTCAGTTAGACAACTGAACTTCCAGGATACTTGATATTTCGAACTATTTGAAAAGTAAGTAGAAAATGGCTAATATAAAAATCAAATCGAATCAAATATGGTAATATATCAGTGTTAGTAGTAAAAAAAATTCTATATATACCTCGGTTGAGAAGGCCATTATTAACCTCGCACATTATATCCCTCGGCGCTACGCGCCTCAGGATATAAAAGTGCTCGGTAAATAATGGCTTACTTCTCAACCTAGGTATATAATATACTATAATATTTACAAACCATTCCATTATCTAAAACAGAGTTTTATCCACAATGCCGAAACAGAATTTATGCACTCGACGCGCGTTTCGTTAACCATGTTAGCATCATCAGGAGATGATTAAAACTGAGTTTTAATCATCTCCTGATGATGCTAACATGGTTAACGAAACGCGCGTCGAGTGCATAAATTCTGTTTGGGTATTGTGGATAAAACTCTGTTTTAGTGCATGTTGCCGAAGGTTCCAAACCCCAACGCAGCATTCCATTATCGTTATATATGTACTTATATCAAATAAATAGCAAGCAAAATCATATTCTTTCTAAAAAAAATCTGACACCTAGACGATTTTTCCGGTCTTGTCGCCTCTAATTTTATTACTAAGTATATCTATTCCCTGATCCGGCTATAGATTTTACCTATTTGCCTTTGTATTTTACATTGCTTCGTATATATTTCCACCGAAGTCCAAATAAAATATTAAAATACAAATAAAATTAAGGATTTTCACAAATCCGACTCTGTTCTGAACACTCTGCCTACACACGAACGACTGATTAAACTAAAACGCTCCACATGCTGCCAACAATCTGCGGATTTTCGGCGGCTGGCAGAAAATATTTGGGGGAGTGGAGCTACTAGTTTATGTATACTTTGGTAATACGTTAGTACTACTCAATACTTTTTCCAGGCAATAGCGATGGTACAAGATGATTTGTTATATTTATAGTCTATTTCAGAAATAAGAGTAATAAAATGGGGAATTCCGTCCAGTTTGGCTGAATTTCCTAGTCGTCCATAGGCGTAGGTAAACTTTTTACCCCTGTAGTCCTTTTGCACAGCTAATGAGGTTTTATTTCTCTATAGATTACATTTATGATCCATGTAAATCCCTGTAGTCCTTTTGCATACCTATTGACGCAGGTAATAAAGACACAGATTATAAATACTTCTTAATGGTGTTTTAAAAATGTTAGTATTTGCTGTTACGCCATAGTGTTAACAGCATTATAAGAATATTAATAAAATGACGACATTCACTCTCTCCCATCCGGGATGATAAATGCAGTTCACAGCGGCAACTTTGCTATATGTCAATCCAACGCGACGGGAGGAAGAAGAGAGAACGATCCGAGAAGCCGACCGAAGCGTCTGTACCGCGGCTTACCTAAACTTAAATATTGTTTCTTTTTCTTTAAAAATACAGTTTATTAAAGTAACTTTTGTTAAACATCCTGTGTGTTTGACTGGTCCTTCGAAGCAGAGAAAACCCCCAAGGTATGATTAAACTACTGTTTGATAAAGCCACCAAGGAAGTGACACCAGAGAAATGGGAAAAGCAGTCCAGCATGTGATTAAACAGGAAGAGGAAATGTGGGATCTTGACAACCTGATCGATCAGACGGTCGACCCTTTAATTATAATGTCAGGTGATGACAGTGATAACAGTTCGTCAGATGACGAATAATATAACCTATTATAATTTAATTGTTGCATAATAATGTATAATAATTATTATATCTATGTATATTATGTACAGGGTTATTCATTATATTTTGACACCCACCTGCAGCCGTAATTACAGGTAATACAAAAAAAACTTGAATTCAAAAGTTGTGTGGTTTTTGATATATTATCTTTTAGAAATGTCAAAAGAAAAAAATTGTCTGTCAAATGTCAAAAAAACGCATAACCTTAATTTTTTTAAATGGAACGCCCTGTATATTATTGCATATTTGGATTGTGCGAAAGAGTCTAGACCTATTTCATGAATAATGTCCTATACCTATCTCTAACGGTTTTTGAAATATTGACAGTTGAAAATCGACCATTTACCAAGTTTGACAGCTTGTAAAATCTAAACGGCTGAAGATAGAATAAAACAGTTTGCACTTTCCTATATTGGTTTTTCATAAGCTATCGTATGACACTAACTTTTTATTTAACCATAGGTTAAGCTTATCCGGGATTTTTTAACCTCTGGTTAAATCTAACGTTAGTGTCATACGATAGCTTATGAAAAACCAATATAGGAAAGTGCACTTGCTGAAAAGAAAGAATTTTGCAATGAAACCAATGCCAAACTATGGAAGTGACATACATTATTGGTGAGTCACCCTGTAGTCTTTTTTCATACCTAATGAGGTTACTCTATACATTTCTAAAACAAGCTATAGACCCTCTCATACGAGCAATAATCCGTTCATTATCTTGCTGATTAAGTGATTATTATCCCATCGAAAACAGTTCAGAACATTGTTTCATAAAATAAAAATAAATAATTACCTTGGTGTTTCTATCGTATTTTCCCCTTTTTAGGAATTTAATGACTGCTTGGTAGGCCAGTTTTACTATTTCAGATATTTTCACTGTACTAGCACCACCCGTAACTTTTTATTTTTTATCATACGGGAAAAATAAAAAAAAACAGACATACAGGGGTAATTTTGTCCTTTCCAAATCTGTAATCTAATTTCCGGTAATTTTACATATATACGGGGGGCGACAAAAAAAATATATATATTTAATGAAATGCCCTGTATATTTAAGGCCAAAACGAAAGATCTTTTCTTTTTCTGATTTCAAATATACCATACAAGTTGACATTTGGTTCAGCCGTTTTTACGTTATTTAATTTTATAGTTCCATTGAATATACATTATCTTGATATACGCTGTTGATTTCTATACACATGGCAGCGTGTATCAAGATAATGTAAATTCAATGTAACTATAAAATTAAATAACGTAAAAACGGCTGAACCAATTGTCAACTTGTATGGTATATTTGAAATCAGCAAAAAAAGATCTTTCATTTTACCCAGAAATATACCGGGCATTCCGTTAAAAATATATATACTTTTTGTCGCTCCCCCGTATATATGCCAAATTACCGGAAATTTCAATACAGATTTGGAAAAAATTCCCCTGTAAGTCAGTTTTTTTATTTTTCCCGTAATATAAAAAATAAAAATTACGGGGGTGCTAGTTTATACGTCACGTAGTACAGAGTGATATATTTTATTTGGAGTTCCTCCTATCGCATTTGTGTTTAAACTCAAAAATAAATCATTTGTACAAAAATATATACATTTTGCGAGGTTTGCTTTCATTTATACTGGGTGACTCAAAAGAGCATGACGTTCTAAAGATAAATGTTTTAATGTATAATTAAATTAATTAAATTAATTTATCGACTATGTTCTTCAAAATGAGTCCAGTGATATATGATTTGTTACATTTATCTTTTTTACTCAACAAAATAAAACATACTTACATATAACTGCTATTCTCTAATTTCAACACAGGGCCAATACAATTATTTTATAATGTACGAATTAATTAAATACAAGTTAGATATTCGAATGATCTCCCGTTCAGGAAAATACATTTACTATACTCTTTTGCGTCCAAATTATGAACTGCATCCAGAGTTTTATATGCATGTTCATTAAAAATTATGCGTATTGCTACTTTGTACTTTAAGCAGCTCTGAGCAGCTCTCCATTTTAATTTCCTTCATCTTTTAAAACTAATAAAATATGGCAACTATTCATAAATTACTATTACAATCTGTACCATTATTTTACTGTTTGTTTTTTGATATCTTCGAGCTCCACGTTTATTATAGCCATATGCTTTATGTGACATAAATTTCATAAGTTCACGCTTTTGTTCCTCGGTGTAACTAATCTTTTATTTTGATAATGTATTGAGACAATCCTGGTTGGCTTTGTTTATTCAAGATTAATTGTTCCTATTATTTTGATAGGCAGTGTCGATCACTTTTCCACTTTATTGAGTAACCAGTAAAACACTGACCCAATAAACCCTATACTACTAAATTCATTTTTTGTTAACATAGATAGGGTGTTGTATGCACACTTAGTACGCCACGATTTTTGGCATCATGGAGAGAGTAAGTTATTTGATGTATCCTAAAACTTTTGTATACACTACAGCTTTTCAGATTTTGAAATTCGACGAGCTCGGTGAACTCATTCCACTTACTGCCAAGTGGCGCCTGGTCAAAGCCGTTCCCCTTGCGACTATCGCACTTCGCCTGGCGGGGCAACAGCCCTCCATGCTTAAGGGAAGGGGCATTGGGCCCACTCCACACACCCACACACTGCACAAAACACATACACTGACAGAACACAAGACACAATCTCAACATCTTTTATTTATCCAAATGAGTGACAAAGACAATAAAACGTGCCAGAAAAAGGTTCAAAACACCCTGGTTTCAAATATTGATGGGTAAATACCCGGTAAATATATTTTGGGTGGGTTTTTATCCGGGTATTTAACCAAATTTTTGATAGAAAGTTCTTTTTTATTATTTTTTCTAATCAAAAAGTGTCAGGTAAGTATTTTATACTATATTATTTTATTAAATCGCACTTACCACTGCTGACTTATTTTTAGTTACATTATTACATCTTACATCAGTCACTTAAGTTAAGGCACTCGTCACTTCCACTAGTGATTGAGCTATCATCGGTATCATCCATATATGGCATATCTGGAATATCCATCCCACTTTCAGTTTCATCACTATCGTTGTTAGTCGCCATCCTCATTATTCACTGCTTTTTCTTTATTTTGGCTTGCTGCAAATTCATTTTCTTAAGTATCAAGAATATCAACAACTTTATTTTCACGTTTAACTTTATTTTCTTGCAGTAATTTCCAATTGTGAGGACGACAACGGTATTTTTCCCAGCCCTAGTATTAGTTAAACGATTGAGTTTCTTGTTGTGGATCCGACTGAAAGTACTGAATGACCTTTCAGCTGCTGCAGAGCTAACTGGAGCTGATAATATTCGTACAGCAACTTCTGAGAGGCGGCTGACTTTGCAGATACCTTTCCACCATACAATTGGTGACCATGATCCTGCAGAAGCCTATACAAATTGTTTACCCCATAGACCATATTTTGGCCGTCCCGAAACTGAAGCAGTAATATTCAGTTCTTCAGCGACTTTGTGAATAAATTCCATTGCATCCACTGTTAAATAACACCCCTGACTTGAATGCTCCAACAATTCAACAGCTAAATGAACTGATCCTAAAGCCAGACATTTCATCTTTTTAATTTTCTGCAAAAGTGTCTTCGTCGACCTTTATGGTAACAAATGGCTAAGATTTTTCTGGAAATCAATAAAAGCATGATGCACTTTTTGATTTAGACATTAATTACTTTCAAACTGTTTTATCAAAATTGCAATTGACTGTAAAATTCATATTAGTTTTTCAACTCGAACCCAAAAAATATTGTCATCTAAATTTCGAGATTTGAATTATTTTTGTAAACATCCTGCGGCCGGCTCATTTACTATTAGTGTTTGCAGTGTATTCTTGTAAGTAAGAAGGCTTTCTAGAGTGTCAAGAAAACTTCCCCAGCAGGTTTTCACTGGCATTTTTCAACTGACTGTAATATTTTTCTCACGGTTAATCCTAGTGAATAGTGTATTTAAAATGTGAACATTTTTAGACACTTGTCTCTGTGCAGCTGTTGAAGAATGCTTATGATGATATGCACTAAGTATGTCATTACATAGTAACTGCTAAGTGTGACAGACATCCCAAGGGCACAAGACGGTTGTACTTTTCAGTTAACAAACTAAATAATGCTCTTTTCATGTTAGCCACATTATCTTGCTGCAAAATTTTAGCAAAAAGTTATCAGACTAGCTCATTTAATATTAAAACAAATTGAATAAATCAAATGAAGTTGTTTAGCATGAGACAGATCAAAATGGAAGTATAATATGATTCTGGTGGATAAACGTCAATACAAGTCAAGGATCTAATATAACTAGCCTATATTAAAAAATAGAATATCTTGGTACAAAGTTCGAATGTACTTATTTTATGCGAAATAACTGTAGGTAAAATGAAATTTCACTTCAATTTATGTATTTATAGATATATAGCGGTCTACTACAGGTAAAATAATACTGATCGATCTTAACTGTTAATAAAATGATTTTCGCCAAGTAATTAATTAATTGACTTTATAATATCGTAAGATTGATTTATAATAGGACTAGGATCGAAGTCGATCAATATTCATACTCACTTAAACTATAAAGAATTGATACGAAATATCAGTATTAAAGCTCAGTAAATAAGTACGCTTACATAATACCATGGTGCACGCGGCTTACAAAACAGCTAACCATACTTTTAATTCACATGACATAATCACAGATAATTCCGAAATGCTAATTGAATATATTCTTATATAGAAAAAAAAATGTATCTTACACTATCCTTATAACATAGCCAAGACATCGGTAGTCTCTAGGGTTATTGATGTAAATTATTAGGTCACTGGAACTAGGTAGCTTTTCAAAATATAAAATACTATCGCACTGGCCTGGCGCCTTCACCTTAGGCCTGAATAAAACTGCATATAATAGCTACTGTTTATTCGATTTTTAAGAAAAAAACTACTGTCAAATTTTGAACTGTAACAATCTACTATCCTATAATAACAAGGGACTTCTCTGGATTGTATTTTTCAATAAATATTCTCTTGTTTTCCTCAGAAGCAATAAATTCTACGAAAATTGGCTCAGGCACTGAGATCATGAAATTAATTATACTTTCATGTCGGAAACTAATTTTATGTTAAAAGGAAAAAATCCAAATTTTATGGGTAATTATGTTGTTGGGTATTTACCCGGTATATACTTACCCGTTGGGTAAATACACAGGGCACATGACTAGTTTCAATGGAAATGGACCCTTCCGAGGAGGCATCATAGGAACTCTTCACGAGTGCCTCTGTTACAGTTACATCTAGCGGTAATCAAGATATAGCGTTCACGTTGGGTACCCAGCCAAAAGAGAAGGAGCCGGCTTCCGCGATCACCGCTCAGCTTCCTTGGAGAGGGTGAGCCACCCCAGGCGGTCGAAGACGACAACCGAGTCTGGGTTTGGTGGTCGATTTGCAACCACCTTGTCGAAGTCATGCTCCAATTCTTGAATTCGGAAAGGGTGGACCCCGAATTCTGATCACAGCTCGCGACCGGCAATCACATAATTGGTAGTTGGGCTGCACCCCTTTCACGATCGGAAAGGCAGAAATCAGGGTTCAGGAAATCCTCGGCTTGCAGAATCGCAGTCTGGAGGTAGACAGCGGGGGCTTTGGCGCTTGAGTTTCGACTTCTCCATGAACAAGACGATTGAAGAGTGGTTGTGGCTGGCTCCTTTACCTTGAGTTGGCGATAGTCCAAATGCACAGAATATTCTCTTGTAGTGTATGCTGCGTGCCAGGATATGTCAGCCTGCCAGAAGAACGAGAAGTAGGTACTAGTTCGCTTCCCGCATTATGGACTACCCCACCATGGATACCATGCGAGTAAGTCAGATAAACTTCAGCACAGCCAGGACGCTATCAGGTGAAGTCCCTGGCTGAGCGAGGACATACATTCTTACATCCGAGGAGCTAATTTTTTCCAGGACCTCAGGGTTAACTTTACTGGTGGGGTGTGACGCAAAAAGCCCATAACACGTTTGGGGCAGCTCAAACAAAAACGCCCGAGGGGAGGCACTCTTACAATACTTGTCAATGCCCAACTTACTGTTATTTAACAGAGGATCCAATCAATGTTTATCAATCGTAAGGAGGTTATTGACGTTGGAGCCAAACAATCTCACGTTGGGAGTAAACTAGGATATATCATTGCCGAATTATAAAATGATTAAACTCGAGCTCACGGCAGATAAGAGCGCTCCAGCGAGCCCAATCTGCTGACCTGGGAGGAGTCACAGGTCAGCCGATTGGGCCAGATACTGTCAGGCCCTCGACGACCAGCTGGACACCCCACCCTTAGAGCGTAAGAGGTCGGAAGAAGATATTAACAGAGAGGCAAGTATGGTTGCAGGAAATATCGTCAAAGCCTTCGATAAGGGAAGGCTTTGACAGAGGCTCTCAGAGAGGCACACACACGGTGAGTCGAGTGGTGATGCCAGGCGCTGACCGAATTTCGCGATAGCGCAAGGCAGGTTCCAAGAAATTCCCTAAACGGGGAAGATCACGAGGAAGCTCAGCTGAAAGAATAGTTTTCAAGAGAGAACGGAGAACCTATTGTAAGGAATCCTTTTAGAGGCCGCACTGCTCGCTAAGATTCTCAACAGTGGAAGAGAGGAACCCATAGGGTCACGGCGAAAGCCAGACAGGACGTGGCCATCATTAGCGAGGAGTCGCTTCGACACTTGCAAGACACTCACTTTCCGGGAGGACGACGTCATCAAGATGCGATAGCGCCGCTCAGGTTAGAACGGGTAACAGTGACCGCTGCCGTATGCATGGATTAGCAATTTTCCTATTTACTATTCGAAAAAACGAAAAACATGTTCCTATATAGATTTTTGTGAGAAATCAAATGTGACATCCAAACGAAGCTCAATCGCGGATTGGGCTTCGTTACGACGTGATTTTGAAGTTACTTTACCTGAACCCGATACTCCTGGTACACGAGTGTGGGCATGTCTCGCAATTGTAAGTTCGAATTTTGACTCTAATGGAATATGAAAACGCTAACGTGCGTCCATCAAGCGTTTTTACCCCGATCTTCCATGAAACATAGTTCTGAGTTTAGTCGAATATGACGCTAGATGTTAAGTTTAAAATCGGATATGATTACAAGCCCCAAAATGTGAAGCCGAATTGTTAAAGTTATTGGCTAGTTGCGATTCGCGCAAGATTAATAAAGGAGGGCGCGCGCGTGATCTGTCTCGGGCCAAGCCATAATTTCGGAAACGAACATTCCGGTTTCCAATGGAAGTGCCGAAAATGTCACCGCTATGGACATAAACAATTAGACTGTAAACAAGTGACGCATCTTTACCCCTGAAGCTGTCCCATTTCACTCAGGAGCAACACCAATCAATTCAGTGCCTTACCAGAAAAAATCGAACAAGTTGAGGTATGCCACTGTCAAAAGATACACGGAACATGTGTTATCGTAGACATGGAGTACCAAAACGAACAATGTAGATATTGTATACGATTCACTAACTATTTTTCGCATTTTGTCCATATGTACATTCGTTTTGTCAAGACGAGCAATTAACCGATACTGTAAAAATAATAATAAGACGCCTACAAAAACAAATGCCGCCCGCAGTAATAAACGAAAAATTAAAGATAACGCTCCGTAATTCATAGTCGTTCGCCTGTAAACCTCATTATCTAACATAAGGCGAGTCAAGCAGATTATAAAAAAAGAACGTCGAGATGGAATAATTTGTGAATACTGAATCTGCTTACGTTAGCCCAATTGTCTTGGTGATGAAAATAAATGCCGATACCTAAATATGTGTAAACATCTTTTACCACGAATTCAAGTTTAAATTGGCGCTCTTGTGAAAGTTTTGTATTTTTGTACGCTGGATATGAAATCGATATTTCATCAGATTGAGGTACATCAAACGGATTTTACGAATAAAATCGAATGCCGTTTGGTTTCGTTTTCGTAAACTCTCCATCAGCTATCACAGTGCGATTGATAAAGCGTCTGGTTCGCTAAAAGACAATGTTGCATTTGTTTATATCGACGATGTGTTGTCTTGCTAAAAGTATTGAGGAAGGTCTTGAGAACTTAGAGCAAGTAGAATGCGTAATACATACTTATTACATTATTTATGCGCACCATTCTGATTGATAAAGATGAAAACAATTGGTCACGAGCGCTTCCTGACTGCCAATTATTGAAATTGGTACGACCCATGAATTTTAATGTTTGGCAAAAATAAACGCTTAAAGGCTAATTAATACTCAGCTGTTAACTGACATACCATTTCATAACAAGACCGTCAAGCGACAAATAATTTAAATATGAAGCTAGTTAAAGCAGTGCTATATACTGTAGGCGAAAAAGTGATTCTAGAAGAAGTCAATTGACATATGAAGGAAAATTGAATAAGTTTTGAAGTCCAAGTACTGTATTGTTTGCCCAATGAACGATATGCGTTACGACGAGCAGGTAGTCATGGCAGGACTACTCTAGCACCGCATGAGCAATTGCGTACTTGACTTGAAAATTAAATGGTATGTACTCAAGTTCCCTAAATGTAGGTTTAGGCTTTATAATGTCCATCTTACGCCAAGTCCTAGGTGAGCGATTTACAGTCGACGCGAACGCGAAGCGCTGGCGATGCCGTACGAAAAGTTAATATAGTCGCACGGCATCGCCACTGATTCGCGTTCGCGTTCGCTGCAAATCGCTCACGTAGGACCGGGCGTTATAACAAGCGGCGTAGCCGCCTGTGCCTGCGGCACGCGCGAGGCCCTTCGGGCCTCGTTTGTATAACCTTCGATTACACATTATTGCCACGCTCCTATCCGTACCGTGACCTATAATTAGAAAGCCCTTATAATTAGATTTACCAATCGCTAGTCTAATTTTACCGTGATAAATTTCTAATTGGGTGCCATGGAAACCGACTTGTCAACGTCAATCGTCATTTTTTTTAAATCTTTATCTAAATACCAAATATCAAATCTCTAAGTGGCACGATTGACGAATCATGACGATTTTTTACTTTTTTTTGGTTACCATAGCAACCAATTCTTTAGTATGAAATTATGCTTCATAAAGAATTCTAAGTACCATACTATATGTTTTATTAGTGATATACATATTATTAATTGGTTGCCATGGTAACCGACTTGTCAACGTCAATTGTTTTTTTTTTAATCTTTACCTAAATACCAAATATCAAATCTCTAAGTCGTACGATTGACGAATTATGGCGATTTTTTACTTTTTTTGGTTACCATAGCAACCAATATTTTAGTATCAAATTAGGCTTCATAAACAATCCTAAGTACCATACTATATGTTTTATTAGTGATATACATATTATTAATTGGTTGCCATGGTAACCGACTTGTCAACAACAATCGTTAATTTTTTTTTATCTTTACCTAAATACCAAATATCAAATCTCTAAGTCGTACGATTGACGAATTATGACGATTTTTTGCTTTTTTTTGGTTACCATAGCAACCAATTTTTTAGTATCAAATTAGGCTTCATAAACAATGCTAAGTTCCATACTATATCTTTTATTAGTGATATACATATTATTAATTGGTTGCTATGGTAACCATGTTGTCAACAAAAAATGCTAAGATACTTTCACCTCTACTTACAAATTGACATCGAAAAAAAGAAAAGTTGGTCCTTGTTTACATGTACAAAAATGCCAAAAAAAGTTAACTTGTCCTGTTTTCACACCCTGTATATTAAAAGATCGTAACCAAAATCAATAGGCTTCGAGGGTTTGTGGACCTCTACCTCTATGCCAAATGTC
>MU183020.1:72442-107776 GCA_016904865.1 Pissodes strobi | reverse complement strand
TCGAGGGTTTGTGGACCTCTACCTCTATGCCAAATGTCAAGTCGCTACCTTCAAAATTGCGACCTGTAAATGCCAAAAAAAACGGTAAATTTTCCTGTTTTCACACCCTGTATATTAACCGATCGTAACCAAAATCAATAAGCTTCGAGGGTATGTGGACCTCTACCGCTATGCCAAATTTCAAGTCGCTATCTTCAAAATTGCGACCTGTAAATGTCAAAAAACGGTAACTTTTCCTATTTTCACACCCTGTATATTAACCGATCGTAACCAAACTCAATAGGCTTCGAGGGTTTGTGGACCTCTAACACTATGCCAAATTTCAAGTCGCTATCTTCAAAATTGCGACCTGTAAATGCCAAAAAACCGTAACTTGTCCTGTTTTCACACCCTGTATATTAACCGATTGTAACCAAAATCATTAGGCTTCGAGGGTTTGTGGACCTCTACCTCTATGCCAAATTTCAGGTCGCTATCTTCAAAATTGCGACCTGTAAATGCCAAAAAACGGTAACTTGTCCTGTTTTTACACCCTGTATAGCAATTAGAGCAAAAGAGCAAAGGAACAAAAATACGTGTCTTACCGAATACTTTCATTCGACATCAAAAAAAAGAAAAGTTGGTCCTTGTTTACACGGACAAAAATGCCAAAAAACGCCAAAAACGGTAACTTGTCCTGTTTTCACACCTTGTATATTAACCGATCGTAACCAAAATCAATAGGTTCCGAGGGTTTATGGACCTCTACCTCTATGCCAAATTTCAAGTCGCTATCTTCAAAATTGCGACCTGTAGTCGATCCCATCACATACATACACACACCTATATACTAGGGTGGAGTGAAAAATGATTTTTTTTGATTTCCTTGATGTAATAGTTACAAAAAGTTTCCATTAGGATCACATATTATCCATACCAATTTTTGTTTTAATCGCTTTATATTTAGAGGGTCCGCCAGACCCACCAATGTTAGAAAAGAAGATGAAAATTGCAACTTTTTAAATTCGTATATAACTGCATTCTTTACGTGTAAATGTTACTAATAGCAAAAATTATACTCAGGGTAGTCATATATGCAATACTACTACTAATGGTAATTGCGATCAATCATTTAGAGGGTCCGCCTTCCGCCACGGCTGCTGCTTTAAATATAACGTTTTACTATTTTATTTAATTTCTTTAATTCGAGCCCCGTACTTAGTCCGTGCCTGTCTTAAGTGAATGAGCAATTACCATTAATAGTAGTATTGCGTATATGGCTAACCTGAGTATAATTTTTGAAATACGAATTTAAAAAAGTTGCAATTTTCAACTTTTTTTCTAACATTGGTGGGTCTGGCGGACCCTCTAAATATAAAGCGATTAAAACAAAAATTGGTATGGATAATATGTGTTCCTAATGGAAACTTTTTGTAACTATTACATCAAAGAAATCAAAAAAATTCATTTTTCACTCCACCCTACTATATACGCTTTACTATTACTGTGGCCTCACCATCCTGATCATCGATTGTGGCCACATGGCCATTCATGGGTTAGACCTGACCGAAAAAATATGTGTTTTCATGCAATAGGACTCTGGCGTCTATACACTCCGTAGAACCAAAGATATACGTGAGTTTATATTGTGACATCTGAGGTCACAGTAATAGTTATTTAGTATGATGCCGTAATAATAGACAATTATGACAATGTGTAACAAAGATGTCGTAGTAATAGGGAATATGAATGTAGTGGAATTTGTGTATAATTGTGTAAAGTTGAGGTCGCTATAATAGCAGTACCAACTATTTTTTTTGTGTATCTGTATCGAGGTTTCTAATATACAAAATTTTTGTTCTAATTTTGCGTTAAGATAATATATAATCTACTCAAAAGTCAGCAAACGACTTACATTTGTTGCCTATAACCTGAAGGTGTATTTTGATTATTGATTGTAGGTAGAATTTAGGCTAAAAGAGTTTATCTCACTGAAAACCGAGGAAGGGAATTTTTGGCATTGCAGGCGATCCTTTCGAATCCTTCTGAAAATCTGGATAAAATAATTTTGCTGCCTTTGCTTCTTTGCAAAAGCATATAAAATCGAGGTTCTTCAAAAAAGAACTTTCGTGACGAAGTATTTGACTGAAAATCGAAGGCCACCGAGTGGAAAATGTAAAAACATGGCAAACGTTAATTTCTTTTAAATAAATAGGAAAAAGAAAATGTTTTGAAGTGTTTCTTTTTTAATTGCCCAAATGAGACAAACTTCCTCAGGGATTGAGCTACTTACTGAGCGCGTCCCCAGATGGCGGATAGCTGGAGGGCCAGAACTGCCATAAGGTGCATTTGGTCTGCCAGGGAATAAGAGTGACTGAGGGTTACAAAGCACCCATCATGCCGCCCGAACAGCCGGCCGCAGACCAGCTCACGACACATGCCGTAAACCTCGCAATGATCCTCGACGAGGTAGTGGGCTAAGGGGCACGGGAACCTTGGCTTAATTGCCTGGGCCATGTGGAAGGGTACAACCATAAAACCCTCCCAATCCTAAGGTTTTGTCGGCGTCGAAAGGATGGGTGGCTGGGGGTGTATTCAGCCGATAGCCTACTAAACTCGAGGTACCGGGCACACCCCGTTTTATTATCGTGGGACTTACTACAAAAGAAACACAGGGGAAAAAACATAAAGAACATGGGGGATTCGAAAAGGGTTCCCTATCACAAGGCCCCCTGTAGGGCGAGGGAGCAGCCGGGCAGAGAAAGGACATGGGCCCTTAGCCAGCGTAACTGAGAAGGTCCGCGCCAAAAACAGGTGCGGATCTCAGAGGAAGAGGGCGAAGAGGAAGAGGCTTCTGGCGGCTAAACTGACAGCGAGCTCGTCTTCGGCCCAGACACAACCTGGCACGCCGTCGTCGGATAGTTCCGTAGGAGGCACTCCGGAAACGGCTGGCGGGAAGACGAAAAGGAAGATCGACTCAGGGGTCAATCAGGAGGCACCGGGACAAGACCAGTTGTCCAGTGGGTCCTAAAATAGCTGGACCCGCGGAGGAAATAAGACCGCGAGTGGCTCCACTCAAGGGGCCCCGCAGTCATACGCTCAGGTAGTCACGGCGGAGGGACCGAGGATGCTGGTCGGTTTTCGGGGGCAGGTAACAAACCTGTCCCCCGAAGACGTGCTGAGCATAATGAGGAGAGATATAGCTCCCCCAAAGATTCGCATGATCAGGGTGTGGCGGTGCCATATCCTGATGATCGCGGATGACGAGGTCTCCAGAGGGTGGATCCGTAGGGCGCTGATTAAAGTCAGGCCCTGTGGAATCGCTAACCTGGTCGAGGTGGACCCGCAAGGGCTGAGGCTCGTGAAGGCGACGGTCTGGATTCGTGAGCTGGAGCGGACGCCTCCAATGAGGCCATAGTGAGTTGCCTTGAGTTCCAGAACGGTTTAAACTGCAGACTCTGGACAATCTGGAAGATGAACACGAAGTAGGGCTCCTGGATCGTGACGGGGGTGGACTATAGATCCGCTGGCACCATCGCGTCTAGGGGCTCTCTCCTGTTCTGTCTAGCGGTGCAGGTAAGGTTACCCTGACCGCACCGGGGTCGGGATACGAAGAGGAGCCAGCAGCTCCTGGTAGGAGCTCTGCGAAGGAGGTCCTCGAGGGTGAGCTCATCATGGACGTGGATGTCGGAGCCTCTATGGAGGCTGCCGGTTCTGCCATGGTGGAATCGCCGCTAGCGGCTCCTCAGTTATGAGCTAGTGTAGAGGTGAGCCCCCCTCCCCGAGGAGTGCCACGAAGGAAGAGCTCCGTCAGTCTGACTCAGACTGAGGGGACACTCTCTCTAGACCGAACGAAGCGTGGACGTTTACCATGTCTATTCTCCAGATAAATCTGCAGCATAGTAGAGCTACGTCGCACCTATGCAGGATTATAGTAGAGGAGCGTACAGTAATTCTATTTATCCAGGAACCTTGGATTTCATATCCAGAGTAAAGTAGCTGTCCATGTCGGGAACTGTGTTGTACACAACGGACCCGACCCTGGAGGACCCTAAAGTAGATATATTGTCAGTACACCGATACGAAAGTACGTGTTTGCGGATATTGAAGGAGCCTTCAATAACACGGCCTTGGGTTCGATCTGCCGATCGGAGGAGCGTACGGGGGTGGGTCCGGTCATAACGAGCTGGATCCGCTCCATGCTCACCGGGCGGAGGGTTGAGGCTAGCCTGGGAGATGAGGTGGTTAGTGTTGTCATCGCGGGGATGTCCTCAGGGGGTCGTTTGTCTTTTCCTGTTGTGTCTAGTGGAAGAGATCCTAAGCATCCTGGGAGTAGAGCATGGGATCTATGTACAGGTCTGTGCAGAAGACGTTGTTGTTATGGCACAAAGTGCTGAGGTGGGGATATTGCAGACGCTTCTGGAGGAAGCACTGACAAGGTTCGCGCAGTAGTGTAGGGATAATGAACTCAGGGCGAATCCCAACAAGGTATAGATGGTCATCTTTACCAGGAAAAGGAAGAAAAGCATCTCCCAACATCACGTTGGAAGGAACCCCTCTCGTGACTAAGAAATGCGTCAAGTATCTGGGTATCTAGTTGGACTCCAAACTGACCCCTTTTTTGCGGTCCTGATTTTTTTATTAACAAAAACCTGCGAAAACTTCAATTTTTTTAAAAACATGTTTTTTTTTAATTACCCCTCTAATATCTATTTACCTAATTGAGGTATAGATTTTTTTTTAATTTTAAAACACACACTTTGGCGCTTCTTTCCAACTACAAAAAAGTTGGTATTTTTTATTTTAAATATGTATGACTAAAATATCGATGACCTTGGGACTTTAAAAATTATGCAGGCAAATGTTTACCAATCGAAAAACTTTTTTGTTTTTGGGAACTTCATATAATATTGTGCGAAGAAAATGTAGCCAACAGGTTAAAGGAGTTTTTAGCAGCAAAACCGTCATTGTCACTTTTATAGTTTATGCGATATTATTTTTTAAAGCGCGCGGAATTTACAAATTCGGTTATTCTCGGCGAATATTGAGTGGCCGGTCGGTCGGACGAGAATAGTAATTTGTGTAATGTTGTTTTCGTCCAGAAATGTGTCAATTACTACGTTTTGCACGTTTTGGTGCTTTTAGATAATTTTGGTTAGTTATTCGCTCAACTTTCGGTTACTTTCAGTTAGTTCCAATTTATTTTAGTCATTTGAACCGAATACGTTATAACCAATTTAAATGATTTTGGTTAATTTGAGTTAGTCGCCAAAATTTCCGTTATTTGGGGTAGTTCCAACTTAGGTACTTTAAGATTTTTAATCTGTTTACGATACGTTTTAGCCCTTTTGGTTTCTGGTTACTTTTGGTTAGTCGTTCAATTAACTTTCGGTTAATTTTAGTTAGTTTTAATTTATTTTAGTCATTTGAAACGGTTCCGATACATACGTTATAACCAATTTTAAGGTTTTTGGTTTTGTTTTAACTTACTTTAATATTTTTAATCTGTTATGATACGTTTTAGCCGCCTTTGGTGCTTTTAATTACTTTTGGTTAGTCATTCAATCAACTTTCGGTTAGATTCAGTTAGTTCCAATTTATTTTAGTCATTTGAACAGTATCGGAATACGTTATAATGAAATTTAATGTTTTTGGTTAGTTTTGGTTGGTCGCCAAAATTAGGTTAATTTGAGTTAGTTTTAACTTACTTTAATATTTTTAATCTGTGCCGATACGTTTTAGTCCGTTTTGGTTAGTTTTGGTTAGTCGCCAAATCTCGGTTAGTTTTAACTTATTTTAATATTTTTAATCTATTCCAATAGCCCGTTTGGTGCTTTTAGTTACTTTTGGTTAGAAAATTCAATCAATTTTCGGTTACTTTCAGATAGCCCCAATTTATTTTAGTGATTTGAACGCGTTTCAATTTCCAGTTAGTAGCCAAAATTCGGTTAATTTGGGTTGGTTTTAACTTATTTTAATATTTTTAAGCTCTTCCGTACGTTTTATACCTTTTTGGTGCTTTTGGTTACTTTTGGTTAGTCGCTCAATCAACTTTCGGTTAATTTCAATTAGTTTTGGTTAGTCGCCAAAATTCGGCTAGTTTGAGTTAGTTTTAACTTACTTTAATAATACGTTTTAACCAGTTTTGGTAATTTTAGTTACTTTTGGCTAGTTTTGGTTAGTCAATCAATCAACTTTCGGTTACTTTCAGTTAGTGCCTTCCAATTTATTTTAGTCGTTTGAACCGGTTCCGATACGTTGTAACCAATTTAAATGTTTTTAGTTAATTTGGGTTACTTTCAACTCACTTTAATATTTTTAATCTGTTCCGATCGTTTTAGCACTTTTTGGGTGCTTTTAGTTACCGTTGGTTATTGGTTCAATCAGCTGTCGGTTATTTTCAGTTAGTTTTAATTTATTATAGTCATTTGAACCCTCCAATATGTTATAATCAAATTTAATATTTTTGGTTAGTCGTCAAAATTCGGAACGTTTAGGTAAGTGATAGTTGTAATTTTGAATTTTAATTTATGAAAACGTTTCTGGAACTGTAGGATAAATCGAATCTATGCAAATAATATCTATTTGGACCGTCGCGTCGGTCGCCGTCGTAGATTAAATTTTGAATGATACAGGTTCGATATGAACTATGCTTAATGAAACGTGGTTTAACATTACACGCGTTTCAATATAATGTTCATATCGAACTAGTATCATTAATAACTATGATACAAAAATATTGTATCATGATTAATAACTATTATTTATTCCCGAAACTTTACACTACATCGGCAACGTGGTACAAAACGTGGCAACCTGGCAACAGGCGCATTTCTTGTCGCTCGCGCTTCAAGAAGACGGATGGACGCTTCTTTATCCGTGTCACCCCCGCCGCGCTCACCCCGTCGTCACCGATCTATATTGATCGTATTATATTCGTTATATTCGTTTTCGTTGTGGATTAAATAATGGGTAAAATTTTGTCGATTTTTTATCCAGCTTAGAACCAGATCAAAGCTATTGGATATTGTTAAGAAGATCATTCTACACATGAAATCTCAAAATACGACCTTTTTTGCGGTCCCGATTCCTTTTATTTTAAAAAAAAATGTGATAACTTCCCCTTTTTAAAAATTTTGTTTTTTTATATTTCCACTCTAATATCTAAACACTCAATACAGCTATCGATATAATTTTTTTTTTGTTTTAAAACATACACTTAGGCGCTTCTTTCCAAATATAAAATGGTTCGTATTTTTTATTTTAAATATGCTCAAAATATCGATGACCTTGGGACTTAAGAAATTATGCAGGCAAATTTCCACTAATCGAAAAACTTTTTTGTTTTTGGGAATTTCATATAACATGCAGCGAATAAAATGTAGACATATGACCAAAAAAGTTTTTTGTAGCATCAGCATTCTTGTCACCTTTATAGTTTAGGAGCTACGATTTTTTAAAGCGCGCGGAATTTAAAAATTCCGTTTCTCGTCGGTTAATCTGGAGCGACAGGTACGTATAATATTCGAACGCCATGAAGACACCAAACAGTTGTTTACTTAACAGGACCTTATTATTATCACTATGTCACTATGTTATTTTATTGAGAATTTTTTTATAAGAGACTGCGAAGAAAAAGCGTATCGAAATAGTATATTATTTTATATGGAGGAAAAGTGATACTGTTCATGGCGCGCTCGTGTTTAACAGCCGAACGGAGTGAGGCTGTTAATAGAGAGTAAGCCATGAAAAGTAACTTTTCCTCCAAATAAAATATGCTGTTTTTGCTTCAAATGTCGACAAATGAATGCAAAAACATCTCTTTTTAATAGTAATAATAATAATAATTATTATTAAAGATAAGTGGGTTCGCAAGGCGGCTTAGACCGGTGTCAGTGAATAGGCAGAGGTTGTTGCTATAGTAATGTAACATAAAGCTGTCAGTGGACACTGTCAACAATAATTATTTTTTTAAAATTGCGTCTCCGATTGCGTTTTAATTCCGTAGTGATAAGCAGTTACCCAGATAGCACACCACATCTCAAAGACGTCGTGTTTATGTCCATATTATTCCTGAACGTCTGAAGACCTAAACACGACATCTTTAATACATCTTTCAGAAGACGTCTTAAAGTTGATTCACGATGGACGTCATTAAGACGTCTTTTTAAGGCCTCACGAGCACTTTGTATTTGTTGATCCTTGACCTTGAACAAACTAAATGGAATGACAACGGTAAAAGTCTACAGTGTTGCCGTTTATAGGTATATTATCCGAAATTTGGGTATTTTGGTAATGTTTTTAGGTGTATTGCAATTATTAGTGATATGTGTCAATTAAAATATCATAAAAATTCTTTAATGAAAATTAATTTATAATCTTCATTATATATATAACAAATAATTTATTTTTTATTCGTACGCATTTCCATTTATAATCATAATTTTTTATTTCATTTTCAATTTATGCAGTAATTTTTCATAAAATCGCTTGATTTTTGTAGTAGGTTCCTCTTTTTTAAACCAGTTTCATCACTTTTTTGCGACTAAAAGTTGTTATTTTGTCATTAATCAGGAGCATTTAGGGTTTTCAGGTGGCAACACTGCTTCTTCTTGCAGGTTGGAGCGGCCATTTTCCAATTTTAAAGCGTCACCGGCAGCGGCTGCCCAGCGCCCAGCGTAAACTGTTGTTCATTCTCGATAAAATTAGATTTCAGCTTGTGAATTTGTGAAATATAATAAATCTCAGATAGTTTGTATTACTTTGTGGTTTGTATCGTTACGTTTATCGTGCTTAAAGTATCGAAACGTAGAGGCCGTTGAGAAGTCAGGACTTGGAAAATCCATTAAAAGAAGCTGATGCTGAGGTTGCCATTCAGGAGTGGCTAAGTAGGGCCTCAGATTGCAGAAAAACCAATTAAGATAACATTAAACATGTAATTTAGTGTATTGATAATAACAGATAATTACATATTTTTCGAAAAATGATCTCTTTAGTTTATGGAAAAATGGTTTTAAAATGAGTTCGTCTTTAAGACGTCATATAAATACGTCTTTATGACGTCGTTTTTTGTAACATTCGATGTCCTAAAGATGTCTTAAAGACGACGCAAGGCGTAACAGGCATCTGTAAGACGTCTCGAATATCTGAACATGGCCTCGTTAAGGCGTCTTTAGGATATCTTTGTGCTGTTAGGGTATTGAGTAAGTCCGATTAAATAATAACCAATTTGTTCCTAAATTAGTGATTTTTAGAAATGTAGTGTACAAATTGAGTGATAAATACAAATTTTAGTTTAATAATTCTTGAGTTGTTGACGCTTGTTTTGTTGTTTGTTTGTATCTATGTTGCTATGGTAACACTTTTACCTCCGCCGGCGGAAAAGTGAAAAGTAAAGCTCCGGCGGAGGAAAAATTAAACTTCACGGCCGCCTACACAGTCGAGTAATGACGGATTTACGGACGTTTGAAAAAAAAAATCATATATTAGGCTTAGGCTTCTTCATTTTCTGTCTGATAGACCGTCATTAAAACTTAAACTATTACTGCATAATTTGCATTTACATTCGATCATACATTTTAATCCCTGTTTTACGCAAATAGATTTACTACTAGTGCAATTTTTGTCTGAACATTGTATGGACAATAGTCTTCTTAAGTCTTCTGGCTCTGGCACTGGGTCTTTAATAGTTATCTGTGGTATCCACACATCATCTTTTAACACCCATTCAAGCTTTGCGGGATTTTCAAACACAGGTTCTGGTAAATGACTAGAATACCATATTTTTAATTTATAAATACACCTATAAAAGTAATAGTATATTATTTTATATGGAGGAAAAGTGATACTTTTCATGGCGCGCTCGTGTTTAACAGCCGAACGGAGTGAGGCTGGTAATAGAGAGCAAGCCATGAAAAGTAACTTTTCCTCCAAATAAAATATGCTGTTTTTTCTTCAAATGTCGACAAATTAATGCAAAAACATCTCTTTTTAATAGTAATAATATCTAATTATTATTAAAGATAAGTGGGTTCGCAAGGCGGCTTAGACCGGTGTCGGTGAATAGGCACAGGTTGTTGCTATAGTAATGTAACATAAAGCTGTCAGTGGACACTGTCAACAATAATTATTTTTTTAAGATTGCGTCTCCGATTGCGTTTTAATTCCGTATTGATAAGCAGTTATTGAGTAAGTTCGATTAAATAATATCCAATTTGTTCCTAAATTAGTGATTTTTAGAAATGCAGTCACAAATTGAGTGATAAATACAAATTGTAGTTTAATAAATCTTGAGTTGTTGACGCTTATTTTGTTGTGTGTTTGTATTGTATCTATGTTGATATGACAACACTTTTACCTCCGCCGGCGGAAAAGTGAAAAGTAAAGCTCCGGCGGAGGAAAAACGAAACTTCACGGCCGCCTACACAGTCGAGTAATGACGGATTTACTGACGTTTGAAGAAAAAATATTATTAACCTCTGTTATTCTGTTAAATGCTAAAATGCGAAATAAAAAGTTATTACATTTTTAGATGTAGTCCAAAAGCATCTGCTCTCGGCGGAAGTTCACAAACAGGCTTGTTTGAGGTTGTTGTTAGAAGGAGAGTCGGCGCCAGGGGACACATTTGAATACAACATATTATTTAAAAAATAATTTTATAATACTCCGTTTATAAAGCGTTAAGCACGTTAAGTGTAACTGTTGTCGGAATGAAAGGGCAATACAGTGGAATTCGAACACTCCAGAATTTTAGATTTAAATCCCCTTGCAGCGTTTGTACCAGCACAATCTGAATTTGGTCGTAAACGATGCAGCAAAATCTACACTTGATTCTGTAAACTTCCTTCCAACAGTTAATGCTATATACATTTTCTTTGCTACATCCACTCAGCGATGGGCAATCTTAAGAAACACTAGTACAACATCTAACCCTAAAACCCATCAGTGAAACCATGTGGGAGAGTCGTGCGGATTCAATAAAGGCTTTGAAATACCAAAATGGCGAAATGTTCGATGCCTTGGTCGAAATCTCAAATAGAAATGCCGTTGAAGTGAGTGTTAGGAACGAAGCTGATGCTCTGGCAAAGAAAATTAAATCTTTCAGTTTTTGCGTATGTGTCATCGTATGTATAAGATCCTAAATAATGTAATGTAAATACAGTTAGCAAAATGATACAAGATCCTGCAATAAATGTGTCGTATTCAGGCAAGACTCTTGCAAAGTTGCTGAATCACTTCAAGGGGCTTAGAACTGACGAGGCTTTCGAAGGTTTCTTGGTTGATGCGACTCCTCTTGCTATTCCTTAGCTGGACATTTCGTCGATTTTCACCCAGGAGGTACAAGCTCGACCAAGAAAATAGCAATTTACTTACCGTGTGCAGATGAGCCTATCTTAGATTCAAAAATAATCGAAATATTTTTTGTTCACCTTACTTTACCTCCCCTCCATCTCCCAGTCTAATATGAGAATGAAAATGCATCCTTTTCAAAAATCGTTTTTTATATAAATCACTTAAAATTAATATACAAACAGCAACAGTCTAATGACACCTCCTTGTCGTTTTTTTCTGCAAAGCGTCAGAAAATATAGCTATAGTCTAACCTAGCTGCAATATCATGCTCTATTGAAATAAATGATAAAGAGTTTAGCCTCGCGTGTAACATAGGCGTTCGCAAATGGTTTTCGATAGTCTTGAGTTTTGAAAAGCTCCTTTCGCCACTAGCCACTGATACTGGAAGAGTTAGCAGTATCGGGAAGGCAACAAAAAAGTTTGGTATGGTTGCCTTCAGATCATGTACAGCTATATATTTGAAGGTAGCAGGTAGCTTGTGGCGAATTTAAACCGGAGGCAATAGCTCTCAAAGAGAAAATATCGCCTTTTAATTCGATGCCAAATATACCTATCTTTCTCTTCACCGTCCGTGAGGTAGACTTCAAAATCCATGCAATGTTTCATGGGACCTTCTTTCGAGACGTTTTCAAGAGGAGATATATCGTACAGAAAATAAAACTGATCTAATGGATTTCCAAAAGATCAAACCTCTTTTCAATTGCTTGAATGGTTGTGTCCAGCACAACAAAAAATATTTCGATTTTAAATTTTATGTTTGAATCTAAGATAGGCTCATCTGCACACGGTAAGCAAATTGCCATTTTCATGGTCGAGCTCGTACCTCCTGGGTGAAAATCGACGAAATTTCCAGCTAAGGAATAGCAAGAGGAGTCGCATCAACCAAGAAACCCTCGAAAGCCTTGTCAGTTCTAAGCCCCTTGAAGTGATTCAGCAACTTTGCAAGAGTCTTGCCTGAACCCGACACATTTATTGCAGGATCTTGTAACATTTTGCTAACTGTATTTACATTATTTAGGATCTTATACCATACAGGGTTAGTAAAAAGAACCGGAACGCTTAAATATCTTCAACATCGTTAAAGCTACATACAGTGATGGGCTAAAATATGGAACAAATTCATTATCTCGTAAACCACAATTTTCTTTAAAAATCGCTCGAACCCGTCGATTTTGTTTTTTGATCGCGCATATTCTGACGTAAAATGTAGATATACAGGGTGTTCCAAATTAGAGTGACAGAAAAAATAATTTTTTATTAAATAAAACCCCCTGTATATTATTGCATATTTGGATTTTGCGGAGAATTCTTGACATATTTCACGAATAATGTCCTATACCTATCTCCAACTGTTTTTGAAATATTGACAGTTGAAAATCGACAATTTACCAAGTTTGACAGCCTGTGAAATCTAAACGACTAAAGATAGAGCAAAATGGTTTGCACTTTCCTATCTTGGTTTTTCATAAGCTATCGTTTGACACTAACCCTAGGTTTAACCAAAGGTTAAATTTAACCGGAATTTCTTAACCTCTGGTTAAATAAAAAAAATAGTGTCAAACGATAGCTTCTAAAAAACCAAGATAGGAAAGTGCAAACCATTTTGCTCTATCTCTAGCCGTTTAGATTTCACAGGTTGTCAAACTTGGTAAATGGTCGATTTTCAACTGTCAATATTTCAAAAACAGTTGGAGATAGGTATAGGATATTATTCATGAAATATGTCTAGAATTCTCAGCAAAATCCAAATATGCAATATATAAAATATTTTTTCTGTCACTCTAATTTGGAACACCCTGTATCTACATTTTATGTCAGAATATGCGCGATCGAAAAACAAAATCGACGGGTTCGAGCGATTTAAAAAAAAATTGTGGCTTACGAGATAATGAATTTGTTCCATATTTTAGGCCATCACTGTATACAAAATTGGTTACCTGGGGGTTTCCGGGCGTGCGGAATTGAACCATGATATCGGCACTGTTGCCAGATTTCCCAGTTTTGTGCTACACGGAGTCATTTTGTCACCTTAAATGGAACGCCCCACTTATTTTTATTGCAATAAATTGGGCGTATCAAATTTAGTAAGATCCCAAATTTCTAAAATGTTATCTCTTCTAATTGCTGAGATGTGACAATAATGAATTTTTAGTAAAAAGTACCGGAACGTTTAAATATCTTCAAAATCGCTCAAGCTGCACTTACAAAATTCGGTACGTGGGGGTTTACGGGCATGCAGAATTGCCAAATTTCCCAGTTTTACGCTACACGGAGTCATTTTGTTATCTTAAATGGAACGCCCCATTTGTTTTTATTGCAATAAATTGGGCGTACCAATTTAGTAAAACACCAAATTTTCAAAATTGTATCCCTTTTAATTGCTGAGATGTGACAACAACGCATTTTTGGTAAAAAGTACGGGAACGCTTAAATATCTTCAAAATCGCTGAAGCTACATTTACAAAACTTGGTACCAGGAGGTTTCCGGGCATGCGGAATTGAACCATGATGTTGACATTGTTGGCAGATTTTCCAGTTTTGCGGTACACGTAGTCATTTTGTTATCTTAAATGGAACGCACCTTTTGTTTTTATTGCAACAAATTGGGTGCGCCCAATTTAGTAGGATTCCAAATTTTCAAAATTTTATCTATTATGTGCTGAGATATGACAACATCACATTTTTGACACGTGTACCGCAAAACTGGGAAATCTGGCAACAGTGTCAATATCATGGTTCAATTCAGCATGCCCGGAAATCCCCAGGTACCGAATTTTGTAAATGCAGCTTGAGCGATTTTGAAGATATTTAAGCGTTCCGCGGTACTTTTTGCTAATAATGCGTTGTTATCACATCTCAGCAATTAGAAAAGATAAAATTTTGAAAATTTGGGATCTTACTAAATATGATATGCCCAATTTATTGCAATAAAAATAAGTGGGGCGTCCATTTAAGATAACAAAATGACTCCGAGTAGCACAAAACTGGGAAATCTGACAATAGTACCGATATCATAGTTCAATTCCGCATGTCAGGAAACCCCCCAGGTACCAAATTTTGTAAATGTAGCTTTATCGGTTTTGAAGGTATTTAAGCGTTCCGGTTCTTTTTACTAACCCTGTATGATGACACATACGCAAAAACTGAAAGATTTAATTTTCTTTTCAGAGTATCAGCTTCGTTCCTAACTGTCACTTCAACGGCATTTCTATTTGAGATTTCGATCAAGGCATCGTATATTTCGCCATTTTGGTATTTCAAAGCCTTTATTGAATCCACACGGCTCTCCCACATGTTTTCACTGATGAGTTTTAGGTTTAGATGTTGTACTTTGTTTCTTAAGATTGCCCATCGCTGAGTGGATGTAGCAAAGACAATATGTATATCACTAACTGTTAAAACGACGAAATTCAAAGTGTGCGCAGCGCATGATACATGGGCGGGCGTCCCGTCGCCCCTACCCTGCTTCTTACAACAATCTCAAACAAGCCTACTTGTGAACTTCCGCCGAGAGTAGATGCTTTTAGACTACATCTACATCGCATTTTAGCACTTAACAGAGGTTAATAATATTTTACTTTTGTAGGTGTATTAAAAGTATGGTATTCTAGTTATTTACCAGAACGTGTGTATGAAAATCCCGTAAAGATTTGATGGTTGTTAAAAGATGTTATCCATAGAGTCTCAGCCATAAAAGTGTCGCGGACCTACTAGCAATGGTAGGCCAGAAACTGACAACATAATGCATCAATTTTAAAAATATGTATTTTGTTGAGGGGAAGTGGTAAAAATATTGACTATATATGTCAAACGTCTTCGAGGGTACCAGTCCAAGTCATTTTCTTATATCTCAAATAAAAAATGCAATATTTCCTGAATAATATAATATATCTCAAAGAGGTGTGGACACTGTCCACATTGCATTTATAAAACTACGTAAAATTATTCTTAGATAATATAGAAAGTCTTTGGTGGTGCCAAAGCTCAATGCCCCCCGGTCCAAGTATTTTTAAAGTCCTTTTATATAAAAAATACTCTATTTTTACCGTTTTACCAGGATTAAGACAAGTGTGGATACTGTCTATTTTGAGTTCTGTTGCCGAAACTTGGTATAATTATTTAGGGATACGTAGAAAGCTTTTGGTGTATTTTTAAAAACAACTTTTATATAAAAAAATACCTTATATTTATTGTTTTGCCAAAATTAAGAGAAGTGTGGACACTGTCCGCTTTGAGTTGCGTTGACGAAACTTGTTACAATTATTTAGGGGTAACGTAGAAAGCTTTCAGTGGTACCAAAGTTCAATGCACCCCTATCCAAGTATTTTTAAAAACACCTTTTAGATAAAAAAAATACTCTTTTTTTGCTGTTTTGCCAATATCAAGACAAGTGTGAACACTGCTGTCTGCTTTGAGTTGCATTAACGAAACTTGGTACAATTATTTATCGATAATGTAGAAAGCTTCTGGTGGTACCAAAGTTCAATGCGCCCCCGTCCAAGTATTTTAAAAAACACCTTTTATATAAAAAATACACTATGTTTACTGTTTTGTCAAGATTGGTGTGGACACTGTTCGCTTTGAGGTGCGTTGACAAAACTGGGTACAATTATTAAGGGATAACGTAGAACGCTCTTGGTAGCAACAAAGTTTAATAATCCCTTAATAATTATACCAAGTTTCGTCAACGCAACTCAAAGCGGACAGTGTCCACACTTGTCTTAATCTTGACAAAGCAATAAACATAGGATATTTTTCAATATATAAGGTGCTTTTAAAAATACTTGGACGGGGGGTCATTGAACTTTGGTAACACCAAAAGCTTTCTACATTATCGATAAATAATTGTACGAAGTTTCGTCAACACAACTCAAAGAGGACAGTGTCCACACTTGTCTTAATGTTGACAAAACAGTAAACAAAGGGTATTTTTTAATATATAAGGTGTTTTTTGAAGTACTTGGATTGAACTTTGGTGCCACCAAAAGATTTCTGCATTATCGATAGCTAATTGTACGAAGTTTCGTCAACGCAACTCAAAGCCGACAGTGTCCACACTTATCTTAATTTTGGCAAAATAGTAAAAATAAGGTATTTTTTATATAAAAGTTGTTTTTAAAAATACTTGGACGGGGGGGCATTGAACTTTGGTACCACCAAAAGCTTTCTACTAAATAATTATACCAAGTTTCGTCAACCCAACTCAAAGCGGACAGTGTCCACACTTGTCTTAATCCCTGCAAAACGGTAAAAATACAATATTTTTTATATAAAATGTGTTTTTAAAAATACTTGAAGCGGGCATTGAGCTTTGGTACCCCCAAAGGCTTTTTACATTACCTGAGAATAATTGTACGTAGTTTTATAAACGCAATGTGGACAGTGTCCACACCTCTTTGAGATATATTATATTATTCAGAAAATATTGCATTTTTTTATTTGAGATCTAAGAAAATTACTTGGACTGGTACCATCGAAGACGTTTGACATATATAGTCAATATTTTTACCATTTCCCCTCAACGAAATACATATTTTTAAAATTGAATCATTATATTATCAGTGTCTGGCCTGCCATTGAGAGTAGGCCCGCGACACTTTTATGGCTGCGATTCTATGGATAACATCACTCTAACTTAGAAGATGATGTATGGATGGATATCACAGTTAACTATTAAAGACCAGAAGACTTAAGAAGACTATTGCCCATAAATGTTCAGACAAAAATTGCAATAGTTGTAAACAGTGATTAAAATGTATGATCGAATGTATATGCAAATTATGCAGTAATAGTTTAAATTGTAATGAGATGACGGTCTATCAGACAGAAAATGAAGAAGCCTAAGCCTAATATATGATTTTTCGTAGCCTCTTATATAAAAATCTCAATAAAATAACGTAGTGACATAGTGGTAATAATAAGGTACTGTTAAGTAAACAAACACTGTTTGGTTTCTTCATGGCGTTCCGATATTATAGGTAGGTACCAGGTACCAGATTAACCGACGAGCAACAAAATTTTTAAATTCCGCGCGCTTTAAAAGATCGTAGCTCCTAAACTATAAAAGTGACAACAATGCTTATGCTACGGAAAACTATTTTGGTCATTTGTCTACATTTTATTCGCTGCATGTTATATGAAATTCCCAAAAACAAAAAGTTTTTCGATTAGTGTAAATTTGCCTGCATAATTTCTAAAGTCTCAAGGTCATCAATATTTTAAGCATAAAATAAAAAATACAAACCATTTTATATTTGGAAGGAAGCGCCTAAGTGTGTGTTTTAAAACAAAAAAAAATCATGTCGATAGCTCTATTGAGTGTTTATATACTAGAGTGGAAATATAAAAAAAAAACAGGATTTTTAAAGAGGAAGTTTTCACAGTTTTTTTTTAAATAAAAAGAATCGGGACCGCAAAAAAGGTCGTATTTTGAGGTTTCATGTGTAGAATGATCTTATTAACAATACCCAATAGGTTTGATCTTGTTCTAAGCTGATAAAAAAAAATCGACACAATTTTACTCATTACCTATTCCACCACGAAAACGAATATAATTATTACGGTCAATATCAATCGGCGACGGAGGCGGGGTGAGTGCGGCGCGGCGGGAGTGACACGGGTAATAAAGAAGCGTCAAACCGTCTTCTTGGAGCACGAGCGACAAGAAATGCTCCTGTTGCCACGTTTTGTACCACGTTGCCGCTTGTAGTGTAAAGTCGTGAATAAATAATACTTATTAATCATGATACAATATTTTTGTATCATGGTTAGTAATGATACTAGTTCGATATGAACACTATATTAAGCAAAGTTCATATCGAACGTGTATCATTCAAAATTTAATCTATGACGGCGACACCGCGACTAACCAAAAGTAACTAAAACTAACACCAAAATGGGCTATAACGTACCGGAACAGATGAAAAATATTAACGTAAGTTAAAACTAACCCAAATTAACCCAATTTTGGCGACTAACCAATATTAACCAAAAACAGTAAAATTGGTCATAACCTATCGGAATCGGTTCCAATGACTAAAATAAATTTAAACTAACTGAAATTTTCATACCACCGACGTTACTATATACAGTATTAGAGAAATATGTTTCTAATATTTCTAATGGCTATTTTGTCATACTCCGAGTTACCTAGAAGTAAGTGGCCTAACCAGCTCTGGTAATTATCCGGCACCAGATATAAGTACTTATATTTGTTTTCACATATTTTGAGGTAAAACTTCTTTACGCACGGTAGGATAAATTGGTTTCATGCGTGATGCTATGTAACGAAAACATGCAACGCTACGTAGTCGAATTAGTAGTGGGGATCGCATGAACCGTGGGCGTGCTTCAAGGCATTTTTTTTTATTAAGATCATTGCTTTCGAGTCCTCACCAGCACTTATGGTCGGCTCGCCAAAAATGTTCAGACCTCTCAATGGTCCGAGTCGCCCTTGAATTCAGTTGAGCTATGACTGTGACCTCTTTATGACTCGACAAGAAAAACCGCGGTATCTTAAAAAATATGGAGTGTATCGCCAAATTTGTTATAGCTATTAAATCGTCTAATATTTTCATACAAAAATTTGGAATAAAAAAAAATAGTTAAATTGGTGGTGGCAGGGGGCGCCACTTTACGGAGAAAATAATGAGGTCACTGCTTATTATGTGTGAGCTATCACGTATACGTCGACTCTGACCTCTTTTACACAAAAAAAAAATCATCAAAGTATTCTTTAATCGATCGTCGCAACAAAGAATTGCCATACGTAACATGTCAAACAGATGGCACTTTATACTTCTTTAGCAGAAATATAGCAAAATATATAATATTTGAAGAGAAATAAAGGAAAAATATTGTGGCATCAAGTGTAAGAGGTCACAATTTTGGAAGCTGTCACAGTACACCCACAGGCACACACAAGAGGTCATAATAATAGCGATACCAACACACACACCCACACACACACACCCACACACACACCCACACACACACCCACACACACACCCACACCCACACACACACCCACACACACATACACACACACACACACACCCACTCATGTATAGTTGGGCAAAGAGTTAAAATTTGGATATTGGCTACGGGGTAGATAGAGTAGGTCACGTGGTGTTCAATCTATAAGCTTATTTTACAATTATTTAAATTTGCCGCCCGTTCCCGATCTTACCCGAAGCAAGTTGCTATAATAATAATAAAACGATCTACTCCTCGAAAAAAGATGACATAACCTATAAATGGTGTTTTTTTGCATTTTTTTTAATCTATTTTTAGACCATTTTGTTTGCCTTGAAAATCAATGTAAAGCATATTATTGCTAATGTATAAGTTATATAAATAAAATCTATGACATTACATTGAATTAATATAGTACCTACGAGTCTCATAGGGCTAGGCTAAACTCATCTCTAAAACTACCCGTCTTAGTAGTGGTTAGGCCTCTCTGGCATGATGATGACGTCACATTAGATATGGGGTAGATGGAGTAGGTCACGTGGTGCTCTAGAGTAAAATGGCATTAGCTTAGTCTGGACCGAATTATTAAATGAACATAACCAAAGGAAAATTGTGCGTTGGTGGGACATATCTTGTACTAATATTATTAAATTAAGAAAGAAAGCTTTATTTGACTTTAAACAAAGTCCAACTTTGCCAAATTTTATTAATGCTAAACAGATAATTGCCAAGGCTCACAAGTTTTTCAAAGAGAAAAAACGTTGTAATTTTAGGATGTTCTGCTCCTCTCTAAATCGAAATATGCCTATTGGTAAAGTGTGGCAAACTGTTAAATTATTTTCTGGTAATAATAAGGCTGGTATGGTTAATCTCCCAACTGCAATGGTTGCCCAGAAAATACTGGATAATCTTTGTCCTTCTATTGCCCTTCCAAGCATTAATTTGAAGAATTGTGAAGAGGTAATTTCATTTTTTTCTATGAATGAGCTTCAAGGTATAATAAGGGGAAAAAAAGAATCGGCTACCGGCATGGATCAGATTTCGTATGGCATCTTTAAGAATCTGCCAAGCAATGCTCTTAAAGTATTGCTTGGTATTCTCAATAAATTTTTATCAGGGCAAAGTCTACCTGTACAATTTAAAGATGTAATTATTTATCCTATTATTAAACTAGGAAAAAATCCTCTAAATTCGTCGAGTTTTAGACCAATTGCACTGGCTCAATGCATCACGAAAATTTTAGAATCTTTGATCAAAAATCGCCTTGAATGGAAGTTGGAGAATGAAGCTAAATTTCCATCTCATCAAGTTGGGTTTAGGAGAAATAAGGGTTGTTTGGATGGCTTAGGAATCTTGATTACATATGTTCAGTTAGGCTTTTGTAAGGGTTTATATACACTGGGTGTATTTTTAGACATTTCTTCTGCATATGATAATGTTGATATTTATAGGTTATATTATATGCTCCTTGAATATGGTATACCAGTAAGTCTGAGTAATTTAATTTTTAGATTGTTAACTAACAGGAAAGTATTCATTAAAACTAATAATAATCAATTAATTGGACCACATAACACTTCAACTGGATTACCTCAGGGCTCTCCCCTGAGCCCGATCTTGTTTAATATTTATATGTTGGATATCCATACGATTAAAGCAGACAATTTTAGAATCATTCAATATGCGGATGATCTGGTTTTGCTTGTATCAGGGACTAAAGTGTTTGAGTTGGTATACCAAATGAATTTTATTTTGGAGAGACTGAAGCTTGTTTTGGATGGTCTTAATTTGCAAATTTCTCCCAGTAAATCATCCTCAATCCTGTTCAGGCCGGGAGTTGCAGTTCTGCCGGTATGGCCAGTTAGGTTGGGGAAATTTGTGATTCCATGGGTGAGAGATGTGAAGTATCTTGGGGTAATTCTAACAGATAATTTGAAATGGGATAAATATATTAACTATATAAGTAATAAAGTACAGAAAGGTATTAATGTAATGAGAGTTGTAAGTAGGGTGTGGTGGGGTGCTGATCCTATGACGTTAATACATTTGTATAAAGGTATTATAAGGTCACATTTTGATTATGGATGCCAATTTTTGAGACCTGTTTCTAAGAAATGTATCAAAAAATTGGATACTCTGCAATTTCAGGCATTACGCATAGTGACTGGCTGTATGAGATCGACTCCTACAAATACTCTATGGGCTGAATGTGCGGAACCCTCATTGGAATGGAGAAGAGAGTGGATGGCTAAAAAGTTTATCATTAAGAGGCTTGCCGATAAGGGTGATCCTATTATATTATTACTGAAAGAATTTCATAATAGAGTGAGTTTTCCTAATAGATATTGGACAGGAAAGGAATTGCCATATTTATTAAATTCACTTAGAGAGGCGGATATAGATTGTATTGATATGAGGATCTATGATATAAATCCTAGGTTTAAATATGGCCTTGATTACCAACTTTCTAGCATTCCAATTATTAGTATGAAAGTGAGTAAATCTGGGAATAATGTATCACAGGAGTTCCTTGCTGAAGCTAGTAAATATGTGGGATATGATTGGTTCTTTACGGATGCTTCTCTCAATCATGGGGATCAGAGTGCGGGTTTTGGAATTTATTCGCCTACAAGAAATATTAAGTATTCTGGTAGACTTCCGGATAGGACTCTGGTCTGTACGGGGGAAATTATAGCTATTCACAAAGCACTTTGTATGTGTCTAGAGAAGGATATATCGAGAGTTATTATTTTTAGTGATTCGAATAGTGCCATTCAAAAAATATCTAGTACTTTACTTAAGAAAAATTTGCATTTTGTGGCTTTTATGACCAAACAGCTGATAATTGAAGCTAATAATAATGGTTCTTGTTTTAAACTTGCCTGGATTCCTGGACACTCAGGGATTAAGGGTAATGAAATTGCTGATACACTTGCCAATGTGGGTAGAGCTCTTAATGTTCCTATGCCTGTTCAATTTGATTACATGGATTTAACTACAATTATTAAAAAAGATAAAGTGGATCAATGGAAAATGAGATGGAAGGAATCTATATTACATAAAGGGACTTGGTATGGGCGGATACAGGATTCATTTTTAACGACTCCTTGGTTTGCAAAGTTTCCATTTATAAATAGACGTCACATAACGACAATAATCAGAATGAGAACAGGGCATTGCTGTACGCCTCAACACCTTAGTAGGAAAAGAGTGTTGAATGACCCCTACTGTGAATGTGGGAAAATTGGTGATATTAGCCATATTCTTTTTGAGTGTACGGGTAAGCAAGGTAATTTGTATGACGATCTGATTTCTAGTGGAGTCACTGCTCCTCTGTCCTTATCTACCGTATTAAGAAATATTAATTATAAATCAGTTGTTTTAATAATGAATTTTCTGAATAGGAATAATTTGAATATATAATCTACCCACGTGAATTACCCTGAATGGTTATGTAGTGCATCGTTATAACAATATATATATTTAAGATAATATTATAATATTACATTGTAATAAGCTGGATATTGTTGTTTTAGAGTCCTGTATTGTGAAAAATCCTTTGTTGTGTTGTCTTGAATCCTGTGTGGAGTAAATGATCAAATCGATAGCTGAAGAAGTTTAGAGAAGATTTAGATAGAGATAGCTATAATTACAATGGGCTATGGGAATTTGCCCAGACGGCCTTAATTGGCCAAGTCCGATACTGTATTACAAGTCTCCTAATGGCCGAATGCTTATTGGTGGAGGCCACTCTGAAATAATCAATCAATCAATAACCCCTATTGCGTCATATATACACTTCTAAACAGTAAATCTGCTAGGTTCGGTTGGTTCAGTGGTATCGTCTTTGTCTCGCATGTCGAAAGTTCGTGGTTCGATCCCCGTAAGACTACAAGACTTTTATTATTAATTTAGGTATTTCCGAGGATGACCGAGATTCCGAACGTGTATGTCAACTGTCAACGGCCGCCCCTCAAACTAACAAACGTCATCTGTCAGCTGTCGGATACCACGCCTTAAATATGACGTAGCCCACGTGGTCGATTTTTGCTACACCGTGGGCCCAGATCTGTCCAAGTATACCTACTGACGGAGTGTACCTTGACCCAAAAACAGATATCTCCCAGGGGAGAAACACAATCAACCTTGGAATTCAACAATCCATATAGAAACCTGATTGACTGAACCCCTCTCCTGGTGAAAAGAGTAGGCTCAGCAAAATGAGCTAGTAATAAAATGTGATCGAATTCTCTAATAGGGTACACATTGTCCTCTTTTAAAAACTAGGTACTTAAATAATCGTCTCTGCAGAGATTCAACGTGACCAATGTGAGTAAGATATATTGGGTTCCATACAATTGATGCATAATCAAGCTTGGAACGTACAAATGTATAATATAAAATTTTAATTGTAGAAGAATCATTAAAGTGTTTACTATTACGGATAACAAAACCGAGCACTTTGGAGGCCGAAGCCACCATCTGGTCAATATGAGGTACAAATGTTAGTTTGTTATCGAACAATATGCCAAGATCGGCCATTCTCTCGGATCGATTCAGCACGGCTTCGCCCAATGAGTGATCATAAAAAATAGGATTATTACTAAGGACTAAAATTCACTATGTTGCACTTAGAAATATTCAGTGTCAATCTGTTAACCCTACACCAGTCACTTATGACCCGCAAATCCTCCTGCAGAATGACACAGTCAGCAACACTACATATTCTATGGAATATCTTCAGATCATGAGCATACGCGAGCTTATCACAACCAATTGAGTTAATAAGATCATTAATGAAAATCAGAAACAGGAGCGGCCCCAGGTTAGACCCCTGGGGTACTCCCGAACCCGCAGTGAATGATGGCGATCTGAAACCCTCACACTCGACATACTGCACCCGACCAAGTAAATACGATCTAACAAGGTCAATCAATCTCTGCGACATACCCAGGTTCTCTAGCTTAGCGAGTAGAACATAGTGGTCAATCTGATCAAAGGCTTTTTGAAAATCCGTATATATCACATCCAACTGGCCACGTGAATCCAAAACCTTACATGCTTTGTGTAATAATGAACATAGGTTGGTAACGCACGATCTAGAGTCAATAAAGCCATGCTGATATTCGGAGAGCATGCTACGGATCTGCGGAAAGATGGAACTGTGGATTAATATTTCAAGGATTTTAGAAGTTGCAAAAGCTGGAGATAGGTCTATAATTTTTTATTTCACTGGAGTCGCCTTTCTTCAAGACAGGTGTCACCCTAGCCACCTTCCAGATTTCGGGAAAAGAGTCAATCAAGAGTACTTGATGAAAGATATGAGCCAAGGGTTCAGCCAGCACGTACGAACAATGTCTCACCAGGAAGCTGGGTATTCCATCCACTCCGGCCGTTAATTTATTTTCAAGTTTTCTACTTGCAACTAAGACATCATGAGCTGTAATTTGAGACATATCAATAATTGTACTTGTGACATATGCAGAGGTCTGAGGGACTCCAGCAGGGACAGAATTCTTATAAACGCTCTGAAAATAATTAGCGAAAGCATCAACAACGCTGTGAGGAGTGCTACACTCGAGATCATCGCAATGCATATCCCCTGGAATCCTCGATTGCTTGCTTACTCTGGATGAAGGACCAAAAAGTGGACGGATCATTAGAGATCCTCGCTTCAGCACCAGTTATATATTGTCTGTAAGCTAAACCAATTTGGTTCTTAATAAGACTCCTCAATGAATGATACCTCTCCAAAAAATATCTGGCACCATGCTTCCTGTAATCTCGGTAAGCCTTCTCTTTTTTAAAAATATTATTTATGATAATGCTAGAGACCCAGGGTGGAAATCGCCTTTTGCGTTGAATTTTGACGGGTACACACACCTGAAAAATATTGTCAAGGATGTCGTAAATAGCGTTACAAGAAGTATTAACATTTTCAGAATCGTAAATCGGTGACCAATCCGTCCGCGCCAGCATATCATACACCAGAGGAAAATTCGCCTTTCGGAAATTATATTCTTTAGATGAGTTTCTATTAACCGGAAAATTATTTACATGCGAGAGGGTAGCTTTAAATTCAATCAACAGTGATGGGTGATATGCATCTTCATCAACAAACGGAACATCACCGAAATACGCAACGGGACAACTATAATTTGAGAAAACTAAATCTAGTAGGCGATTATTGATATTAAGTATCGTATTGTATTGAGATAAATTTAGTGTATTAGAGAAGTTAGAGATAAGTGCATATTTGGGGTCAAGATAGCTGCTGGTAGCGTATCCAGGTACATTAAAATCACCCAAAATAAGGATTTTGCTATCATTTAACCCTTTAACATCGGGGCTTTTTTCACATGACGTGCCATACAAACGGGAGTTTTTAAGGCCTGCGCATTCATGCGTCTCCCGTCTATTATTATTGCGCATAACTGCGTTTCCCGACTCCCGTATAATATGCGCCTAAATGCGCAAAGCAAAAAATAATACTGGATCTTGATAAGAAACTTTAATAAAGTCGAAAGAGTTTTTGTATGTTACATCTTTATGTAAAAAACTTAAAAATACCTACCTAATAGACAAAACAAAACAAAAAAAAAGGAAAGAAATTTCAATATTATAAAAATAAACATTTAAAAAAATAAATCATCACTTTCGCTTTCACTCTCTGTCCTTTCAGTCATGAAACTGGTGTCATCTTAGATGCTCTGCGTACCCTGTTCATATTCGCTCTCCGAGCCACTGTCTGGATTAAAATTTAGCGATTCTGTTTCAGATTCCTCTTCCCAAATTTGCTCAAGCTCTTTACCTGATAAACCTCTCTTATTTTCCCTACTCATTGAGCTCAAATATACTATTTATTTAGAGAAAAAAAAACGAAAAACAAAGCACAAGCAATACGCTGTATACCCGACAACAGCTTGGTGAATACTGACGGGTTAAAGCCTGTATATAAAAGTAATTAAAAATTTTGCGCGCTATCGTGCGTCTCCAAGCTCCTAGTTAACAGGTTGATAAGCCGCCGCCGGCGCCGCGTGTTTCCCGATCTCAAGTACTATTTTGGTCGTTCGAAAATATGCGTCTGCCGCAAATATGGCAGTCAAAGAAATGCGCGTTCTGGCGTCTCCCGATGTTAAAGGGATAAAATATTAACGGACAATAAGTGGTCAAAGAAAATTTCAAATTCTTGTAAAGAAATAATTTGCCTTGCTCAATCTGCATTAATATTAATATTTATTTAATTAAAAAATGCAGAGAACGAGAAAACTGTATTCCCTTAATTAATTATGGCAGAAATCACCGGATATCACAGATTTGTATAATGTTAGTTAACCAAGCAACCATCAGCCGTTTTAAAACATCGTGTCGAACAAACAGGATCTGTTAATTACCGTTTTATTCCCGGTCGTCCCAGAATACTACCGCTAGAAAATGAAAGATACAACAGATCAAAAAATGGAATATTTTAAAGGGTTTCAAGAACCAATGTATCTCCCGCCATGTCATTAGGAGTTAAAAGTCTATAGACTAATAACATAGCTAGAGTAAAAATTAGAAAACCGTTTGGGCAAAAAGATTCATTGTTCTCAAAACTTTTATCAAAATACGTATAAATGTGTAACTTCTGTTGCACCCTGTATTCATGGTTCCTGTTACTGTTACGCTATAACAAGCGATCATAAATTAGGTGAGAAATGTTTATCTCATATACTAGGTGTCATGTAAAGACTTCACGTATATAAAAATATAAAATTTTTCGAAAAAACCTTATATATTGAAAAGGAATAAAATTATCGAAAATCGCTGAAGTTTTTTGTATCTTGTCAACGATAATTTTCGTGGGGAAAATGAAATATATAAATTTGTTTTTTAAATTCTCTGAGTTAACAAACTTCTACAAAAATATATAGATTTCATTTCACACCTTGCAAGTGGCATCACATACTCTGCGGACCAAGCAAACGCACATCTAAAACGGCAACTTGATATCTTATGTAGTAATTAAAATATCGATATTTAAATTTTGATTAAAAATGTCCTTGGTGCACTATTATGTTCAGCAGTTTAATTGGCTGTGTAATTCAACTTTATCAGTGTGAATATTTGAGTTTCAAGGTGTTGGATTTTTGCAATTGGAAAAAGTGTCAAACCAGTGGCGGCTATTCAGGTGTAGTAGGTGAAGTGCCACTTCATCAAAAATAAATAAAAAATATACTAATATTTTTCAATTTATAGTCTTTATTTTTAAACAAAAAAATAGGGCATTTTATAATTTGTTAATTGCTGGCGCAAGCAGTTTTCTTCCGTTAACAAAGAATACTACATTAAAATGATTGTTTTTACGTCTGTTTAACCTGGTTGCCATGACAACGGGTCACGCGTGGAAGGCTTGCTCGCGGCAGCTTTTTATCAGGTAAAGTGCATTGCATGCTTACTTAGATCTCCCACACTTGGGATTTATATCAGACGGTTAGTTGTTTGGGTAGTTTTCGCCGCTTACTTTGTAGAGACAGAATGAACTTTTTTTTGGGGTTTGGATTTTTGACTATTGATTCTGTTTTTTCTATTTAAATATTTTAAAACGAAACCAGGTAACGATATTACTTGTAATCTGCTGGAAAAACCTTTCAGTAGACGGGCAGATCAAGACAAAATGATCTTTTAGTTACTGGTCGGCCGATATTTGATCTCGCAATTTCTTCAATTTCTTCGAAAAATACTACTTAAAGGTGACAGATCGTGGAATGTTAATTTTAAACATGATTGGATTTTAAATTACAAATGGCTTTGTGGTAGCCAAACTGGACAAATTATTTTGTTGGCCTTGCCTGTTATTTTCAAATAAAGATTCCGTATGGAATAAGAAAGGGTACTCGAGTATGGTCTCGAGATCATTACACAAACAAGAGGATTCTGCAAAGCATATTAAAAACGCATTATTCTCAACAAATTTCGAAAAGAATCCGATTAATGACTTAGTATGCAATTTGTTGGAAACTCCAGACGTTGGACAGATAAAGATAAAAGGGGCGTTTTATTACTAAAACGGAGTTTTATCCATAATACCGAAACAGAATTATTGCACTCGACGCGCGTTTCGCTAACCATGTTAGCATCATCAGGAGATGATTAAAACTTTTTTGTTTTATTGAAAGGTCGACCTATTACTATTTTAAACAGAGGTTTAAAAAAAGAAATAAAAAAGTGGCAGATCATAAAATATTAATTTTAAGTCTTCCTGGTTTTTAGAATTTAATTGGCTATGTAATATGCAGTAGCACTGCGTTACAAAAATTATTTTGCTGGCAGTACATACAGTTTTAAAATAAACATTTGTTTGGAATAAGAACGGATTTACAGATTTTCTAAATATTATACTAAATCGTTGCGTAAACACGGCGACTCTGGGGGAACACTTAAAATGCCAGTGCTTAGATATTTTGAGCAAAATCAAAATACGATCACCGCCGATGATTTAGAAGAAAACGCTAGACTACATAAATTTAATTTTAATGAAAAATAACGGTAATAATTATTAATACATTTTGGCCGTTCGGGCGTGGTCCTCAAAAATGTCTCTCTGGTTTCAAAACCGCGAGCCGCCACTGACTCAAACTGTTTTTTTTTTGGCGACCTATGCCTAAAAGATTCTGGGAAGGCGATATCTTGACGAAAGTTTTTAACTTTCGTTTGAGATCGATTTGAGAGAACGGGCGCGTGTCGTACGTCGGAAAGATTACTACAACGAAAACGAAACAAGCCCGACAATCAATTCGTAGAATTACCCCCTTAATTCTACGCACTGTAAGCAAATCTTTCTTGAAGCGAATTAATCCTGTTGCATTTTCAGAATGGTACATCATTTGCATGCGATATTTTGATTTAAAATGCTTTGTGTAAAATACCCGTAAATTAGAGGAAAGTAGTTTTAAATTTTAAATGCAAAATTGTTTTCACTTAGATCTAAATTGTGTCAACAGTCGATATTTCAGTTTCTCTAAGAATTAATTTAAGAAATGAATGATATAATAACATAATTGTTGATATTTTTTACAGTCCATGTATTTTACTCGAATTCCAAGATAATCTGTTAAGAAAACCTGTGCATATTATGGCGTTTTTTTAAATACATTTTTAGAAATCTTGATTATTTTAAAAACCGTTTTAAATAGTTTTTTTTTATGTATGTGCCACAGGCCACGAAAGGCTAAGGCCTACAATATACCCGTGAGGGTACCGTGACCTGTTATATGGCTTATACCGTCAACGTTGTCCAAGTATCGAAACATGCACCCTTGGTGCACTTTACGACACTTTTAGACAACGCAGAAGTACTTCCACGGTCGTTATTGTAGAACTACAATAACTACTACTATTTTAGTTCTCCGGCCGGGAAACGAACCCGGGTCTCCCGCGTGACAGACGGGGATACCATATATTGCTATTAATTTAAACAACATGATCAAATGCATTGTTCTATTAAAAAACAATCTGTAAACTGACATAGAAAATATCTAAGTTTGGAACAAAATTTTAATATTAGTAAAAATCTAACCATTTTAACATAAACTTGTTTTTCACCAAAAATTACTTTTAAAAATCACCTCGGTAACGTTGCATTTGATAGCAAAATAATTGTAACTAAATAAGGAACCCATAGAACTTCAATTGCATAAAAAACACATGGTGTTTCATTTTAATAAATTCATGTTTGCTTCAGCATTTTTGAGACATCCTGAATATTTAAAATTATTTTTAAAATATACACACCGCAAACCTCTGCAACTTTAGTATTTACAGTCTAAAGCCGACACTTGATCATCTAAGTGGGCACCATGTATAATTGTTTTATATAAGAATCATGAGATCTGGGAGGCAGTTTTTGATAAGTCGCTACCATTTTTTGGACAAAAACCTTGCATGTATTCAAACGACGATTTGAACTCGCAACGTGATCCTTTATACTAATATCAAAATACAGCATATTTTTCTAATTAGGTAGGTATATGTGTTAAGTAACTTATGTTCAACATTTAATAATAATACTTTAATAAAGATCAAAGAGCTGTGTGTCCATGATCTCTCCATGACAAATCTCTGCCTTCTTCAAGAACTTGGTAACACTCGGAAGTAGATTTTTATAACAAAACAGTTGTTGTTTAGTTGATATTTAGATAATTTTTCTAGTTTATCTCATACATTAATGGACATAAATGAATCGAGTTAATTTAAGCTTTGCACGTTACAGAAGTTTATTAGTCAGAAAAGTATAAAGTTATCGGAATACAGAGAACTGATGTATAATATCGACTTTCCTTAGACTCAGAGCTAATTATGAGAGGAAATTCTCACTTGCCCAAAAGTACTCTTTATTTCCTTTTCCGCCTATAGATTGTATGAACTCAAACATATTATTTTGAGTGTAGGTGAATCGACTAAGATTTAAAATTTACCTGGAATGATCGTCGTCTTCTCTAACTTCCTTGACTGGATCTGCCGATACTTGAGATCCTGACTCAGCACCAGGATTGTCGTGTCCAACAACTTCTGGATTACCCACTTCGTGATCTCCTTTGCGCAATTTTGGTATGCTGGAACCCAGCCAACCTCCAATACCTTCTATCTGGTTCTTCACATTGGAAAACATTTCCAGCCGACTGCCTCCTTCGTTATTTATAGGGCTAATCCAACATAAAATAAATGTTATCTATGTAGAAATTTTACTTGAATTATTATTGTCATTTAGCATATGAATTTTGAACATTACTTAAGAACTTATTTATTAATACATAGTAGTTTTGTTAGAAATGGTAACAGGTTAACAATAAAGTAATAGCTTGCGAATTATGTAAAAAGGATTTTAATGCAGTCTGCGTTGAAATAAAAGATATAGGCAAGTGATAGTGTGGATTCTTTGCGTACTAGCCGCCGCACGGTATTCTTTTTGCAAATCTAGCTAGACAATATTACAATAAGAATAAAATAAGTTTAATTGTATCAGACGTTTATTTATAAGTAAAAAAACTTATTACATAAAAATAAATAACTTAGTACTGATAATAATAACCGTAAGTAAAAAAAGGCCCCATATAAATTGGAAAAATCTATATATTGTTACGTTTTTCCCGTGGGTTCTTAACAGAATTACAACTTTGCTATTTTCAACTAATACTCTCTTTATTCACTACCACTGTATACAATTTAACACTGTAAACTACTCTTATAACTTTACAACTAATATCTATTCAACACTCAATGATTAACTGAACTGAACTCTGACTAACCGACTGACTAACATTGGCCTTAGGTCTGCTTATATATAATCTCCAATCCATCACGAATATTCGGGAAGTATTCCGAGGCCACTCTATATGATCTCGACGAGGCCATCGAGACAATTCCAGCGATCCTGAAACTTCGCGACCGGCCGGGCGATGAGTCATACAGACAGGGAAGCGAGCGGCACGGCGGCGGCTAGTTTTATAGGGTAGCACAAAAACGTTCGGATGGTTGTTAGGCTAGCCGTAACATTGCCTCCCTCTTAATTCTGATCGTCCCGATCAGCTACTTCATGTCCGTGATATGCTTTCAACCTGTCGAGGTGGACAACTTTCAGTTTGCTTCTGGGGCTACGCTGAATTCTATACACAAAGTCATTAATTCTTTTGATGACCGTATAGGGTCCTTCCCATACTGGTGTTAGCTTGGGAGATCTCCCTGTCTTCCTTTGCGGGTTATATAACCAGACTTTATCGTTCATCCGAAATCCCCTAGAGTTAGCTTGGAGATCATATCGAGCCTTCATTCGGTCACTGGCGAGACGTTCAACCGGTAGTCCCACATCATTCTGTTTCATCTTCCCACTGGATCTTGTCTGGGATCCTTGACTTGAGGCACAGGTTGAACACTGCTGGCACCATGATTTCACATCCTGGCAGTAGTTGACCCAGTAAAATCTGTCGCGGATCTTGTCAATCATTCCGTTAACTCCGAGATGAGCACCAAACTTTCTATTATGTACTTCGTCCAGAACTTCCGATACCCTCTTCCTTGGTACCACTAACTGCGTCTTCACTACTTTGCCATCGGCGCTTTCCCAGGCTCGTTTAAGGAGTCCATTTTCAACTACCAGGGAGTCCCACTGAGCCCACAGAGATTTAAAAGTAGATCCCTTAGTTGAAATATCTCTCCAGCTTGGTCTTGGTTGACGTTCTTCCTTAGCTTTTAGTAGTAGTGCTATTTCATTATCCTCAAGCTGATCTTTCTTTAGTTGCTCTGTGGTCCACTGCTGATCAACCTTAAACTTGATTCGCCTAATGGGAGTGATTCCTTCTCGTTGGTCAATTCTTTGGCGATGTTTATAATTACCCTCACATGACCTTCTGGATAAAGCATCTGTATTACTATGCCATCTTCCTTCCCTGTGCTTAGCCTTAATGTTATATTGTTTCAACTCTTCCTGACTTGGCTTTGAACTGCTGTTGTCTCTGGATGGAGCTGTAGGTCGTAGTTGTACTCGACAGTCTCTCTTAAAATGCCCAATGTTGCCACATATATAGCACTGATTTGAAACATTTCGGTTATGTGGCCTATCTTCTAGTGGATCCCGGAATCTTTGTACTTGACAGTCTCTTTTGAAATGTCCAGTCCTGCCGCATCTATAGCACTGATTTATAGCCTTTCGATTACATGGTCTAACTTCTGTTGGCTCCCGGAATATCCGTACTCGACAGTCCCTTCTGAAATGTCCAGTCTTTCCACATCTATAGCACTGATTTGATGTATTTCGGTTATGTGGCCTATCTTCTATTGGCTCCTGGAATCTTTGTACTCGACAGTCCCTTTTGAAGTGTCCAGTCTTGCCACATCTATAGCACTGATTACGGTTGTATGGCCTAACTTCTGGTGACTCCCGGAATCTCCCCGTGGCCTGAAGAACTTCGGTTAATTTCTTCAAAATACCGCCCATTTCAGTTAGTTCACAGCTGTTCGCCAAATTTTCTTCCTTGATGGATACGTCCCTGATTGCTGGCTTAGAGATGTTACAGGCCGCCTCGATTTCCAGAGCTCTACCCAAAACTTCACTGCTGTTATCAAATTTGGCTAGGCGTAGCATTTTCTGAGTTTCTGGATCTCTAATACCATCCACGAAATATTGGGCAGCAAGTTCCTCTTGAAATTCCTCTGCCGCTCCCGGGTAGGCCAATTGAATGAGACGTCTAATGTCTGCCTCAAATTCTTGCAGGTTTTCACCAGGCTTCTGATGCCGAGACTTTACTTGTGCCTGATACAGTTGTCTTCGGTGTTGGTCTCCAAATCGTCTCTCCAGGACAGCTACAAGTATGTCATATTTCCCCTGCTGGCTGATGGGAATAGTCTGTAATAGTTCCAGGGCAGATCCACGAAGCGCAACCACTAGTGATGTAGCCATTTCTTCGTTATTCCAACCGTTGGCAACAGCGGCGGCTTCAAATTGCCTTCTGTACATTGTCCACGATGTTTGACCGTCATACGTTGGAGGTTTAATGTTTTGACCTGAGGCGAATGCCCTCTCGGTGGGTCCTTGATGTTTTAGTCTGGTAACTTCTGCTTGTAGATTCTTCATTTCTTTCTGTACGTCTCCTACTTCTTTTTGTATATTGTTTACTTCTTTTTCAAATTTCTCATTTTGTCCGTCCAATATTTTCTGTAATTTTCCTTGCTCGCCTACAATTACATCCAGCATCCATTTCTGAAGCTGGTCTTGCTCTGCTTGCCTTTTTTCTTCCTGGTCTTGTAAAATTTTCTGAAGCCGGCCCTGTTCTACTTGTCTTTTGTCTTCTTGGCCTTGCAAAATTTTCTGAAGCCGGTCATCCTGTTCTTTTTGCCACTTATCTTCCTGGTCTTTTAAAATTTTCTGAAGCCGGTCCTGTTCTGCTTGTCTTTTAGAATTTAGATTTTCCATGAAATCGGCCAACATTTTATTTATTTGCTCCATTTCTGACGTTTGTTGCCTTGTATTAACCATAGAATGTTATAAAATTTAACCAGAATCCACCAATCAAACAGTCTCGTTGACTTACTTGTACCTCTTCTCGAAAAATACTTCGCAAGTCCGGTCCCTTCACAATCCGACTTCTGATACCAAATGTTACGTTTTTCCCGTGGGTTCTTAACAGAATTACAACTTTGCTATTTTCAACTAATACTCTCTTTATTCACTACCACTGTATACAATTTAACACTCTAAACTACTCTTATAACTTTACAACTAATATCTATTCAACACTCAATGATTAACTGAACTGAACTCTGACTAACCGACTGACTAACATTGGCCTTAGGTCTGCTTATATATAATCTCCAATCCATCACGAATATTCGGGAAGCATTCCGAGGCCACTCTATATGATCTCGACGAGGCCATCGAGACAATTCCAGCGATCCTGAAACTTCGCGACCCGCCGGGCGATGAGTCATACAGACAGGGAAGCGAGCGGCACGGCGGCGGCTAGTTTTATAGGGTAGCACAAAAACGTTCGGATGGTTGTTAGGCTAGCCGTAACAATATTTATTCATTTATATTGGCAGTTTGCACGATTTGAAGAGTCGCTGTCAATTTCCTGCATGTGTTGGGGTGGTATGAATAATCGGGGCCTTTATTAATTTTAAAACATCGATTGCGTGGTCCGTATTTGTCTTTAATATCGTAGCCACAAGTTAATATGACATAAAATCGCTTAATTAAAGACTCATCAACTCCGGTTATTCCAAAAAAAAACCTTGCACTGTAGCCATCATTTGCGTTCCCTCCTCCTTGCCTTAGAGTATTCAGCAATAAGCCTGTTTCTGTTCGGATGCTATTTATTGTTTTTATTATACTGTTATACTATTGTTTTTGTGCAGCAACATTTTGCCTGTCTTCAATTTTGCGGCATTATATTGCATATAACTAGTGATTTAACTTTTCTTGTTTTTGACTTAATTCTACTAGAATTAAAATTTTTCTTTGAGTGCCTAGGTTTTTTCGTACTATATATATATATA
>MU183020.1:59181-72342 GCA_016904865.1 Pissodes strobi | reverse complement strand
ATTTATTTATTGACGGACAATATCCATTTACAAACTACACTAGAGTCTATACAATCTTAAATATAAACAGGAAAGGAAGAAACAAAAAAAGAAAATATAATAAGATTAAGAAGACAGAACGTTATTCAATAGAGTTACTCAAACATTGTTCGGCTGCAATAGCTGTCTAAGAAACATTTTTTGAGTGCAGAAGAAATCAAGATGTTCGTGCTGGTTAGCAAGATTAGCAGAACGGGGAACAAATGAATGAGCCCCATAATTGGTTCGATGAAGGGGTACATCAAATGTTTGGCGGCTACGGGTAATGCTGGTTGGAGCATGCAGGCCAACCTCAGAGAGCAGATATGGGCAACACATTGAAGATGAGATGAAGATCTCTGTGCGTTCTTCTGGCAGACAATGGCAAGATGTTAAGCCTACGGCACAGGGCATCATAGTGAATTGTTAAAAAATTTGTAATTTATATAATGAAGGAATTTTCTTTGTACATGGTCAATCCTGTTGATATGGTTAGCGTAATGGGGGTTCCACAATGAAGAGGCATATTCTAAGTGTGTTCTGACCAGACTGCAATAAAGAATTTTGAATAGTGGAAAAGTCTTTAGAATTTCTTTTAATGAACCCCAACATCTTCATGGACTTGCTTGCAATATTTGTCATGTGTTCAGCAAACGATAGCTCCGCGTCAAGAGCAACTCCAAGATCCATGATGACGGGTGGTAGGATCTCACCATCAATGATGTAATCAAAAGTTGTGGGCAACCACAATCTAGAAAACTTCATAAGCTTGCATTTAGATGTATTGACTTCCATTCCATTATTGTGGTATCACACTTCAAATCTGCTTAGGTCCTTTGCAGTGCCAGACAGTCATTAGGAGTAACAATTATATTGAGCAATTTCAAATCTTCGGCAAACAAGAGGAATTTAGAAGACCTAAAACATGTGGAAACATCATTTACAAAAATATTGAAAAGTGGTCCAATGTGAGACCCCTAGGGACCCCGGATGGGACAGAGATTTCATGGGACAAAAATTTGTTCACTTGCACCACCTGAGTTCGACCAGTAAGATAACTTTCAATCCAATTGAGCATAGGGCCAGATATTCCCAAGGTATGGAGCTTGCATAATAATATCGCGTGGTGAACCCTGTCAAATACCTTGGAAAAGTCTGTATAAACAGAATGAACCTCGGCACCCCCCTCCAAGGCCCCAAACACGTAATGAGAATAAACAAGAAGGCTGAGCTCAGTGCTTCTACCCAGGCAGACGCCAAACTGCTCGATAATGATCTAAGGGGACCACACCGAACTCAGATACCTATAGATCAATTCATGCTCAAAAGTTAGCGTGGCGCTTATGGAGAATGACGTTGCCAAGTTAACGTATAGTTTGTAAAGTGAGCATTCATCGTTACGTTTTACCTAGTCTTTCTCTCTCAAGCCACCGTCAATTGGGGGTGACAGAAATTTGACGTCACGGACGTACGTTAAGCTGCGCAACATAGGATATCGATTGAAATTCCTCATCTGTCAAAGTGTCAAATATATATTTATTTGAAGTTCGTTCAACCTATTTTTTTACTTTTATTTGTGAATTTGTGATTGTTATCGCCGATGGTACACTGAAAATGAGCAAGTTCTTATTTTAAAACTAATAGACTATTTTAATCACGAAAAAGCAGCAGGAAAAAACGCGTTTACCTGTGAGTGCAGCATGTAATGTAAGTTGATACAAAAGTGCAGTTTAAAAAATATATAAAGAGTAGGATTATCCTATTACACTACTTCTTAAACATAGTCCTATTCGTATTTAGCATAAATTTAAGTCTTAAAAATCGTTTTTAAGGGCTAAAAAGGCGACCTCGAGAGTTTCCAATTAGGAAAGGAAGGCTCTTTCTTTAAAATCTCCGGTTTGGTGCCGTCTTTGTCATTTTCCTTAAGAAAGAAAAGGATATATTGTCAACTGGAAGTGTTCTTTCTTAATTTTACTGTCTAAATTTCGATAATAAGATCACAAGGAAGGCAAGTTTAACAGGAAAAATTATAAAAAAGGTAAAACTTAAACTAAGGTCAGAAGGAGTTATTGATTTTAAGAAATAGATATTATAATTACTAAATTGAATAATCTCATTTGGATACCTATTACGAAATACGTTAAACATTAATATGTATTTAAGGATAGATTTATGTTTAAGGAATTGGATAATTCCACCCTTATATATCAATTTAATTACATCTGTACATTTATTTTTATTTGTTATAGAGAGTGCATTCAAAAAGAGTTCAGAAAGATGTATACTTTAAAACCAAGACAAATGTTGCTATTATTTCCTCTCGTGGAGAGCCTCTTCACAACGTTCATAGCCATACTATAAGGAGACGCATATGCTATGTATGAGAAAGGTAATCTGCATTTAATTTTTCATTATTTTAAATAATTTATTTATTATTACGGTTTTATTGTAGGCGAACATCTCACACTGCGTTCATTGCAAATCAATCTGATAAAATTCACGGAGTGCAGATATCTACTACATTGTGTCCTAAGACTTCCTCCCTATCACTGCTAATATAATCCTATTGAGATGGTATGGTAAGAATATAACCGTTACTGTGATAGTTGTATCAGTTCGATCCATCCTGTCACAAGCGAAGCTGTTTTAAATTCCTAAAAATCTTGTACAACTTTTAGATATTGCTATTTTATAAGAGAACTCTGTTTTAGATTACACCAGAAAAATAGAAAAATATGTTCATCACACAAATGCTACAATTAGCGAGGACTGGAAAAAGGATCAACTGATAGATGCTTTGGATATATTATCGGTCATTATTGACCTCAATTCTTGTGACTCAGATGATGATGATGAGTATTATTTTAGCGATCAGTAGGAAACAATATAGTTTAGTGTGCTCATAAGATAATATGACCTCTTTTGTAAAACATTGGTGCACTATGATACAAGGACTTAAAATTACAACATTCCTTTCTATCGATTGAGTGGTATGGTTTTTTAGTTTAAGGAATTGGATAATCCCATTATTTGAGTGAATTATTGTGTTTTTTCATGACGAGTTAAATTATAATGTTTTATTATCTTTTGTCTTGTCTGTCATTTGTGTCTCCCGATGACACTCATCATGTTGTGGCTGGGTGATCGATACATGCCAATACTATTTTAATATTGTATTATAGTACTCTGTTTTAACTGACTCTTTGTGCTATGTAAGGTGTTTTTTCCAATTTGTTTATCACTGGTGTTTATTGTAAGTTTGTGTAAAGAAAAATAAGATTTGAAATTGTTACAGTTAACTTATATATGCCATATCTTTACCGTTGCTGTATATGAATCACGTTATAGCTTACTTTTGGTTATATAAAATGTTTTGTTTTCCATTTCATAAACATTTGGGAGTTATTTGGAAATTAATTAGCATTGTTTTAGTTTTCTCTCATACTTGAATTTAATTTTATGGTGTCAATCTACTTTGTTTAAGTTATTTTATGTTAGTTTGGGTTATAACTGAGGTACAACAAATGTCCTATGTTAAAAATAACGTAAATAATATTAAAAATTTGAACTAAGGCCGTAATGGCGATATTTACAGCTACATAATAAGCAAAACCTGTACAAAAACGAAATAAACGTTTACGAACCTAAGCGTTTAAACCGTTGCACAACACAATTAAATTATAAACAAAACTTACTTACCTACATATAAAACTAAAGAAAAGGTACATGTCGATGGTTTAAAGCACAAATATTGTATGTCCAATTCAATAAACTTTTCAGGAAGCAAAAAAATAGATTTAATTTTGGTTTCTAGAAAAGTTCACAACATTCTAACAAATGTTATAGCATTTTTTAAGTGGGTCCTGCTATCAGTTATAAAACTGTATTTGCTGGCCGCATATTGTTATCAATGTTTTCACAAAAAATTTCAATTCGTGTGAAATTGCATGGACATACAATAATGTGAATGTCCTCCAGTGGACATACAATATAAGCGCTTAAAAAACGCAATGCTATGTTACTGCTCAATAAGTTTCATAAAAAATAATTCGTGTAAAATTCAATTAGCAATTACTTTATAATAAAAAACACATGGGTAACTAATATTATTAATAAAAAAAAGTAACTTCCTAGCTGATGTGGCCATTAAGGAGAATCTTCTTCAACTTCCTGATCAGTGTAACATGGAACAATGTTTTTGGTTCTCTTTGAGCTCGGTAAACCTTGAAAATAAGTTTTGATCATTGATATTAACCCCAGTTTTTCTTCCTATGCTCCGCGCCACTAAATTCAAACTTTTGCAAAAGCTTGTAAAAACCACTGATTCAAACTTCAGGCGCAATTTCGTTTAGTTTGATACCACACAACCCATATTGTGAAAAACAAATGATAATATTCATGGGAAATGGGGGAGGGGGTCGCTCTTTTACAAGATCAACCATCATTTTACCGCGTTTAAATATTATTGTATGTCATTATTACTGTCTGTACAGAAACTGAATAGAAGAGTGATCACACCATATAAACTTGTATAGACAAAAAGCACTTAAAACACGATGCTGTATCTAATATTTTCAACGAGAAACTGAAGTCTGAAGAAGCACCACAATTTTGCTATGAATAATATTGCAAGTCCATTCAAGTCAGAAACAGGTAACCGTCTGTCTAAACTGTATAGCGCACACTTGTATTAAGCCCGGGACATACAATACTAAAACACGTATTGGCTGTTTGAAAGGAGCACAATTCTCATATGTCCCGAAATACTATATCTGTGCTGAAATAAATTTTCAAAGCAAACAAATAGTATGTCCGGACATGCAATGATTGAGAGCCAGTTAAATGTTTTAAGAAAACTCAAATATTGTATATCCTGACCTACTACGTTTGTGCTTATGTAAATGTGTCACTGCGTTGTGTTATTGACATACTATATGTGTGCATAAACAGAACCGACGTACATGCGGTTTTACAATTATTAATAATGATCAATATCTCCGAAGGCCTTCACACTGGACATACAATATCTGCACACAATATAAATATGACCGTCTATGTTTGAACTATACATTTATCTCAAATATGGCAAAAAGTGGACATACAATATTTGTGCTTTAAACCATCGATGTTTGAGTTCTTTCAGTTTTATTTACTACAGATCACTGCTATAATGTAAAAAGATTAATTAAATGATAAAACAACAACAACCCTACTAACCGAAAAATAAAATTGCATTTACAGTCAAATTTAAATATATGACAAAGTTTACTGCAATGGTAAATTTGTGTTTTTATTAATTTATTTACTGCACTTTACAGATGCTTGTAAGTTGACAATCTTATGAGAAATAACAATAAATTGGTAAAGAAAAGGTCCAAATCACATTTCAGTTGTATATCTGATATTTAAAATGTCTTTGTGGTTTTTATATACTGTTCTATCGGCCAAGTTTGTTTCACAGTACATTGGTTTTGAATTGGGTTGTATGTTTCTTGAATTAACCTTATATCAATATCGCATGCATATAGTAGTTTCTCATAGCAAAGATTCCACTGATTCTAAATTTCACAGGTTTTAGATATGTTTGCCTTCCCATAAGATAACAAGACTCCTGTATATCTAAGAATTTCTGCTGGAAATTTTCACTAGAACACTAGAGTATTTCCGTTTGTATTTGTAATTTAAGTTCCTATTGCAAACCTCACATTTTTTTCATCACCTAAAATAAAATATTCATATTGGAGACCAAATATTATCTTACCAGAGTGAAAGACGCATATTTATCGGTTAGACGGTAAGTTTCTTTAAATTGAATCTGAATCTATGAATCACGAGTATGGCATGTTATTTGTTATTGTTTTGGTTTTGAATTCAGCGTCCCATCTAACCTCACTTTCGAGCCGTCCGTTTTACCGATACTAAATGGACCATGCGCGAATCGTATGGCTCCTCGCAAGATTTGTGAATCAATTTAGGACATGTTTCAAAACTGATATGCCGTCACGATTTAAAGGCGCCCGAGGCCAGAGTTTAGAGTATTGTTCAGTCGTGTGGTCTCAAAGTTATGCTTGTCACATCAATAGACTCGAAAAAGTTCAAAACAAATTTGTCAAATACCTTTTATACAAACATCACTTTCCGTATCAAAATGCGCCCTATGCGACAAGACTTTTGCTCTGCGGTTTTCAGAGCTTGGAGACTCGGCGAAGGAACGCACATGTGTTGTTTCTGTATAAATTAGTGAATGGGTACATAAATTGTAGCAGTCTGTTGAATTTAATATTATTTTCAATTCCTGGTCTAAACACAAGACAAATACAATTATTTCACGAAAGGTATCACAGCACAAACTACGGCTTAAATACTTTTGCACACCGTTTAATGTACACCTTAAAGTTAAAGGCCATCTTAAACTTTAAAATCTAAAATTTAAGTAATTTGTTTTGTTTTGATTTCAATGTTAGGTATATGTAATATGTAGGATTTGTAAATTTTGTACCATTTAGAAATATTTTTTTCTGTAGTGTACTGGCTGAATAAAATAAATAAATAAAATAAAAAATAAAAATAAATAAATTAATATTTTCTATATTACTTTCATTATAAGCTGAAGCAAAAAAACTCGCAAAAACACCAGAAATTGTCTCACCCGCTGTAAACTCGTCATCATCCAAATGCATCATGTAGGGTATATTTCCTTTTTTATTTTTTACATACTGCCAGAATGAATGCCCTAGGATCTTGATTTATATTTTGTTCTATGGTATTTATATACGAATTGTATGCTACTATAATATCCTGTTTTATTTTTGCCCGTAGTTCAGTGAATTGGAGTCTTGTTTGTGGATTCTTTGTTTTATGAAACTTTAATCTTAATTTATCTTTAAGCTTAATAGCTTTAATAATTTGTTTATCGAACCAAGCAGGATATTGCTTAGCCTTTTTAGTTGTGGAACACAAATATCAAGGATTTCATAAATTATGACATAAAAGTATTTGACCGCAATATTTACATCAAAATTTGAGCCATAGCTTCATAACTTCTTCAAAGATTCTTAAAGTTAAAGTTCTGAGTAGTGTTTCTATTTATATACCTATATTTAAGTTATAATAAAATAATATCCTTTATTGCTAACATCAAATCAAATCAAATCAAAATTTATTCATGCCATTGTCATAAAATGCAACTTACATAAGTCAATATAATTATAAAATTTAGGTATATCGACTTCACAAAGAACAGTCAATCGACCAAAAACATTAAAAGTAAAATACTTTAAAATATACTTAGATTTAAGCAACATAAACACATAGATTAAAAACAGTAATTTCATGTACACACTAGACATTAAAATCAAACTGACGAAATTCCTCCAAGGAATAAAAACAATTTCTAATTAAAATCTGCTTAACGGTTTTTTAAAAGTTAAAAGTGACAAGTCTCTAATCCCAGCTGGAAGTCTGTTAAAAAAAACTTAATTGCCGAATAGCCCGGGCCATCGTGACACCTCCCCAGACGTCAATAGATAGGCACCAAAGCATCCCTGCCCCTCGTTTCATACTCATGCACACTTCGGTGCATTACAAAGACATCAGGATTTTCCTAACATAGAGCAGATTCTCTAGAATGTAAACAGAAGAAACGGTCTTAATTAATTTGGATATGCTTAACTCTTGTCTTGAGAATGTTTGTTTTGAAGATGTATATGTGGCTGGCGGCAGTGTGGACCAAGCGTATGATGGGTTTCTGAACGCTTTGATTTGGTCTGTTGAATGCAATTGTCCTTTAAAATCTTTTACTAATAAATCTAAAATCCTACATAATTGGATTAATCCTAGAATTATTGAAATGGATTAATCCTAGAATTATTGAAATGAGCAAAAAATTAAAAAACCAACCAAAAACACGAATAATGTTGTTTTACAAGATAGATACAAAGAAGAAAAGAGGCAATACAAAAAAAGAATTAACGAAACTAAAAAATCATATCATAGCAATCTAATTAATAATAGTACAAATAGGGCCAAAACAACCTGGCAGTTACTGAACAGGAGTATAGGTAGGGTAAGGTGTTCGGAAACCATTAGCATGCATCCAACGGACAACTCTAGTTTGGTTATTGAGGACCCTCGAGTTGTCTCTAATATTTTTGCCAAGTATTATGCGGAAATAACAGATAAAAGCTTACAGCAGAAATTTGGCAACAATAGATCTACTGAATACACTTTGCTGTCCAATCCAGTTAACTGTAGTATGTATCTGTTTTATACCAATAAAGAAGAGGTACTGTCTGTAATAAATGGCCTTAAAAATAAAAATTCATTGATTGCATAAGTGTAAAAATAATTAAACATGTTAAAAAAATCTATTTTGGATTTTCTGGTGTATTTAATAAATTTAATGTTTGATAAGGGGATTTTTCCTAGCAGTCTAAAAAAAGCTGTCGTTATACCGATATATAAAAAAGACGATAAACATTCTGTCAATAATTACCGACCAGTATTTTTACTGTGTGTGTTTTCTAAAATAATTGGGAGAATCCTATATGAAAGAATAGTAACTTTTTGAATAAATATAACCTAATAAGCCAGCACCAGCATGGTTTTAGGGCGGGACGATCGACTGAGAGTGCGGCGGCGGAGTTCATGGAAAAAGTGTATTATAGACTTGATAATGGAGACTTTGTCGCCGGGCTCTTTTTTGATCTCTCTTGGGCATTTGACTGCTTGGAGAGGAGCTTTCTTTTGGCTAAATTGCAGACAGTGGGTCTTAGGGGCCCCATTCTGGATCTATTGGCGTCCTATCTAACGGACAGAAATTTTTCTGTTAGGATTGGAGGAGAGATATCCGAGGAGCGGGCTTTGGAGAGTGGAGTTCCCCAGGGCTCAGTACTGGGACCACTGTTGTTTCTTGTTTTCATAAACGATTTACCAGAGAATTTTAGGGAATTTATTGTTATGTTTGCTGATGATTCGTCCTTGGTGGTGTCAGGGCATTCCCCTGGGGACTTAGCCACTAAAGTAAGAAATGTTGTTAACCAATTTGATAATTGGTTCAAATTAAATAATTTAATAGTGGTTCTTGATAAAACTGTATATATTAATTTTAAATCAAAGTGGGCTAGGGATACTGTGGATGTGGGCTCACTTGTTCCGGCGGTTTCTAAAAAGTTCTTGGGCATTTATGTGGATCAACATTTGTCTTGGAATGTCCACTTGGATTATGTTTGTAAAAAAGTGAATAGTGGAATAGTTGCAATATCGCAGCTTAGGCAACACTATAATCAAAGAACTTTAATAGATGTTTACTATTCCCTAATATACTGTCACCTGTCATACAATGTTATTCTATGGGGTAAGTGTTCCGGGAGCCAACGCATGTTTATAACTCAAAAAAGGGCAATTCGGCTAATTTTTAATCTTTTTAATAGAGAGAGCTGTAGACAGATCTTTATTAGTAAGGGACTGTTGACGTTTCCTTGTATTTATATTTACAAAACCTTATTATATATTAGAAATAACTTAAATAAGTGTACTCGTAACTGTGATCAACACAATTATAATACACGGAATGCAAGCATGTTCTCAACAGATAAGCATGTATCGGCTCTATATGAATGTTCCCCAATATATCTTGGAAAGAAATTGTATAATAAATTACCTGTTTGTTTTAAACAATTGAACTATAATAAGTTTAAGCTAAAAATTAAAAAACTTCTAATCAATAAATGTTATTATACTGTGAGCGAATACCTTAATGATAGGGATCTTCACAATGCTGCCACATGCCACATTGAATTGATGTTTGTTTTGTCCAACAACTGTTTTTTACCTAAATGTTTTCTTTTCAGTTTAAATAACTGTAGTGAGTTAGTTATATCTATTTTTTAGTGTGTTTTTATTTTTTCTACAACTATGTTGACGTGTACATCCATATTTTTATGGCCTAAGTACTAATAAAAATTTTGAATTTTGAATTTTTTTGAATAATTTTTTAATTAAGATCTCAAACCTATTCTCGGACATATTGTTATACTGTACCGGCAGTCTGTTATACAGAGATGGCGCGTAGTAATTGACAGAGAATCGTGTCCTCTCCAGACGCAGACGTGGCCTAATGCCACCACCCCGCCATGTTGGATATTGGTGGAAAAAATGATTTAGGTGTTGATTTTTGTAACAAAACAAAAGACACTCATAAATATATCTACAAGGCAAGGTTAATATACCCAGAACAACAAATGCTTGTCCAACATCGTCCCTGTATCCCAGTCTTGCCACAATACGCACAACTCTCCTATGGAGTGCAAATATACGATTTGCTTGGCTATAATGGCCCCACGCCAGAATAGCATACACACCCACTGACTAGAATACCGCATGAAAAGTGCAGCAACGAGGCCAGTGGAAGCATTCGCGCCAGGCTCTTTGATAAAAAGATACTCTTCAAGAGGCGTTGTGCCAAGTAATCCACATGAGCCTCAAATCTTAGTGTTGGATCCATGAAGAAACCTCCCCCCCTCCCCCCAGACCCCTCTGGCTCCAATTCACGCGAGCTGAAACATACGCTCACGGTCTTTTCAACATTCAGGGTGGTCAGCCTACCACTGAAACCACTCTCTCAGGTCTTCCAAACTAGACGCCACCCTTTCATTCAGTACATCAATGTCCCTATCTGTCTCCATCAGCAAAGAGAAAAACTGTTGAATGGGACAAGCTTTGCTTATATCGTTAATATATATTAGAAATAGCAGTGACCCTAGGATTGACCCCTGTGGCACACCGTGTCTAACTTCTGCCCAAGCATTTGAAGGTCTGCCATTATATAGAGCCTTTTGCTTTCGGTTTTTCAAATCGGTACTCAACAAACTGACACTACTCCGGTCCAGTCCATAATGCTCGAGCTTGGCCACCAATATATTGTGGGACACACAGTCAAACGCCCTTGATAGGTCACAGAATGTAGCATTAACATGTCTACATCCTTCAAAGGCGTCGACTATGTACTCCAGAAGCTCCAGCACGGCATCTGTGGTAGAACGGCCAGTTCTGAAGCCAAATTTGCTTGCAGAAAAAAGACCATTAGCCTCAAAGTGGTCATAAAGCTTACTTTTCAGAATATACTCAAAGATCTTTGCGAATACAGGAATTAATGAGATAGGGCGGTAATTATTAATAATGGTCTTCTCACCCTTCTCATATACCGGAATTACTTTTGCTAACTTCAGGCAGTCGGGAAAAATACCATCCTGGATACAGGAGTTCATCAATTTTGTGAGTGGAACAATAAAAACATCTTTCAGCGATTGAATTAATGGAACATTTAATTCATAAATATCTGTGCTTGATTTACATTTTAGTGCATTTATAGCATCCCGGCACTGAATAGGGTTTTATCAGCTATACCTGCAAAAAATATATTAAAATCTTCAGCTGTTAAAGACTTATCTATTAAATGCTTCTTACTTGTTCCCCTCACAGAATTTACAATCTCCCAGGAAGTTTTATTGACATTGTCTGATGTTAAAATATAGTTATTATAGGCATTTCTTTTACTGGTTTGAATAGAGTGGCTATAGGTAGTTTTAAAAAAAATATATTTTAATTTTTAAAATTTTCAGAGGGTCAATTTACATATAATTCATTTAGGAATTCAAGAGTATCTCTCATATTTTCAAGATCTTCATTAAACCATTTTATGTTACTAACACGGTTTCCTCTTTTACTCTGTGTCAGCGACATACGCTCATTCATGGCAGTTACAAAAACATTCACAAATCTCTCAAACCTTTCATCAATGCTTACTTCACCAGAGGTTATCTGATCCCAGTTTCTTTCCTCGATCTTCCGGTACATATCAAAAATACCTGTTCTAGTAAATCGCCGATGCATACAGTATCCAGGCACGGGGTCCTCGAGCCCTATTCTAACTGAGATATCAACTGCTCGATGATCTGATAAAAAAAAAGGGTCAAAGACCTTAGTGCAAAAGTCTAGCTCATCCTGAAAATTAATTAATATGTTATCAATACAATTTACTGAATTTGTCCTAGACATGGTTAACGGATGGTTTTAGTAATGCTGAACTGTTGGATAATAGATACATACAACATAGTCAGATTAGATAGAGGTAATGAAACAAAAAAACAAGAGGAGGCGGCTTACTCATAGCAGCTAATAAAAGAATTACAATGGAAAAAAAGACTTTAACTGTGATAGCGAGATAGTAGGATTGAAGTTTAAAAAAAATATTTTGTATGTCGTATGTGTTTACGCTCCTCCTAAAACTAAAAATGATTGCTATACAAAGTTTTTTGAATATATGGAGGAAGTAGTATTCGAAAAGGATCAAATTTTAATTTGAGATTTTAATATTCCTAGTTTTGTATCAAATGGCTGTGACAGGAGTCTGCTTAAGAGCCCAATTTCTTAATATCTGTAATCTTAACCAGTGTAATACCATAATGAATTATATGAGTAGGAAATTAGATTTAGTCTTAAGTAACATGAATATATTTAATTTTAGCAGATGTGACCAACCTCTGGTAAGTGAAGATCTATATCATCCAGCTTTAAATTTTACAATTAAAATAATTGGCAAGCCTATGTACGTTTATGATTATGCTAAGGATGACTTTGTACTACTGTATAACCTTATTAAAGCCACCAGCTGGGCCGATTTGAAGAAAGCTGGTGATGTGGATTGTGCTTTGGATATTTTTTATAACAAAATTTTTTTATATATTGATGGGCAGTACCGAGGGGTAAACCGCATCTGAAAATTTGTACACCATATTTCCATTTTTCATAATATTTCCACATATTTCCACATGAATTCCACATATTTCCACATGAATTCCATATATTTCCACATGAATTCCACATATTTCCATACATTTCCACTAATTTCCACTTTATTTCCACTTTTTCATTATTTATATGATGATTTACATTAACAAATAATACCTGGTGAAAAGTAAATCCGAGGTTAAAACAAACACATTTGCCAGACAATATTGATTTATAAAAATAGCGTAAAACGCAACATGTATGTAGGTATAACTTATACCTATAAAATAACTATAAAATAATTTAGCGGGTGTTGGACTAATGAATCAAACTTCTTTATTTTTTAATTTACCG
>MU183020.1:29451-44181 GCA_016904865.1 Pissodes strobi | reverse complement strand
ATTATATTTAGTCTTAAAAAGAACAAGCATTCAAAAAGCCAAAACACCAAACTTTAGTGAACATTGCATATGTATTACCATCATTACATATTATGTAATGATGGGCGATTATGAGATATACTAATGAAATAATTCGATTATGAAGATCTCTCGAGATCTCTCGGTAACGGTTAAGAGCTGACTACTAATTAGTAATACTAATTTGAAACAAAATCGATATACGAATTATTCGATGACTCGTATATTCATTTCTCGGGTCCGTATCTCATGTTTCGGTTGTCGGTCTCTGTCGCCGAAGAGGAGAGGAAGAGAGATGACATATTTATATTATTCGGAATTTTCGGTGGATGCGTGGATGACGTACAGCCATTGGCATTATTGGCAACTGGAAGCCAGTGGTGTGGTGGCGCTTTTCTTAAATAAAGAAAAACACAAATAATTAAAACCTATGACTAATTTGTGCTCTACGCATATGTCATTCTCTCGAAAGGTAAATACAATTAAAATTCTGTGTTTTCATTGGTCGAACATAAGCATATAGCATAAGAAGCTAAAAGTTGGTGAACTTCTTATGTCAAGATTATGTTGTGTCTTATGATATGTCGATCCATAAATGGCCTGACTTAAATTTGAATGTTTAACTTCTTATGCTATGCATATGTTATGTCAATCTATAAATTCAGCTTTATACTTTTTGTGCTCAACGCCATCTGCATGCCGTTTTAAATCCCCCAGACCTCCATGCATAAATGAAAACGACTTTTTACATAAGTTGCACCTAGCTTTTTCATTATCTTCTTTAAGCCAAGAAAACATATTTTTCCCATTCTTTCCTATATATTTAATCGTTTGGCTTTTTTTGGTGGTGTTGTTGGATCATCCATATTTACAAAATACTAAAACTAAAGCATTATCAAAATATATTGCACTGACTTTTTAATTCCAAACAAACTTACTTCCTAACTGCAAAAATTTTTTAAAACAAATATATAACGCCCAAAAACTCTTGACAACTGGAAATATAAAAACTTATCGGTTGTGGTATCACACTCCCACTCGAACTAGGTAGATGTAAATTTTATCATATAATACAAATAAAAATCGGGGTATAATCACTCAGCCGGTAGTCAGCCCGCCCGCGCTGTTCGATAAATCCCGAAAAGCGATCTGAACGCTGGGGCCAACGTTGAAGCCAACATTCGCATATTCGTCATCATTCGCAAATTGAAGGCATTCACTCGACGTGCCAGCGTTGGCGAATATTGGCAATGTGTGAAAAATAGCGAACTACACGCAACATTGAACAAAATGGATCGCGATTAAACTGAAGTCATCATTGTTGTTATTATCCAAAACTGCACTACTAGTTAAAAAAAAAACCACCTAAGAAGTGCAGATGGTGGGTCAAATATTAGCTGGAGTAGGTAAGTGTAAGGTGTGCTTTATAACGATAAAATCAACCACCAAGACACATTATGATTAATGATATTTACCACAATTTCCGTCAAACAGAGCAATTAAAATATCCCACTGCACGGTTCTGGTTAAGATAATGTCTTAATAATGTTTTTTTTTTTCGAAAAATTTTGATATCAATCGATTCGTTTTTTTATTTTCTTTCCACAAAAGTGAGGATCATTGAGATATTTTCACCTTTTTTTCGTAAAAAATTGATATTAAATATTCGTAATGTCGGTGCAATAAGCCATACTTTTATGTCAGAAGTGACGTTTTTAAAGACAATTTAAGCATCAAGTAGTATTTTTCCACTGTCAAATTTGACAAAAAACAACATTTTTTAATAAATGCAACTACCATTCAGTTTGTGAATATTTTTATATGCAAATTACTAAAAACTTTAAATTATTACAACTTACATGGGGTCTGGTTGAAAAGATAATAATTTATAGTTGTTCGCCTTGCAAATTTTCTTTTATTCTCAAGAGGGTGTCTAGAGTAGTTTAAGCGATTCTGGTTGAGATAATGCCAAGAAAATTTGAGGAACCACCATATTTGAGTCTCCAAAGTTCAAGTTTTAAGTTTAAACTTGTGTAAAATCACTAAAACACCTTACTACTTGCGCAGGTGAAAATCAAAATCAAACCTGAAGCAAGCAAATTTAGCAAATTTAAAATTTTTAAAACGTGAAATGATACTTGACACACTGGCACGGAGGTCTCGGTCAAGGTTGCCAAACGTTGCACATTTCTCATATTGAAAATAAGACAAAGTGATCGCCCTTTTACTCGACTTGTAGCCAATCCAAAGTAAGCCAAATAAGCGCGCTACATTTCATGCGTTGGCCTCCGCACACTCCGGGAGTAAAACGAACAGAAACTAACTCAAATTAATGTAATGAAATCTGTTTTATTACATAATTTTTTTTTTACTTAGTTTCGGTTGGTCGCTGTGTTTGCTATTCGAGCGAGAGAAGTTAGTAATAACTCAAACTAACCCAAACTACTTTCGACTTATTATGAACTACACTCCGAGCTACCTATGACCATTGTTTATATAAATATAAACAATGTTACGACCTACTCCGAGCTACCTACGATCTACGCCAAGCTACTCTGAGCTACTTACGACCTGCTCCTAGCTACTTCGAGCAATTCCGCGCTACTTACCAACTACTCCGAGCCACTCCGCGCTACCTACGACCTACTCCAACCTAGTCTCAGCTATCTACACCCTACTCCAAACTGGTCTGAGTTACTTATGGCCTATTCCAAGCTAGTCTGAGTCACTCCGCGCTATTGACGACCTACTCCAAGCCAGTCCGCGCTACCTACGACCTACTCCACCCTACTCTCAGCTATCCACACCCTACTCGAAACTAGTCTGAGCTACTTATGACCTACTCCGAGCCACTCCGTGGTACCTACAACCTACTTCAAGCTAGTCTGAATCACTCCGCGCAACTTAAGACCTACTCCAAGCTAGTCCGAGCTATCCACAAACTACTCTGTGCTACTTATGACCTGATCCAAGCTGCTCCGAGCCACTCCACGTTACGTACGACCTACTCCAAGCTACTTACCACCTACTCCAAGCTACTCCGCATTACTTACGACCTACTCCAAGCTATTCCGTGTTACCTACGACATAGTCCGAACTACTCCGAGTTAGTTTGGGTTAGTTTCGTCCCGGTTTAGGCACTACGCACTTGCATGAAGAATGGTTTGCGCGAAGCGCAAGCCATTCTTCATGCAAACCTAGGAGAAACAATTTCGGTTAGCTTGGGCTAGTTTGGGTTAGTTTCGTCTCGTTTAAGGCACTACGCACTTGCATGAGAAACAATTCCGGTTAGCTTAGGTTAACTTGGGTTAGTTTGGGTTAGCTTGGGTTCCCCCCGAAGTTGTTTCCGGTTTGTCGTACCGGCGGGCCTTGCGTGCTTTGACGAACCCCTAGGCTATGCCGGCGGTAGCCTGGCTACTGGTAGGATCACCCATGCCGTACAGGCTAGGGGGAAAAAGCCAGACTAAGAGAAACACCACCAAGGTAGCGTTTGACCCGGAGCGGGCGGCTACAAAGGGCGAACATGGCTCGAAGCCGAGGTGAAGGCAACCTGTCTAGGGGCGGGTACCCCGAAACAAAAACCCATATAAAGCAAAAATGGAGGATACAACAAAAAATATTTTACCCCAGGCGGGTACCGGCGACGCCGGGAAATCCCGCTCCTCGAAAGGGGGCTGCCCCATGGATTCTGGGGGGGACAATCACCCATTTTTGGAGGTTATGTACTGTTGTTTGTTTATATTTTTCTCCGATTTATTTTACCTAAAAGTATTGTAAAGTGTGCCTTTTAAAATCTGTGTCTTATGTGATCCTGTTCTACAGAGTCTGTTGTGCAGGTGAGAGTGTTTGTGATAGCCTACCTTCTTTATTTTGTAAATTACACTGCATACAAAATACCACTGGCCACATAAACCCACGTGTCACCTAGTTTTGTTTTTGTTTACGTTCGGTTTGACCACGAACGATATAGTTCCAACTGGACTGCCAATCTCTCTCTCTCTCTTTGGATTGTTGGCCCATCTAGCAGGATTGTTGAAATAAGGATTCCCAATTTAAAAATATGTCGAACTGCTTTAAGTGTAATCAGGAATGTGTTCTCAAGGAAGATAAGTCACAAGTATTTGGATTTCCGTGCGACATTTACCAGAGGGTAATATGTTCAAGCTGTAGCAGAGTTAGCGCTTCTGAAGTCCGTGTTTTGGTTCTGAAAGCCAGGTCGCTTCTACACGTCTGTCCTGACTGCATTTACTCTACCTTTAGGAATGCTGCCGATACTACACTTGATACTAACCAGTCCGACCTCATGGAGTATCTAAAAACTAACTTTGGACAGAACATTAGGTTTAACGTGGAAGCTTTTGAGGTTAAGTTCGGTGAATACAAGACATTTAAAGTTATGGCTCCTAAAGATCTGGAGGAATCATTGCTGCAACCCCAAAACTGGCCACAAGGTATAGCTGTGAAAAAATTTACCTTTTTTGGAGCCCATAACCAAAGATCCGGAATTAATGCCTTCAACTCCAGAAAATACTTTCCGCGGGGAGGAGGAGGCAATTAGACGCATGGAGGACGTAAGGATTGTCAACTTAAATGCTAGGAGCATCCGACTTAAGTCTGCAGAGATGGAACTTTTTTTGCAATCTAAGAGCTTTCCGGAAATACTGTGTATCTCAGAAACATGGCTGACAGATGATGAAGTGAACTATTTTAGACTTAATAACTACAATATAGCATCATACTTTTGCAGAGATGCGCATGCTGGTGGGATTGCTGTTTTCATAAGAACTGGCTTTAGTAGTAGTTATAAAAGTTATGGAAATAAAAACTTGTCACTACCAAATCACTTCGAATGTACTGCGGCATTAGTAAAAACTAAAAACAATGTAAATATTTTAGCTTGTTGCCTGTATCGTCCTCCAAATTGCGATTTTTTTAACTTTTAATGTTTGTATTGAGAAATTGCTGAAGTATTTATGTAAACCTATTTAATGTTTTTCTGTGGTGATTTTAATTATGATTTTAAATGTGAATGTAAAAAGGCAAGGTACACTCTTAATGCTTTTAACGCGTATGGTCTGGAACAAGGATTCTTTGAATACTCTAGAATTCAGGGCCCCTCCTGCACCTTAATTGATAATGTGTTTACTAATGCTTCTCTCTCAAGCACAGAAACCTTGGATGTAACTTTTTCAGATCAAAGAGCACAGACTCTTGGTGTTGACCTGAATATTCAACTAAAAAGGAGTTCTGTGGTATGCTCCTCTGTGTTCTCAAGATCATTTTCTAGTGAAAATATCAATTACTTGAACTTTTTACTGTCCAAGGAAGATTGCTTTTCTGCTCTGGAGATTCTTGATTTTGAAGATAAATTTACGTATTTTTTTGATACTTTCCAGAGTCTGTTCAACATGAGTTTTCCCTATATAACTAAGCGCAAAAATAGTCAAAAAAAGCCAAATTTATGGGTGACTCCCGCAATTGTTAATGAGGGTGAACAGTTACGGCTTCTTCTTTCCCAAATCAGATGTGGTAATTGTGTTGAACTCTTAACTTCTTACAGAGCCAGAGTCAAGAACCACAGGAGGAATATTGCTGCTGCAAGGAAGAGGTATAATTCTGAAAAAATATCAACTTCCACCAATATAACCCGAACTTCATGGAACGTGATTAGGTCAACTTCAAACTTCTCGCATCATAAATCAAAAAGGGTTCCAGAGTCAATTTCTGTTGGTGGTCATGAAGTCGCTGGTCCACAGAATGTTGCAAATTCATTTAATAAATTTTTATTGACTCGGTATCGATGCACACAGAGAACTTTAAGGTTCCAATTACCATTGAGATGCCATGCACCAGTTTTCCATCAATTTTCTTACTTCCTCTTAATCAGCATGAAACTCTAGAAATTATTAAATCTGCATCAATGAAGAGGTCTTGTGGCGCAGATGAGATCCCCTGTAATTTGTTGCGTGAGTGTTCCACCGGAATTCTCTCTGTGTTGACTCATCTCATAAATGTATCGTTCCAATTTGGCTACTTTCCAAAAGAACTCAGAACTGCTATTGTTGTACCTCTTCTCAAGAAAGGTGACATATTACTTGTTGAGAATTACAGGCCTGTTGCCCTACTGTCTGTGTTTTCGAAGATTTTTGAAAAAGCTTATAAAGAAAGACTTGCCAACTTTCTAGATGCGGTTAATGTACTGTCGTGTCATCAGTTTGGATTTCGCGCGGGACTCTCCATATCGGATGCCATAATGTCCTTCTATGCCACAATTTTAAAATATTTTGAATTAAAATTGAAATCTGTGGGTATATTTTTTGATTTCACTAGGGCGTTCGATACTATTAACCACACCTTGCTTTTGAACAAACTTTTTCATTATGGAATAAGAGGCCCAGCTCTTGAATGGATTAAGACATACGTGTCGGATAGGACACAGGTTGTCAGACTTAAAGTTGAAGATGGAATATCTCTGTCTGATTGGTTGTCAGTTGTAACTGGGGTTCCCCAGGGCAGTGTTCTTGGCCCAGTACTCTTTTTTCTGTTTATAAATGGTATGCCTTTCCTGGTTGATGACTGTTATTTGTCTCTTTTTGCTGACGATACCGATACATCAGCTATTGTTGCTGGAAATGACTATCAAGAGCTTCATTTGCGGGCTAGCAAGTGTATACAAGATATCGCAGGATGGTGCCAGAGAAATGGTCTTTGCCTAAATAGCTCAAAAACAAACTTTATGGTTTTTACTCCAATTCGTGCCATTCAAGATAGGAGTTTATTGCTGAGAGAGGGTTTAACTAATCTTATTCAGCAGGATTCCGCTAAATTTTTGGGAATCATGGTTGATAGACATTTATCTTGGGATGACCTGGTTGAGTCAGTATGCAGAAAGATATCACAGAGCAACTATGCTATTCTGCAACTGAGGGATTTCGTAGATGGCTTTACTCTTAAACCTTTTTACTATGCAGCAGTGCATTCTGCTTTAGCCTATGGCTTGTATATATGGGGAAACTCCTCCAGTATAGAAAGGGTGTTAATCTGTCAAAAGAGAATTCTTCGAACTATGTTTAGACTACCGTTTAGAGAATCTTGTCGTCAGATCTTTAAAATGCAAAGAATCCCAACAGTGATAAATGTTTATATCCTTCAATGTGCATGTCAAGTGTTTAAAAATCCTGATACCTATAAAAAGGTTGGAGATGTAAATTTATATAATACACGTAATGCTAACAAATTCTTTATTCCTATGACTCGGTTATCTCAGGTGCAGGATGGTCCGGTGATTGTATCTTTAAAAATATTTAATCATCTTCCAGAACGTATTAAGGGTGAAAAAACCCACTCACGTTCTAAGAGCTCTTTAAAAACCATACTAGCTGACCTTCCCTTTTATTCTTTGACTGAGTTTTTTTGAACATAATTTTACTTAGATATAGGATTTTTTTTAATGATATTTTGGGTTTTTTTTTTCGTATTTGACAATTCCGATGCATATTTATATTTATGTCTATGGAAATAAACTATTTGTATTTGTATTTACGCCTGACAAGTCTAAGGGGACAGGTAAGGAGACAGATCCGTTTGCTAGAAGAAGTTCAATTAACAGAACGCCGCCAAGGCCAAGATCATTTAGCGAACACACGATAGATCTGACTACGTCGGACCCAACATGGAAGGACGCCATTAAAGGCAAAAATGTAACAACTAGACAGTAGACTTTACTAAGAAAAGGAAACTTTTGGACACCTCACTCCAAAAGAGCGAAGAGGATATGGTGCATAAGAAAAGAGAGCCCAGAGTTCTCTAAGCTGAGGGAGTCGCTAGACATGATCATAAAACTGGAGGAGGACCTAGAAGGTAGAATAGAACAAAACACCAAAAGGGAGATCAAGGAGATGTCTAGGAAACTGAAGAGATACATAGGCATTTAAAAAAAGCCATATATCGTAGATTGGCTAGATCAACACAGATTCGAAAAGGAAAAAATAAGGGAGCTCACAATGGAAACAGACGTACAAACAAGCCCCAAGAAGGCAGAAGCTCACGCCCTAGAAGAACGACAAAGGTCAGGCCTAAGTAAGGGCATGTCGACACAGACCTTCCAGGCAAAAGAGAAGCAGGAAAAAGAAAATAAGGTGGACCCCAACTCCCCAGATGGACGAGTATGTCCAACATGTAGGCGAGCACAAGATGAAACACACACCCAGAAATCTGAAGACGAACAAATAATCACTAACCCAAGACCCCCTAATGAAGGATGCGTCATCACAGACGGAAAACGTCCCAAACTCCAAGGAACAAGAAGTAAATTCCCTATATGGAATACGAACATTGGAAGACTTTACAAATTTAGAAAAGCGTACATGGACCAAAGAAGTCTATCAAAAAACAGACATAAAAGTAGGGAACCCGCTGGAGACAAAATCCTGCGTGGTAAAAGTCGTGCTAGTAGAGCCAACAGATGTTGAGATGGGAGAAAGCATACAGCTTCTCTTCAAGAAAAAATACCCAGAAATCTTGGAGATTCAAGATGACTTCGGCGTTATGGAGCAAACAATAAAAATAAGAGGATTCGAACAGATAAGTGGGCAAAAGATTATTAAAATCCTACAGGATACATCCGACGTGAAACTATGGGAGTCCTTGGAAAAACTCAGGGAAGAAACTAGAAGTGATGACTGGGTGGCACTTCACCACGTTAAACGTATTAGCCTGGACAAACTAAGAAAAATGATAGAAATAATTTTCCAAGAATCAAATACAAACGTCGTTATATACACAACACTGGCCAACCAGATGACACAACGCACGAAAGCAACCCAAATAAAAACAACAACCCAACCCAAAAAGGGAAAGATCGACATATGCCCTAATTGTAGACCAAAAAGCGGACGACTTCAAGAAGATGGTAGAAAACGTCAAAGAGAGAGTTAGAAATATAAAGGAAAACAAAATTTTCAAGGAAATGCGGCAAACAAAAGACGGAAAACTAATCATAACAACGGACAAAGACGATGTAGCGATCAAGATACTGAGAGAAAAAATAAAGGAGTCATATAAAGAGGCGGACGTAAGGATAATGGGACCGGAGGCAAAGATACATAACGAGGCGATGTACATTAGAGGCATAGACGCAGTAACAACAAAGGATGATATAGTCAAGGCGCTACGACATGAGCTAAAGATGGAAGAAGTGGACTTCCATCTAAGTGATCTAAGACCAAATCGCAATAATACTCAAGGAATAACGATAATGGTACCCAAGCGAATGGCGGAATAAATACTGGCCAAACACTCGGAACTGCGAATAGGATTAGTGAGGTGTAGACTAGAAAGAAGGTTCAATATGGAAAAATGCTACAAGTGCTGAAACTACGATCACGTCACGAAAGATTGTTCAGGTCCGGACAGGAGTAAGTTATGCTATAAGTGTGGAGAGGAAGGCCACGCAGCAAGTGCATGCCAAAATAATGAAAGATGCCCAATTTCCCAAACAAACGACCATAGGGCAGGCACAGGAAAATGTGAGACGTTTAATAATAATAATAAATAAATCTATATTTCAGAATTATGTGTATGGTTACATAAAATGAAATAGTGTCAATAACAAAATGTTCAAACTTATCTGCGATTTACATAGTCAAAATATTCCTTAACACTATAAGGTTCAATTCCTACTAAATACCTAAATAACGCTCTTTTAAGAGTTTCAGGCTAGATACACTCTTGATATCATATGGCAAGCTATTGTACATTTTAATACAGGCCTAATATCCTCCATTTTCGGACATTTTTAGCCTATGCCTAGGATAAACATAATTCAGCGTTCTGGTACTATACGCTCCCCGTGGCTGACTATCACTAAATAAATCTCCATTTTTAAAAAGGAATAGTACACATTCCTGGATGTAAACTGCCGTGACCGTCAGTAGCAATTTTTTTAAATTTACCTCTACATGACTCCCTTATAGGTAACTCTAAAATTAATCTTAACGCTCTTTTCTGGCATATAAAAAGCTTCTCAATGTCTCTACAGTTTCCATACACAACTATGCCATACCTTATATGAGATTCAAAATTTGCATAGTATACCATCTTTTTAGTCTTAAAATCTACATATTTACACAAAACTCGCAAACTGTAACATACCTTATTAAGTTTAGATAATACATGTTCAACGTGTTTATCATAGCACAAGTTGTTATCTATTATTAAGCCCAGGAATTTTGTACTACATTCTAACTTAGTATCTACATCATTTATACAAATTGTAAACGCATAATTTTTAGCAACACGTTTTACTTCGCCAATATTATACAGCCACTAATATTTCCGCCTTACACCTTAAAGCTACGCCAGTATAGTCATCATAATTACATAACGCCATGAGTCGACTCTGCTATTAATACAATAACTATCTCTACGCCTTATTTCTAATCTACATATATACTCCGTATTATATAACACCATAACAAGATTCTACTACTGCGCCATTCGCCTTCCAGGGTTGTCACGTCCTCGCCTATTTATGCTTGTTACAAATTGTTTCTGGTTCCTTAATTTTAGATGTTTGTCTTAAACATCAATACACTTGTCTTAAGGTTATTTAGAATTAGTCTATTTCTAGCAAACCACTCATATGCATATGACAATGTAACTTTTGTTTTTTCAATCAGAGTAGGTAAACATTGTGCTATTATTAACATATTAGTATCATCTGCGTAGTTTGTAATTCTGCAGTTGGTATTTCAGTTCTGTTATGTCATTAGTGTAAAGTATAAACAATAGTGGTCCTATCAGACTCCCCTGAGGTATACCCAAAGTTATTTCTATGCTATTGGACGTTACCCTATCTTTACCATGTCCTATTGCTACATGTTGTTGTCTATTAGATAAATATGAGTTAATCCACTTTAAAGCCACCCCTTGTATTCCGTAGAGTTCTAATTTTTGGGACAATATACCATAGTTTAGTGTATCATAGGCTTTAGAAAGATCAAGTAAAAGACCCATAGGCACTAGTTCTTGTTCAATAGTGGATAATATATGTCTGGTAAATTGGAATATTGCAGCTTGTGTTGACCTCCCCTTCATGTAGCCATGCTGAATATTATTTATAAGGTTATTTGTCGCTATATGCTCCAAGATGCGGTTGCACATTAACCGTTCAAAAATTTTAGAAAAGGATGATAAAAGACTGATTGGTCTTAATTTTCAATATTGCTCCTATCACCCTTTTTATGTACAGGAACTATCAGAGCGAACTTTAGGTAACCAGGGAACACTCCATATGTTAGAGAGTTATTGACAAGGTACACCAGTGATTTTATGATATCTAAGATACAGTGTTTTAGTAATGAAGTGGGCACTTGATCATGTCCACTACTGGCTTTGTTTTTAAAGGTTTTTACAATGTCAATAATTTCCGAGCTATCAGTCAATTTAAGCAACATTTTTGTTTGACAGGGCTGGATTTTAGTGCTAAATGGAACCTTCTCCAGGTTATCCAATAAACCCGCCGCAGCTGCAGAAATATATACATTAAAACTATTTACAATATCACGTGTATTTCCATCTAATAGAATGTCTTTGTGTTTTTTACTTTTCCTGTGATTTCATTAACTATAGACCAAGTTGTTTTTGTTTTATTATCAGAAGAGGCTAACTCTCTACTATAGTGCATCTGTCTACAGCTTGCTAAAAGCTTGTCATACTCTTGCTTTTTCTTTACATATAAATCCTTATATCTAGGTAGAGTATTTTTTAATGTATACAGCTTATCTAACTCTGTTTTGCATTCCCTTGCCTCTGGAACCCGATAAAAATACTTGCTTTTTTAAGATCTCTTACTGGCTGTTTTTTTAAAGGGAAACATTTATTAAATTTCACTATTATTTAAGAAAACCTTTGCAAACAATAACCACTGTTCATTAACCAAAATTTTTTCTAACGTGAAAACGTCTTCCCAATTTCTCAATCTTAAATTTGAATAAAATTTATTCTTAGTTAATTTGTTAATTATTCTTTTTATCCACAAAATTTTGAGAGCAGTTGTCCATAAACAGTGATAATTTCTGTGCAGTGTGGTCAGAAATGTGGGTATGCAAAACCTCAGCAATATACTTACCCCTATAATTAATTAAAATATCTACACAAGTTTTGCTAGTAGCTGTAATCCTAGTATAATCTGTTATTGTGTAGTTAACATCAAATGTATGTATTACTGACATAAAGTCACTAAGTTTTCTACTATTTACATGAAAATATATATTAAAGTCTCCAGCAATGATAACATTATTTTTGTTAGTTGTGCTTAACGTCAATATTTCCTCTAACTTATCACAAAAGATCGACACGTCTCCCTTCGGAGGTCTATATACAGCTATAATAATAGTTTTTTCAGGTTTTGTTTTTATTTCACAGGCACAGCACTCGATATCGCCCTCTATGCTTATTGCGTTTATATCACTTCTTTCCCTGCACTGGATATTTTTTACTGCATATATAGCGCTACCTCCATGTTTATGTTCTTGCTCACGACAAAAGCTACTCACCAACGTAAAATTCTTGATTCCATAAGTCACTATTTGGGATTTTGTTTTCCAGTGCTCACTTACACACAACAGTTTACATTCTGGATGTTCCTGGAGAAGAGCTTCTACATTCGCTATACTATTCCCAATAGATTGTAAATTTTGGTGAATTAAGGTCAGTTTGCCGGACGTTTTCTCCTCCTTGTTTTGTTTTTTATTGACGGCAGCGTTGTTTGGCTATTTTTTCTTGTCCGTGTGGCTTATACTAAAAAAATGTTCTGTATAATTTACGTTAATTCGTGTTCTTTCCAGTTTTCTTTGATAAATTGGGCAATTTAGGGAGTCTCTGGCAGAATGGCCCTTTTCATCAAGTCCCATGAATGTATACTTTGGACAGTTTAGCACATCTTCCTCGCAGGTTCTTGCTTCGTGTTCTCCACCACATCTATGGCATTCTTTTTTTTGACAATACTTGGCTGCATGTACAAAACCACAACACTTAAAACTAATAGTTAGGGGTAGGTATTCCTGTACATGAGTTGCAGTTAAGTCAAAATTTATTATTTCTTTTTTTAGAAGCCATTTAATTACATTAGGTGTTGATCTCACAATCCAGTTTTCCTTTAGGGGATTTCTACATGCTCTTTTTGTTACCACTTCAATTTTACACTTGACTTCTGTTTCAAGATTTCTCATATCGGGAATATGTCTTACAAGCTCTGTTATAAACTCCTTATCTTCATAACCTTTTTCAATTCCAGTTATGATAGCCATTGGGTCAGTCTTCCTAAAGTCTTTTATGGTCACATCAGAATTTTTCATCGCTTCACGCAGTTTTTGTTGTTGTAGTTTACTGTGGCTCTCTAATATTACAGCTCCTGATTTCGTAGCTCTTATATTTTTAAAGACACATCTGTATCTTTATTTTTAACTATATCTCTTACCACCTTCATCGTTTTCACAGCATCTTCCTCTTGTGGAAGCTTAATGACCGTTTCTATCTTGTTGCTTGTAGGTGGGGTTGTCCAAGGCTCTTTTATCGTTTTAGGTTGATAATTGGGCGTCTCTTTATGTCGTGAAATGATTACTGCATATGTGGTACTGCGTACTTGTGGTTTTTGTATTTCGTCCACATGTGGTTGTTATATTTTAAACATCAGATTTTCTCTTTCAAGCTCTCTTATTCTTTGCACCATTTTAGTTAGGGTTTTGTGTAGTGATAAAACTGAGTTTCTAACTGCTTTTTGTTCCTTAGAAGTAAATAATATAGATGTATTTTCTTCTCTATTTGTTGCCTTCTCAATATCGTCTAATGCTTGTAAAACGTTATCTATATCTTTGGTATCACTTTCTTCTGTACTATTGCTTGACAAATCCAAACGTGTCGAAAAGACGCTTCCCTGTACAGTAGTCTTATCACTTTCTCTTTTACAGTCACTAAAAGTATGTACGTTAGATTTCTTTATGTTGTCTCTATCTGGTTCTGGGCTGTCTCGTTGTCTTTTCTTATATTGTTCTTTGTCCACAATAATGGGTGTTTTGTTCTGTTCTATATTTGGTGGAGTCCGTGGTACAGTAATTTTTGGATTAAAGATATTTTCGATGTTATTAGCGTCATAAGATTTGCCGTATATCTTAGTGACACTCTGTACATTACATAGCTTTTGCACAGCCTGTATATTTTCTGTAGTACTACTTGCCGAGCTATTTGCATTATCAATAGTATTTTTCATTGCTGCTATTGTGTTCGATTCCATTGATAAATCATCTTTTTTTGCTGGGTTTTATTTACATTTGGGAATTTCTGTTTATTTATGTAGGTCTTTATCTCTTCTGCTTTTTTTTCGACATTACCGCCGGTAATGTTTTGGATTTCTTGCCTTGACATGGACGTAATTGAATGGTGTCTGTTTTTTCTGGGTTTTTCTCTGCTTCCAGAGTCACTTCCATATAGAGAGTTTTTAAAATTGCCTGTATTAGAAATCAACTCTTAATTCCACAAAAAAACGCGTTTAAAAGCAAAAAATCGTGGTATCGTGGCAGGTGATTATAGAGGAAGTGGCCAGGAGAGAGGCAGCCCCCTACCTGATAAACCTCATAAAAAGCTACCTAACAGACAGATCCATCGTCGTGGAAGCGGAAGGCAAAAAGAAATCGTTTGGCATGTCCTGCGGCG